>JBBPBO010001984.1:33081822-33681822 GCA_037974295.1 Cicer cuneatum | reverse complement strand
TACTATGTTTATTCGCATTGTCTTTCAATAGGTTTAACAAGTATACAAGTATATGATTTTAGAATATGTAGTGATGTAAGCACTCAAATCCATGTAGTGATGTAAGCACTCAAATCCTAGGACTAGACCTTAAAATCGTAGACAAATACGGGTGGAATAACATAGGTTCATACTGCTTTACGCGTAGAACTGAACATTTGAAATTGGCGATGATGTTTATTTGTATTCTTGTTATGCAGCATTGCAGAGCTCGAGAGCGAACCTGGCCTATTTCTATCAAATAAAGAGGTATTTAATTATTGTTTTTTGTTTAATAAATTTCTTCGGTTAAAGTCAGATTGTTTTTCAGAGATGTTTGTTTCTTTTTTGTGTGAAAAGAGAGTATTTGTGGAGGCAGCTTACAACACTGGTTTCATTTACGGCCTTTGTGCACCATTTGAATAAATAAATAAATAAATAAATAATATATATATATATATATATATAGAGAGAGAGAGAGAGTGAGAGAGAGAGAGGAAATTGCGAAGACAATGGTGCAGGTTAGGCTATGAACAAATCCATGTATGATGTAAGCACTCAATGTCCTTGGAAAGATATCAGTTAATTAGAAAAGAAGACATTAATGGCTTAAAGAGACTAACTTAGTTGTATTAAAGCAGACAACAAAAGAACTGTCGCAAGCATCATTTTGGGAATTTGGTCTTCATTCAAGATGCAATCATGGATAATTATTAAGCAGCAAATGTTTGTTGCTAACATGACAAATCTATTACACGTCCTAGAGATTTGTCTACAATTGTCAAGTAATGTTTCAAAACCTACTAAATTAATGAGTCATACACACAAAAAAAAAATTAGTACTGCTCAGTTGATTGGATACTAATATTATAGGCACAAGGAGCAAATGAACAACTGTGTTTAACAAAATTGAAATAAATACTGCATAATTGGAACCCTATACTAGAGGGAATAGCTTCAGGAGGCAGCTGGTAGTTCTCAACAGGTGTGATGGTGACAGAAGAATTAGCTATGTTGGAACCCTATACTAAAAAGAGAAGCATGAGTATATGATTTTTTATCCAAAAGAAAAAATTACAATAATCAACTAAAATGATCTCTTTCTCTTATCATTTCTATTTATCATAATAATATATATCAATGTATCGCATTGCATTCTTATGAAATTTCTTGCAAGTTTTTTAATACACAAACTATACCGTCAATAGCACTGTTGTGTCTGCTCCCTGTGTATTCTTAAAGGTAACATATGCAGTCTTAGTGCTCTCGGTTTCCCTACAAAATTTCCATGAAAGTGATTGAGGTTGAAATTTCGCCAAAAAAACTGATAAATATATTTGCAAGGGCTCTGACCTTTGAATCTCAACAAATTGAATGTCATCAGAGAATGAGAAGAATTCTTTGATATCCTTCTCTGTAGTATCCACTGATACACTGCTTACCTTAATTTGGGACTCATATTCTTTGATAGCGTGATGGCTGTAAAGTTTTTGATATCCTTAAAGCCTACCTTAAATCAGTGGATAAGAGTCTTATCAGTGGATAAGATTCTGACTTTTAATTTGGGACTCAAATCCACTGATACACTGCTTACCTTAAATCCACTCACATTTCTGATTTTTATAGCGTGATGGCTG
Source organism: Cicer cuneatum (assembly GCA_037974295.1). Classification (NCBI taxonomy): domain Eukaryota; kingdom Viridiplantae; phylum Streptophyta; class Magnoliopsida; order Fabales; family Fabaceae; genus Cicer; species Cicer cuneatum. The sequence continues at coordinate 33,680,167 of JBBPBO010001984.1, read as the reverse complement.
TAAAGTTTCTGGTAAATATGTTTAGCTATATTGAGAAGTTGATTTTATATTGAGAAGGGACTTACAAATTAACAGAGCATGAAAGTGAACAAATAATTGTAATCTTCTGCTAGAAATTAGAAGAACAAATAATTGGATAAAGCTATTTGCACAATTCCAGTAGATTGGTAAAAGCCTAAACAACATCATTTAAAACAACTTAAAAAATTGACTGCATTAGAAAGGAAATATGATTTTAATTTTTCCTCAACAGGCACAGGATTGCAGAGTGGTCTATGCTAAAATAACTGACCATCACATTTCCTTTTAAAAAATGAGTGCTAGTCGCAATATTTGTACAAGCAATGGTTTAAAAAAAATTGTGAACACGGTTTAGAAGGATTTGGAATTTATGCTATGTCTACATTAAAAATCCATCATACCAGAGTCTAGAGATCATTTCATACAGCTCAGTTCATACTTCATATACAATTTTTGAACCTTTCTATTGACAAAGAGAATCCTAAATATGCATTGATACTTATATTCCTGAATACAAAGAGATGCCTCATGTATAATACACGCACAAGAAAAATGTGAAGGTAACAACTAACAACTATCAAGGGAAAACTGGGAAGCACAAAATGGCAAAAACAATGTTAAAAATAGGCATAAATAGGCAGAAACAAAGGCAAAAACAATGTTAAAAAAATACCTAACCAAACTAGAGTTCAACAAACCAGATTTTTCTATCAAAGCTATCCTCCAAAGCTTGAACTTCTTTATCAAACTCTTGAATAAGCCTGAAAAAAAAAATGATCAAACAACATTGTTTCAGTAAGTCAAACACCATTGTTACAGTAAGTAAAGCTAGGGTTCGAACTCAACAACAAAGAAGGGAGAAATAGTTAAAGGAAGCATCAACAACAAAGAAGATAGGAGCTTTACCTTATGTAGCACAACAAGCTCAGAGACGAAGAGAGGCCGCAAACAGAGACGAAGGGGGGACGGAGCAAACAGAGACGAAGGGAGGCCGCAATGAATAAGGAAGATGGAGGGTAATCGTGAATGGGAAAACGAAATGGAGGATGGAAGGTTTGGTGCCGCTATTTTGGGGAAAACGAAATGGAGGAGGGAAAAAATGCAGATTGGGGAAAACTGAAACACGGTATGTGGGAAAAGGGTTTTGGGGCGGCGGTGGTTGACAAAAACCGCCGCAGAAACTGTCGCAATTTCTGGATTAGGACAGTTATTCACGAACCGTCGCAATTCAAGTGTCGCATATCAAAAAATTTCTTGTAGTGAAGGGTTTGAGATCCTCTATTTATAGTCAAGTCTGGTCCAAATTTGCTTAACGGATTTTAAATTCGTTTAGAGAACTCAACGCTTCCAAAATCCATTTCCTTTTTGTCAGGTCCAATGAGAACGTGTCACGTGTTCTGAGCCAAAACGGGTCTGACACGTTGTACTTATAGCCTATGTTTGTTGCCAGATTTTGGTAGATCCAAGTAATATGGCTTAATTTTTAAGTATCGTATGCATACAAACCCTATTACATCCTAAACTCATTTAAACAATTTAAAACCGGTTCTAAACACGATTGGCCTTTGCTTGATGAAAATCATATTGTTACAATGCATTTGTATGCATTTTTTTTATTTTAAAAATGTCCTTAAATAAATTTTTGGTCATTATAAAGTTTTAATATTTTGTTTTTATTCTTTGTAAAAAAATTACGTCTTTTAGTTCGTACAAAATTTTCTTTCAAATACTTTTAGTCTCTACTAGAACCCAACATATTTAATTAATTTTTAACATTTAAATTTTTGAATATATGATTTTTTACAAACATATTTAAAACAATATAAAATGTTTCTTCACAAAAAATTAGAATTTTTTAACTTGACATGAATTAAATATGCATATTTTAAACATCAGAAACTCAAGATAAAAGTAACAAAAATATGAAACAAAAAGTGGAATTTTAGACTATTTTTTGTAAATGAACTTTTCATATAATGTTTTAAATATGCCCAAAAAGCAAATTCAAAATTATATATTTACATTTCAGCAAAAACTAAAACTAATTGTAATGACTAAAAAATATAATTTTATTTTACAGAATTTAGAATCTAAATATTAAAATTTTATAATGACGAAAACTTATTTAACCTTAGTAAAAAAAACTTATTTAACCAAAAAAAAATTGTTGGCTGATATGTGTAAATTGAGATTTTGCTTGTAGTTGTAGTGACGCTACTTAGAGCCTTATGGAAGTTTTGTTCTAATCTTAAAAATTGTGTCATAATAAAAAAAAGTGTAATTTTAATAATTAAAAAATTGGTAAATTAAATTTTAGTCTCTATACACTTACCTATCTACATGATGAACGAATGCTCTACACATATCAATCTACATGATGCATGTCATTTTGGTTAGGTTAATTCATGTAACAAAAAATAAATGTACCCATAACATGTAATTCTCACATATTAGACTCAAATATACATTCGACAACGATAACACAACAACCGTTATTCTATCCATAAAAGTAATGCAACTCATAAAATACACCAATCATAGAACTCAAAATTACAACAACAAACACTATAATATTTATATTAATTAGTATATCCATTAACATTTGTCATGTCAGGTTTAATCGGCAAACCACATAGTATAGAGCTATATCATTTGGCTTTCACAACCTTGTCACAATTAATAATAATTCATTTTTCAATTTTTTAATAAAAATATTTCTTCTTATAAAATTTAATTATTTCTATATATTTAATTAAATTATTACAAGTTTTTTTTTTATTATTATTTTATTTTTAAACCAGGCATTCTAAACGTAAAAATACTAATTTCATTTCAGGATTATTCTATGCATTAATCTTACTAGAACAAAAGTTGATGGGTCTTTTTATAAAAATACACATCTTTAAAAAGATTTTATACAACTAAAGAAATAGATGACCACATCGATTTATAGTATTTCTCTATCGATATGGTAGGTACGTCTAGCTCCTTTAACTTTGAAAGATTTTTTACTAAATCACCATTGAATTTCTTAGAGCAATACGGCCTTAGTAAAATTAAGTATATCATTTTCAATATTCGTGAAAGTGTCAAATATGTTAACCACAATCACAATCAAAATTCATCATTGATTATCCAGATGAAATTCTCATATTTTTTATTATGCAAAATTTGATTTTGTACTATCGAATAAAAAATGATTTGAGTATTTCAATAAAATTATCACAAGATATCAATATCATCAACTTGTTTAAGATTGCAAACCAACGGTTACAAACTATATTATGAGAAGATGGTTGACATACTATATTGGATGAGGTACTATTGGACTGAGAAGTTGGAGAAGACAACAAATTAACTATATAATAACTAAAATGTGACGCTAAAGTAACTAAAATAACTAAAATTTTTTAAAATTGAAAGACAAGTTATTTATAAAAAGGAAGCTAAAGTAAGTCAAACAATTAATAAATAGTGAAATTAAAAAGCACACAAATTTATATACCATGTTTGGTTACATTGATATTGATACAGTTGAGAGAATATAAAGTTTTAAAGATAATCAGTTGAATAATTATGTTATACCACATATCATCTGCCGCATGCTGAACCATTTTTAATTGAATATTATTATGTGTTATGTGATAAGATTGTTACATGTGTTACATATATGATACAGAATATTAGACGCTCCGTGTCGAGTACATAAAGTATCAGATTCAATCATCTTCGATGCAGTGTAATGTAAAAGTGGTGTTAGCTGTATGTATCTATCATCCCCTATTTTCAACAGTTTTTGCAGCAGATATTGGTACTTTAGATACAATTCTTAATTAGTGCTGTCAAACTGTTGACAATAATACATATGAAGAATTGAATGTTCTAACAAAATAATTTGTTTTTAAATATAAAGTTATTTTCAATTTGTCTTACTATATAAAAAGTTATTATTGAATATATAAAGACATTAAATATATATTAGTCATTTTTTATATAAAATGAATTTATTAATTACTCTTTTTATTATTAGTAATTTTCAATATTGGTAGACGTACTATTAACTATAAATCTTAATTTTCGTACTTGTACCATCATCAAGATACGGAAATCACCAAATATCATATATCATTTTAAAACAAATAAAAAATATTCAAAATTCTTTAATTTAAAATCATGAAAATAATAAACAAAAGCATATTAAATTTTAAAAATATTTCACTGATTTAGTGATATTAATAGAAATAAAATAAAAAAGAAAATTAATTACGAGACTAACCACAAAATTTATTCGAATAAAAACAAAACAAATTTAAAAAAACAATAACAACTTTTATGAAATTAATTGTAAACTTTATATATGTATTAGTTATAGAATATTTTGAATTGTTAATCTTATTTGTATATTTATATTAGTATCTTAAATATTATTAGTCACGATAAAATCTATATCTTTTTTGATATTTTTGTATGTGTCTCTCTCTATATATTCATAATAATAATAATAAAATAAAAATAATATATATACTATGCAGATGTAGGGTAGGTACTAAGGTAGCCGTACTCACACTCATATCCACTTATTTTGTGGGTAATTACGTGTGCGTTCATAATGTCGATTTTTATCCTACCTATTATGAGTATTTTTTGTTGGTATCCAATTTATCTGAGTCCAATTGTCATCCTTAATACAAAGAAAAACTTGTTATTAGTCAATTACCTGATTTTTAAAATTGGAAACTTTTACCACACCATTTACTTGGGTCTTCTTTGGCTCTCCTTAAATATTTTAAAATGAATCTAGGAAGAAGGATGGAATGGAAGACACGGGAGAGGAGCCATATAGAACAAAATCAAGTTTCCATACCATTTTTATTTCATTTTTACCGTTAGTTATAAAACATTATCATGTAAAATTAAATTTTAAAAAAATTGGTAAAAGCTAAAAAAATATGTTGCAGCAGTAAAGAAGTTATTTAATAGTAAGGTCTCAAAAATATTGCTCCATTTAAGGTGCAAACAAAGATATTCAATATAATGATATTTATCGTGTTGTTATCTCTCCTTCAGATTGATGATAACCTTATCATTTAATTCGGTCGGAACACTATTATTCAAAAAAAAAAATTCCCCTCACATTAAGAAAAAATTATAATAAATCGTGAAAAAGCTTATGAGGATTTATAAATCTGACGTCCAAGGATACTAAAAATGTAATTGATAATGTATTTAATTCTAATTTATTTAATTCAGCTAAAACATATCACACCTGTTCCACCTCTCTTCTCGTGTCACATATGTAGAGAGTAGTATACATCAGCAAGAACCGTGGGAACTGAATTTTGTTTATTTTTGGTAAAAGCTAAGAAGACATTGATGATAGAAAAATCTACAAAATTATCAACGTTTGTGAATAAAACAATATCATAGATAATAAGAGCCAAAACATCTATAAAAGTACCCCATTCTTTTCTTACAGCTAGATCGTGTGCCTTTTGTTCCAAATATTTTCTCGAAAAACCATGAATAGCCCATTTTTCCTCTTTTTTACTTGCCAACTCTCTTACGTCAATCTTCAACACCTCAGCAATTTTGCTCAGATTTGGGGGTTGTCCAGTATATCAATAAAAATTTCCTTTCTCTAAGGAATAACCAAATATTTGTTCGAATTCTTCCAAGGTTGGGGCCAACTGAAAGTCTTAAAAGAGAGTTGTAATATTGAGTCAATGCCGAGAGGACCCCTATTTGCACATTTATTGCCAAGAGGTTTAGGATCTTCCCATATTTATTAAAGAAACTTTCACATTGTATGGTTATCAATCAAATTGCACATTTATTGCCAAGAGGTTTAGGGTCTTCCCATTTTATTAAAGAAACTTTCACATTGTATGGTTATCATTTGATTGTTGATGTCCCTTAAACTTTTCAAATAAGGTTGCTTGAACTTTAAAAGTAAAGTTTTTCTTTTTTTCTCATTCCATTATCCACTTAACTCAACACGTAACTAAGGTTCGTATGATTTCCCAAAAATCCTGAAAATTTATGCAAAATGCAATTATGTTTTATTTTTCCTTAGAAAAAGAGAAAAAAAATCATGAGATATGAATGAAACTATGTAGAATAATTATTGTGAATATACATATATATATATATATATATATATGTATATATAATTTGAATGTATGAGGTATTTTTGGTTTATATGGATATTCTTATGATGAAAGGGTCTATTGGCTTTATGTAGTGAAACTCTCACAAGTGTGGCTCTATGATTCTAAACACGGTTCCTAGAGCTAATAATCCTATTTTGGAATATGGTCAACAATAATATGTAAAATATTTGGAGTGACAATAACCTCAACAGGATGAAACTCTAGGTGAGATCTTCATGATAACCAAATAGGATGTACATCCAAAAGGCTACCACTACGCCACCTCGAAACTAAGCTTAAGTTTTGTTCAAATCCGGGTGTAAGGTTTTACTCATAAGTGTGTGTCTTAGTAAAAGTGAAGGGCGTGGAATACACATAATTCAATAGCTCCATAATGCTATATAAAACATACATACATACATGTACAGAAAATAATAATAATAATAATAATAATAAATAAATAAATGACTCACTAGCTTAAAAGAATATTATAACGACAACTAATATTTATTAAGAAATAATAAACGCATAAAGTAATAGAAAATGAAAATCAAACAAATATACACAAAGTTAAAAATTATGCACAATTAATTATGTTAGGCTTGAATCTCTAAGGGTCCCCTGTGGACTCGCCAGCTGTCGCAGCCTAAATTTCGAGTGTTTCTCGAATTCGATGGAGTCGCCACCAAAATTTATTTTAAAATAGGGAAAATATTGGAAAACCCGTAAAAATAAAAAAAATAAAAAATGTCTTTGAAGCTAAATTTTGAGTTCGGGAGTCAATTATGCGTGGGGAAGGTATTAACATCATACGACATCCGTTACAATACGATTACCTATAATTAATTGTGCAAAATCAATATTAACTTAAATATATTTATTTCTCTTTATTATTAAATATGAATATAAATTTTTTTTATAAATGTGATTTTTGAAATAAAAGTGTCTTTAAAAATAGAGAGGTAAAGAAAATAAATTTTTATTATTGTATTTGACAAGAGTGTGATCTTGCTCCTACATATCTCCCGGTGCGATGGAGAAATCAAAGCTACGTAGTTTTTGGGTTGAAAATGCGGATGTGTTTGCTGTTTTTAAAGAAAATTTGTTTTGTTGTTGATAGGAAAATATGTTGTTTTGATGAAAAAATGAGTATGTTTAATTTGAATAATTATTTTGAAATGTGAGTTTTAGGACTATCAAGTTGTACAACCCATGTCTCAAAACTCAATGAGTAAAAAAAGATGTCACATCTAATTTAATCCATTCAATAATATTTTATTATTTTTGGCTATAAATATGAGTTTTAAAATTCCCAAATTGTACAACTTGTGTTATAACAGCTCAAATATTAAAAATGATATTTCATCTAAATAACCACTTTAAACTAATTTATTTGTGAAGATGAGTTTTAGAACTACCAAGTCGTCACAGCTTGCGTCCTAACAACTCAAATGTTAACGAATGTCACATCTAATTAACCTTTCAATTATAATTTTATATTTGTTTTCTTTTTAAGAGTTAAAAATTGATGCTAAATATTAAATAAGTTTAAATGATTTTACGAAATAAAATCAGTAATGAACACAAAAACAAAATAGCAGCAAAAGAAATATATGAATCTGTAACTTTATTTGTTAAATAAACAAAAACACATTTTAATAATAGAACCAAAAAGACTATTTATAAGTGTGAATTTCTTCCAAAACACTTTTTAATTAATTAAGTGATGAAAACAAAACTCATTTTAATATTAAATAGCACAACTCAAAGTCAAAATGAAAAAATCGGTTAACATTACTTACCGATGAAAGTAGCGATGTTTATTGTTATTTAATTACGTCCATAATTATTAATATTAAATGGAATTATTTATGTTGAATGGAATAAAATACTTACCATCAACATATAAATATATAAATATATGTTGATTACTTAATAATGTGATAAACAAGAAAAACAGCAAAGCCGATAGCCATTAATCGCGTCACACAAAAAAAAATGGGAAAGTGAGCATAGCCGTTTAATCATATCACACCAAAAAAATAAAGATAGAAACATGAGGAAGTGAGCATAGCCGTTTAATCATATCACACCAAAAAATAGAGATATCAACAGTAAGAAAATAGGGGTCAGTCACGATAGCAATATGAGTCAATAAGGTTGAATCTCAGAATCTCTCTTTTTTTAAAAAATTATCTCTTTTTTTTTCCTTTTTTTTTTTGAAAAATAAAACTCCTATGTCCACTCAGAATTGATTTTTGCCTTAATTTATAGGCTACAAGGTTGAATCTTTATGTCTGTGAAATAAAAACTATGTTCTGGATTTTGCATTGTTTTGTAGCAAATATTAAACAACGTCAGATTTTGAGTGCACAAGTGTACAAATAATAACTTTATTAAGCTAAAAACGAAAATAAAAGAAGCTGGTTTGTAACAGGTTTGTAAACAAGACAAAGGAGTGTCTGTTGTGAAATAACATGAAAGGAACGAAGGGAAAACGTGTTGTAGTACACAACTTTTTTTTATATATATTATTTTATTTTTGGTGTTAAATGAGAATAGTGTGTCATATTTGTAAAAAGATGATTTTTTAGATTTTATAATAATTGTAAAATATTTATTAAACATATTGTTACTTTTTTTGGACTTATTTTTAATTAGTCGGACAAAATTGGGGTACTACATTATGAGAATGACATATTCAAATCTCATTGTTACTAACGATGATTTACATCCAAGTATTTCTCATGACTTGAAGATTTTACGAGATTTGTTTAAAGATAAAGATGCTAACTAGACATATAGTTCTAATGCCAGTGAAAAGCCTTCTATAAAAAGAATATGCAGAATGAACCTATATTATATAATTTCAACTCAAGTACTAGAAAACGTGCCAAAAACTCTTTTAACAATTGGTAATCACTAACAATTGCATTGAATTTAGAACAATTGCATTGAAATGCTTAATTTTTTGCATTCTAACCACTCTAAAATTTTATATTTGCAATTTATACACATAATACCTCAAGTTTACCATAATTCCATTACACGCTTAACTATAAACTTAATTTCTCTCATCTCCTCTCCACACCGCACCATCACTGTGACAGGCTACCAACTTCCACCGTATGACCTACCTTGTAACATTCCAAATTTTATAGTAGACTATTTAAATAATTAAAATAATATTTTACCGAATTAATTTGATATTTAACGTGTTTTAGGATATATGTCGATAAATATTACGATCAATTTTCTTTATATGTGTGTTTGTTATGATGTGATGATTTTATAGATATTTGATTTAGTGGTTAAAATTATATTTATTTATTTATGTTAAGGAAGAACAATATTATATTAAAATGACTATTTTAGAGAAAAAGTTTCTAATGTAGATGAGTAAAATAAATTATTTGTTCATTAAGGACTTTTATAAATACTAGAAAATAGATTTTGGACCAGACAACTATGTACACCAATATTTTCTACTTATGCATATTAATTTGGGCTATTATTGTTATTGAATTGGGTCTTCCATTCCTACACTTGCGAGTTGCTCATTACACCCCCATTTTTGCCTCAAACTAGACTCCCCTCCCTGTGTTGGACCTTACAGTCTATTTTACTCATGCACTTGTACATCTGCTATCTGCACCCTCCATCTCCAATTAAAAAAAAGACAAACGATGACAACAACAACAACAAAAAAATGCTGACCCTTTTTTCCCTCAAATTCACTCCTACCAATTCCTTGTCATTTGAATCGATCACAATCTCTATCCCATACAAAATTGGCCACTGAATCCATTTTTAGCATCAATTTGACTGATCGTGGCTCCGTGTCATTAGAAATAGTTGTGTTTCTTTCCTTGGGTGATATATTTTTGGCCGATTCTGATCATTACGTTTATCGTCTCAAAAAACTAGTATCATTTTTGAATTCCTCTCGTCGAAACCTTCAAGAAGCACTACCTATTTCTGTTTTTCAGTGAAGTTGACGTTGGATCCTTTCGGTGCTCCGACGAGTCGGTGAGATCTTTTCTACAATTTTTTCTCGCCATTTTGACTCCATTTTTTCTCTTGAAATTATTATTACTTATTTAACATTTATTTTTGTGTTCCACGTAATTTAACAATCGTGTCTCAATGATTTTGTGAATTCGCCGTTTATTTGGATTCTTTCGCTGTACGTTGTCGATCTGCAGTTGCTGTTGAAACTGCCACTGATTTATGTGTTTGAGAAAGCAACAAAATAAGGTAAGGGGTGAGAGAACGCTTGAATTCATGAGTATAATATATTATGAGATGAATGAGAAAACCATATTTCCCAACGATTCACCCGAGGCTCTCTACGTATTGCATTAGCCCTATGAGGGATAAATTAATTAATGTGCAAATATAGAAATTGTGAGATTAAAATGTGGAATAGAAATATTATAAGGTTTGATTGATTTAATTTCGTTAAATGTGTTATTTGATATTTTTGTGATATTGGGTGTCGAATGAATTTTGTGCATACGTGTTGATTAGACGAGTTTACGTCATGTGATAATAAAAGATGAATGCACTATATGATATAAGTTTATGTGATGTGATTATAAAAGATGAATGCATTGTGATAAGTTTATGTGATGATGATGTATGATTGATGATAGTGATGTTATAAATTTGTGATGAATTTATGTGATGATGATGTATGATTAATGATAGTGATGTTATAAATTTATGATGAGGATATTGAAGTATTCCCATAGTTGATGAAATAATGGTGATTCCAACTTGTGCTTGAGATGATGGTCTTAATGGAGTATCATAGGCCAACAAGGGGAGAAATTCAATGTTATTTCTTTGAAGTGAAAATTATCTTGTCATCATATAGGTAAGACCTGATAAGCCTAGTGATGTTGAGGAAGTACAACTAAATGAGTCAGATCGTGACGGTCTAGGTAGGGAATTCTTGGGTGACTTGGAGGTAGCTCTCCAAATGTCGGGAGTATCATGTAACACACGTTTACCTCAATTGTTGCATATATGTGTCTCGGGTTGAGTTGAGGGGATCTATAAGGACAAAGTCAATTTGACTTGTCCGTCCACTTGTGTGGTGGCATAGTATCAAAACTCTTAACCAAGTACTTCAGAGTTAGAATTATATCAAATTGTGAAGAAGCAGAGTTTAAGTTCGTGCATAATATTTCATTTTTGTGTGATTGTTTGGTTGTGATTAATGCGTTTCAAATGCAATAATAGTTACTCTTATATGATTTTATGCATATTATAATGAGGTAATGATTTTACTTGAGTGATTTTTATGTTATAATATGATATTAATTCCTTGAATAATTTGATATATCATGATGTGTTATGATACAGTCTATTATGATTATTCGCGTGTTCTTTTTATTTATATTATACTATCAACATGATTTCGAAACTCCCCTAATTCGTTGTTTGTGTTTGACTAGCTAGGTCTTGTGTTTATGAAATTGCATTTATTACAGGTTAATGAGTCTTGAAGTTCAATTTTGGGAGAAGACCCGCTTTGATAGGTGATACTGGGAATAAGAGTTGTAATTTGTATTTTACTTATTTAATTAGAAACAGATTTTTATATGAAAACCTTATAAGTACTAGTAAGCTTTTGGAATTAAATTAAGAAATTATAGTTAAATCAAATTCATTGAGATTTTTGTTTTATAATAAGAATTTTTTTAAAGTGTTCCATTTCTATTTTGAGATATGTGAAATCCTAAATAACTCAAAAAAATTTCGTTTTCCTCTAAAATAGTTTTTATTTATCCACTTCAAATATTTATAAAAAGGCTAAATAGCATATGTGGTCCCTTAACTTAATTTCAGTTAACGTTTTAATCTTTTATCTTTTTTTTTCTTCTCGATTTGGTCTTTTATTTTAATTTTAAGTGACAATTTGATCTTTTATGTTTTAAAATGTCAACAATGTTATCTTTTTTTTTTTTACAAAAATTCATCAAAATTTTCAACAAAAACCCATAAAGTTAATTATATTCTTCAATATAATACAAATTTCATCAAATTCGAAACTCAAATCTTCAAATAAACTCATATTTCCATCTCTAACAACATCAAATAAAGAATGAAATTTGATGAAATTTTTGTATGAGTTTATTTGAAAATTTGAGTTATGAATTTGATGAAATTTGTATTATATTAAAGAATATAATTAATTTTATGGGTGTTAGTTGAAAATTTTGATGAGTTTTTTGAATTTTTGTAAAACAAAAGGATAATATTGTTGACATTTTAAAACATAAAAGATCAAATTGTCACTTAAAATTAAAATAAAGGACCAAATCGGGAAAAAAAAGATAAAGGACTAAAACGTTAACTGAAATTAAGTTAAGGGACCACAGGTGCTATTTAGCCTTATAAAAATATGGTAAATATTATTATATATATTATTTTAGGGTTTAGAGTGTCACATATCTGCTCCTCTTTCTACCTTCGTGTGCCTATCTCTATTGCTTCTCCCGACCACTACCTCCACCGCAACCTTCCTTCGTCAAGACTGCACCACCAAAGACATGTTTTAGCCTCCAACACAAGTTCAACAAATGTTAGATATTGAATCTTGATGTTAGGGTTTTGTGATTTTTATGATTTTCTAAAATGATATTTTAGGGTTTTATGATTTTTTTCCTTCTAAATTGGTAGATTATGAATCTAATAATGGTTTTCTAAATTGGGATTTTAGGATTTTGTGTTAAGATTGATTCTTTGATTTGTGTCTGCAACTCTTGCAAATGATTTGTTCCAAATAGAATAAGTCATTGGACAAGAGTCTTTGATGTTGGAATTCAGTTAATCATGTGAAACAACGATAGGCTGGAACATTTTGCAAACACATAATTAATTCAATGTGAAACGACATTAGGCTGGAACAACATTATTAGGCTTGAACATTTTGCAAATATAGGATTATTAAAATTCTATTTTTTTTATTAGAGGCACAATTTTTTAGATTAGAATAAAATTTCTAAAATATTGTAGACAATACTAATCACTAATTAACATAGTTCAGTATAGATATAATGATATACTTTTATTTTTATTTATTTGTTATATATCAGAAATTATAGATTAATTATGTGTTGGGTCTGTGTTGGTGACAATTGCTGCAAGACTTTAATAGTGAAGTTGTTGATGAAGATTATATGTAGCAAATTGTAAAGTGTGTTGTTACACTAGCCTTTAGGTTCGATTCGCCCCCACCAATCGGATGCAAATGAGATAACCAGTGAATCCCCTTCAGGGTACTTTGGAAAATCTTGATGCGATTTGCACTATCACACTAAGAGTATCTTTCAATTTATGTTACAAAAGAATGTTTTCTATTCTTCACTCATGCATTAGAGAAGAATAAGATGACTTAGAATATAAGAATGAGGGAGAAAAGTGGATGTCAATCTCCAAATTTTCGTTGTTGTTATATTTTCATTATGTCTAAAGCGACACTATTTATAGAAAAATAATGTCACTTGAGAAAAAGGTACAACTCTTGGTTCTGCCATTCAGATTGTGAAATGGTATATAAATATAACGTTCAAATATTAACTAGACTGTTGCATTGGTATGGTGGCTGATAAACACTTCTTTTCGCGCATGACCCAAGTTCGAATCCAATAGTTGTGTCTTTTCATTTTATTCAACAGTTGCGCCTTTTCAAAAGGATTTTATTGATACATGTATATAACACAACCACTGAACCAACAACTAAATCATGTCAATTAAAATCATTTATAAATACATATATCACCAATATTTTGGAAATATCTCACAATGCCCCACCATTTGAAGGTGCAAACACGAGAAAGGGGGTTGAATTGTGTTTGCCAAAGTTGAATTCTTTTTGCTGATTGGATGAAAGATATAAATTATTTGGAGAAGAAGTAATCAGACTCAACAGCACCGAATAATAAAAGCATAAGTGTTTGGACACATAAATTTATCCTGGTTCACCATTAACTTGGCTACATCCAGTCCCTTCATTCAGAAGGCTTTAATCCACTAATTCAAACACTTTGAATTACACAGCACCTGACCCTCCAAGCAAGTCTTTCCAAATAGCCTGACAACCCCAGACTTTTGAGGAACAACAACAGCTTGACCCTACAAGCCAAGTCTTCTCCTACCAATCTGACAAACCCAGATTGAAGAAGGAACTTACTCCACCTTGACCCTACAAGCCAAGTCTTCTCCTAACAATCTATCAACCCCAGATTGAAGAAAAGAACACTTAGAAAATATTTTTCTTTCGCACAAGTGTTTTTCTCTCTGAACTCTATGATGGATTTGGATTTTAAGCTTGAGTTCTTCTGTTTTTCGATTCGATGATTTCTTCTTCAGCATGGAGTGTCTATTTATAGTTGAGTTTTGGGCTTTTACTTGGTCCAAGATTAATTTCGAATTGTATCTTGTTCAGATTTCTATTGTAAATTATTCAACTTCATTATGTTCCTTTTTAAATTCGAACTAAATCTTCTTCTAATTTGAATTAAATATTCTTCAGATCTTCTTTGAATTTGAATCAAATCTTTTACGAATCTTGACCATGTCTTCTTTCATACTCTGATGTTTGACTCGGATGGTATCCTCTGATGATTGGCTCGGATGGTATCCTCTAATGATGTCCTCTAATTCCTGCTTCTGAAGATATCCTCTAATTTTTGCCTCTGATGATATCCTTTGATTTTTGCCTCTGATGATATCCTCTGATTTTTGCCTCTGATGATATCCTCTAATTTTTGCCTATGGTGATATCCTCTGGTGGCATCCTCTGGTGACATCCTCTGGTGATATCCTCTGGTGATGTCCTCTGGAGGTATCCTCTGGTGGCATCCTCTGGTGACATCCTCTAGAGGTATCCTCTGGTGACATCCTCTAGAGGTATCCTCTGGTGACATCCTCTGGAGGTATCCTCTGGTGACATCCTCTAGAGGTATCCTCAGGTGACATCCTCTGATGATATCCTCTGGTGACATCCTCCGAAGGTATCCTCTAGTGACATCTTCTGGTGGCATACTTCTTCGAATCCTCTGGTGGGATCTTCGGGTGACATCCTCTGGTGGTATATTTCTTCGAATCCAAGTATCTCATAAAATACTTTTGTCAACATCAAAATTTAAGTGTAAAACCAACTTGGTTCCAACAATCTCCCCCTTTTTGATGATGACAAAACTTGTATTTTTGATAACCACTTTTCTTTCTTATTTCTTTGACTCCCCCTAAGCCTAAGCATCAGTTTCTCCCCACTTTATATCTTTCTCATATATCTTTCTCCCCCTAAGTCTAAGCTTCACTTTATCTTCTCTTTATCAAATATATTCTCCCCTTTTTGTCATCAGACAAAAATGCTTGAAAGTGAAACTTGCTCTTTTTTTTATCTTCTGCTCTTTTTTTTTAATAACATGAATATAACAGAATATAAAAACTAATTTACAACTACACTACTTTGAAGTGATTACAATATCAGTCAGATATGAAGGTAAGATTTAGGTTTTTATTGATGAAGTCAAACTTGTCATCAGGTAGTGGTTTGGTGAATATGTCAGCCCATTGGTGTTCAGTGTCTACAAACTAAATGTTTAGTACCCCTTTTTGAACAAAGTCTCTAATGAAGTGATGTTTGATCTCTATGTGTTTAGCTCTGGAATGAAGTATAGGGTTTTTGGTTAGATTGATGGCATAAGTGTTGTCACAATAGATGGGAATGTTGGTTTCCAAGATTTTGTAGTCTTCCAGCTGATGTTTCATCCAAATGAGTTGAGAATTGCATCCAGCTGCTGAAATGTACTTAGCCTCTGCTGTTGACATTGCAATAGTGTTTTGTCTCGTACTTGACCAAGATATTAAGTTGTCACCTAAAAAGGTGCAGTTTCCACTGGTGCTCTTTCTCTCAATTTTATCTCCAGCATAATCAGAATCACAGTATCCACTAAGTTTGTACTTAGGAGAGTTGTTGTAGATCAAGGTAAGGTTGGTAGTGCCTTTTAGGTATCTAAGGATTCTCTTAATAGCAGTTAAATATGATTCCCTAGGGTCAGATTGAAATCTTGCACATACACATACGCTAAACATGATGTCAGGTCTAGAAGCAGTAAGGTAAAGTAGAGATCCTATCATTCCTCTGTAGATTTTTTGATCAACTTTTTGGCCTGAATCATCTTTTTTAAGTGAGCAAGTAGGGTGCATTGGGTAGCCATAGGTTTGCAGTCACTCATCTTAAACTTCTTGAGAAGCTCTTTTGTATATTTAGTTTGATGAATGTAAATACCTTTTTGACTTTGCTAAATTGGTATCCCCAAGAAGAACTTAAGGTCTCCCATCATACTCATTTGGAATTCATGGTGCATTAATTGAGAAAATTCTTGGCAAAGGGTGCTGTAACACCCCGATTTTTAACAGTGCGAGTGTATTTTTTTTTTCAAACAAAACAAATAAAAGAATTTTCAAAATTAATTCAAAAGAATTAAAAGAAATTAAAATTAAATCATTTCATAAAATAATACATTGTAGTCTAAATGACAAAAGTAATTAAATAATTACATCATAATCATAACCAAGTAAATTAGTTTTGGGAAATTGATATTCAAAATATACCAAAAGAAAATACATCGACACAAGTCACTATCATAATACATCAAAAATTCGGATCACGGACCCACTAAAACACTATCAGAGTGCGTAAAAATATACAATCATCCCAAAAGAAATAAATACAGCCACCAACATACTAGGCCATATACAACAAGACTAGTCTGATCATGCACTAAAACTACAGTAGCAAGGGTTACCACCGGACTATATACAGTGGCCTCCATCTCCACCCTAGCTGTCGGACCCTCTGCGTCATCCGCAAATACCCTATACGTGAAGATCAAGGAAAACTAACGACGTCTTTGTCGTTAGTGTAACTGTCGGTGGTACGGGTTTAGGTATCATCTGAGGGCAAAGCCCTGTTTTCCACAATAATTGTAAAGGGTCACCAACTGTAATTAACAATTACCAAATAACAGTTATGTGAAAGATAAGAAGTACATACATGGCATGTTTCAATGCTATAACAGCAGTGATAAATAAGTATGCTCACTTATTAACATGTATGATATCTACATTTTTGAGAAACAAACAGTTTAACATATAAATCATGTTGCAAGTATAAACATAATCAACAAATCACAAAAGCTCAATAGGAATTTAAAATTTTACGGTACTTGCACACATTGATCTCCACACTTCAATTCATAACAAACATGACTCTCAAGTCAACCAACACAATGGAATGTGTCTATGCCAATGAACACAACTCTGGAATTACCATGATGAAAACCTTCCTTGAAAGGTGCGTAAATCATAATTGTACCGCCTATCACAGGCCAAGATACTAATTACCAAGGTGCAGTCGCATCACAGACTAACGCGATTTACTGGTGTAGCCTATCACAGGCCTACACATAAGTTAAATCCCGGAAAGGATAAGATGGACCGCCACGAACACACGGAACCACCCTGTAGCCCATCACGGTCACTACTTAACTTCATGGCCCATCACGGTCACTGCATACCAACAAAACCCTCCTCAAAGGGGTGTAAATCATAATTGTACCGCCTATCACAGGCCAAGGTACTAATTACCAAGGTGCAATCTCTCACGGACTAGCACGACTTACGTGTGTGAGCCTCTCACATGCCCTACACATAGAAGTTAAATCCTCGCACGCATAGAATGGACCACCACGAACACGCGGCCATTCGGTAGCCCATCACGGTCACTACTTAACTTCACGACCTATCACGGTCACCGCATCAAACTCTGTGGCCCATCTTGGTCACCACCTGACTATGCAATGCATGGGAATGCTATGTTTCTCTTCACTGAAATCAGTATGCAAAATGCAATATGGAACCCAGACACTTCATCACCACCTCAAACAATCTCAAGAACTTCATATAGTTTATCATATGCCTTAAAAATATTTTCCAAATAATTGAGTGCATAAACCAACATTTAAAAATAGAATTTTTGATAAAAGTTCAATCTGTATTCGAATACAGCTACCTTGTAGCCGAATACAGATCCGAAAACAGTAGCAAAATCTGGAATTCTGTATTCGAATAAGAAATTGTCGTAGCCGAATACAGATGCGAAGTGAGTAGCAAAATTTGCAATTCTGTATTCGAATACAAGGTTGTCGTAGCCGAATACAGATGCGAAGTCATAAGCAAAAACTGCAATTCTGTATTCGAATACGAGAGTGTCGTAGCCGAATACAGATTCTAGGTCAGTAGCAAAAATCACGTATTTGTATTCGAATACGGAGAGTCGTATTCGAATACGAGGTTCAAAATGTGAATAAACACTGAACTTTGCAGAAGTGCATTCGAATACGCCAGTGTCGTATCTGACTACAACTGCGAAAACAGTGGGATTTTCCAGAAATTCACTTCAGTTACAAAACTCTTTTCTTTGAAAAACTAACTCCACCACCATAACACAAATACCACTTCTTTAACAACAAAAACTCAGAACATCATCAATACCACAACAAATTCAGCAACAACAGCAGAACAATAAATATCTCAGTGCAATGCATGTTGATCATCCACAACAAACATGCAATGGTTGTTTTATTGTCAAAACATAACATCACATAATAATCGTCCATCAAACATGCATTTAGAGTCCCTACATGCAATCTAAAAAGTTGGAAGGAGCCCCTTACCTTAGTTACGTTTTCTTGCCCGCTTTCGTTACCGCGACTAAACCGGCGAAACTTCCGCTCGCGTCGTCGCTACCAAAGTTGGTTCACTAGCACCGGAAAGATGAGAGGAATAACTTTCCCTTTTGACACTCTTCGATTTGAGGCTTGGATTTCCAAGCAATCTAAGATTTGAGGATGCTCTTGTTTTTCCACCCACAAAAACAGAACAAGAAGAAGAAAAGAAAGAAGAAACTTGCGCGGCAGGTAGGAGAGGAACTGGTTTCTCTCTTTTTTTTTCTGATTTCTCTTTTTCTCATTCCTTTCCTCTCACTTGCATGCATATATATATATATATATATATATACACATACCCCCAATTACTATGTACATATATAAATATATAATATTACTTGACCCTCAAGTAACTAAGTACTTCTGTCGCAACTCTGTTGGCAGATAAAATCTTGATCAACTGTCGATATTATATATATATATATACACATACCCCCAATTACTGTGTACATATATAAATATATAATATTACTTGACCCTCAAGTAACTAAATACTCCCGTCGCAACTCTGTTGGCAGATAAAATCTTGATCAACTGCCGATGTTTAAATACTCGTAATTAAATTAAATTATCTTTCGTCCAATAATTTTAGTCAATCTCAAAAATATTTATATATTTATATATATATATAAAT
Organism: Cicer cuneatum; assembly: GCA_037974295.1. Lineage (NCBI taxonomy): Eukaryota > Viridiplantae > Streptophyta > Magnoliopsida > Fabales > Fabaceae > Cicer > Cicer cuneatum. The sequence continues at coordinate 33,660,554 of JBBPBO010001984.1, read as the reverse complement.
ATACATATATCAAACATTTTACAAATATCCCAAAATATATTTGATATTAAATCCATAATTTAATTTTAAATTAAGGGTCTAACAGGTGCCATTAGTAGATCCAAAAATAATATCATCAACATAAACTTGAATAATATGAATGTCATCTTCTATTGATTTTCTAAAAGTGTATTGTCTTCTTGTCCTCTTTCAAAATTATTTTTAAGCAAGAAGTTACTAAGGCTATCATACCATGCCCTAGGTTTTAGACCATACAGAGATTTTCTAAGTTTAAAAACATGATTTGGAAATTCAGAACTTTCAAAACCTAGGGGTTGTTTAACATAGACTTCTTCACTTATATAACCATTTAGAAAAGCGCTTTTAACATCCATTTGAAATAATGTAATGTTATTATTTGCAGCAAAAGAGAGTAGGATACGAATAGCTTCTAACCTAACCACTGGAGCAAATGTCTCAGCGTACTCAATGCCTTCTTGCTGACTGTAGCCTTCTGCAACAAGTCTTGCCTTGTTTCTGACCACTTCACCTTTTTCATTTAGGTTGTTTTTGAAAACCCACTTGATTCCAATAATGTTCTTTTCTGGTCTTGGTACTAGATCCCAAACATCATTCCTCTCAAATTCATTTAACTCTTCTTGCATTGCAAGAATCCATCCATTATCTGCCAATGCTTCATCAATAGAGGTAGGCTCAATTGATGAGAGTAAGCCAAACAAACTGGTGTCTTTAAGTGATGATCTGGCCCTTAAAGGATCACTTGCACTTCCAATGATTAGAGTTTCAGGATGAGATGACTTGTACTTCCATCCACATCTTGCTTATGATTTGCTTGTATCCTCTACTTTTTCATGTTCTTCTGGTTTGTCTGCATTAGCTTCCTTTGGTTTTGGTAAACCTGCACTATCCTTAACTTGCTTTGACTTTTTTAATGTCAAGCTATTTTTCATATAACATAATAAAAATCATACAATTTAAGAATGAAATCAATACAGCCAAAACATCAATTTTGTTTCTGGTGGTATATGCTTGTTTTTTGAAACTACTGGTATGGTATTTCTGTTGAAGTTTTCAAATTTTGTGGATCACCTGGTTCCTCTAAATTTTTGAGAACCTGCAAAATACTTATTTAGCTTTGATTTTTAAGATCAAGCTTCTTGTTATCACAGTAAACATAATATCAAAACAATAATAATATTTAAGGAAAGATATAACCTATATGTCAACAGTTTCAGTTTCACTCTAAAAACCCTCTTATTTCTTCTTTTCTGGTTTTCAGATTCTGAATTTGCATATTCTATGATTAAGGAGTCTGGATGAAGGAATTTGAATTCCCCTCCAGGTTTGTAGTCTTGATGAATTTGATTGGAGTGTTCAAGGAAGCCTCTTGATTCTGATTGTTAATCTAACACTTTTCTTTCTGCTGATGTATCAGGTTCCTCTGTTAGTTTTGGAATTGATGGTAGTTCTGATTCTTCTAGTAGTTCCAGTTTTGTTGATATGTATGATTTCTCTGTCTGTTTTGATTTGTGTGATTTCTCTGATATTTCTGGTTCATCATATGGTTCTAGTTCTGAAAGGTATTGTGTTGACGAGTTCTTCTTCCACCAGAGTCAATTGGCTTCTGTTTGCTAGGTGTTGGAACATAGACCTTTTTCCCTTCATATATTGTGAGCATCCATTGACCATGCACCATGACCGGTGTTTCAATTTGGTTGCTTAGAATATCTACAACAAAAACAATTTTATCTTTTGGTACTCAAATCTGGTTGGGTCCTGGTTTGTTAGTCTTGAAAAGTTTCTTGTCTTTCCTTGTATTTATCATGGGACAAGATAATTTGGAGTGACCTTTCTTAGTGCAAACAGTACACACAACATCAGAAGAAATAGGTTTAGTTTCAGTTACAGGTTCTACAAATCCTATACCTCTTTTACCATTGCTACTAACTCCATAAATCATATAAGCATATTTGCTTCAAACCATTAGCAAGAAAGTCTTAAAATAATTGTTCATGCATATCAGAGTTACATGTTGTATTTTCACTTGATGTTGAACAATGATTACTTTTTAGAGTTAGATTTTCAGCCTTAAGTTCAGCAATATTAGTTTTAAGAGTTGTATTTTCTATTTTACATTCTGCACTTTGATTCTTTAAAACACCGACTTCTTTGGTTAGAATTTTATTTTTTTCCTAAGTGTTTCCAGTTTTAAAGGCAATTTGTTATTAATATTTAAAAATCATGTATTGCAGGAATTAAATCAGATCAGGTGAATCCAGAAAATACCTCTTTTTCTGAATCTGCTGATTCACTTCCAGAGTCAGAATTTGTGTTGGATCGAGAGGCAGAGTTGGTGTGAGCCATCATAACCAAATCTGCTTCTTCATCATCAGAAGATTCATCAGAATCATCCCATGTAGCCATCAAACTCTTCTTCTTGGGTCTGGAATCTTTCTTCTGGTGTTTCCCTTTCTCCATGTTTGTACATTCTGACTTGATATGTCTAGGTTCATTGCATCCATAGCAGATGATACTTTTCTTGTCATATTCATCATTTCCTCTATTGGAATGCTTGGAATACCTTTGGGGAAATTTCTTCTTTCTGTTGTGCCATATATTTAGAACTTTTCTGGTTATGAAAGCAATCTCGTCTTCCTCTGGGTTCAGATTCTGATCATCTGAATCACTATCTTCTGATTCTGATGTTGCTTTTAGAACCTTCTTTTGCTTGGATTTCAAGGCTAGGGTTTTGTTCTTCTTCTGGGGATTATCTTCTTCAAGCTCAATTTCATGTGATATGAGGGAGCTGATTTATTCTTCCAGCTTTAGAGTATTCAGATCCTTTGCTTCCTTAATGGCAGTGATCTTTGGTCTCCACTTGGTTGGCAGGCTTCTAAGGATATTCTTCACATGATCAGCAGTAGTATAACTCTTCTCAAGTACCTTTAATCCTGAGACCGGAGTCTGGAATCTGGAAAAGTTTGTTGAAATGTCTTCATCTTCTTCCATCTTGAACAACTCATACTTTTTGACTAGGATGTTGGCCTTTGCTTCTTGAACTTGCTTCCTTCCTTCATAGGTCAGAGTTAGACTATCATAAATACTCTTTGCTGTCGCTTTGTTGGTGCACTTGTCAAATTCCTTGAAGGTGATTGCATTTATCATGAATGTTCTGGATTTAGGATGCATCTTGTACATCTTCTTCTGATCAGCATTCATATCCCTTCTTGGAATTTCAATACCATCAGTATCCTCTAGAGCAACATAACCATCTTCCAGCATGTCCCAAAGTTCAGGATCTTGTGAAATAAAGAAACTTCTCAGTCTGTCTTTCCAATACTCGAAATGTTCTCCATCAAACAGAGGTGGTCTGTTGATGTTTCCTCTGACAGATTCTTCACTGAATATAGACATATTGAACCCTTGGATCTTTTCTCAAACACTGTAAAGTGCTCAGCCTTGAGACCGAGCTCTGAGTCCAATCGAAGGTGCAAACACGAGAAGGGGGGTTGAATTGTGTTTGCCAAAGTTGAATTCTTTTTGCTGATTTGATGAAAGTTGACATAAATTAATTGGAGAAGAAGCAATCAGACTCAGTAGCAGCGAATAATAAAAGCATAAGTGTTTGGACACAAAAATTTATCCTGGTTCACCATTAACTTGGCTACATCCAGTCCATTCATTCAGAAGGCTTTAATCCACTAATTCAAACACTTTGAATTACACAGCATCTGACCCTCCAAGCCAGTTTTCCCAAACAGCATGACAACCCTAGACTTTTGAGGAACAACAACACCTTGAACCTACAAGCCAAGTCTTCTCCTACCAATATGACAACCCCAGATTGAAGAAGGAACTTACACTACCTTGACCCTACAAGCCAAGTCTTCTCCAAACAATCTGACAACCCCAGATTGAAGAAGGAACTTTCACCACTATCGGGTTGGATACAAAGGTTTGGAACTTGCTAAGTTGCTTCTGGAATGCTGATTGTAACAATGACTCTCGCACTATAAGAAAAGAACACTTAGAAAATATTTCTCTTTTGTACAGGTGTTTCTCTCTCTAAACTCTAAGATGAATTTGGATTTTAAGCTTGAGTTCTTCTATTTTTTGATTGGATGATTTCTTCTTCAGCCTGGAATGTCTATTTATAGTTGAGTTTTGGGCTTCTACTTGGCCCAAGGTTAATTTCGAATTGTATCTTGTTCAGATTTCTTTTGTAAATTCTTCAACTTGATTCTGTTCCTTTTTAAATTCGAACTAAATCTTCTTCTAATTTGAATTAAATCTTCTTCAGATCCTCTTCGAACTTTAATCAAGCCTTTCTTCGAATTTGAATCAAATCTTTTACGAGTCTTTAACATGTCTTTTTTCATAATCTGATGTTTGACTCAGATAGTATCCTCTGATGATTGCCTTGGCTGGTATCCTCTGATGATGTCTTCTAATTCCTGCCTCTGAAGGTATCCTCTGATTTTTGCCTATAATGATATCCTCTGATTTTTGCCACTGATGATATTCTCTGATTTTTGCCTCTGATGATATCCTCTGATTTTTGCCTCATGTGATATCGTCTGGTTGGATCCTTTGGTGATATCCTCTAGTGGCATCCTCTGGTGACATCCTCTTGAGGTATCCTCTGGTGATATCCTCTGGTGACATCCTTTGGAGGTATCCTCTAGTGATATCCTCTGGTGATATCCTTTAGTGGCATCCTCTAGAGCTATCCCCTGGTGATATCCTCTGGTGACATCTTCTGGTGACATCCTCCGAAGGTATCCTTTGGTGACATCCTCTGGTTGCATCTTTGGGTGACATCCTCTGGTGGCATCTTCGGGTGACATCCTTTGGTGGTATATTTCTTCGAATCCAAGTATCTCATAAAATACTTTTGTTAACATCAAAACTTTGAGTGTAAAACCAACTTGGTTCTAACCCCATTTTCAAAATATACTTAGTCCCATAATTTTGGTGGTTTCAAATAATGGTATCTTACGATTTGAACCACTACTTAGTAAGCTATGGGTTTCACTTATCCTAAATAGATCGGTAGAGAAGCTTTGAACCAATTATTCATTAGAACAAGTGTGCACAACTTACACATGAAATCTCGGTACTATCGAAATAATTATAAAGATGACACATTTGATCAAGCCTTGTGTCATGTACCCTTTTGATGAGAATTTAAGAGTCAAGCCCTTTAACTCTTTGAAGCGGCGTCACTTCATTCTCGCATTGGTAGACTATATCAGAAATACACCCATAATATGTATTTCAGCAAATTCATGCTATATGTCTATTAAGAGTAAAACTCAACCTTCCAACTTTATACTTATGGTCCAAGTACTTTCAACCCTTGAGATGTATCTATATTCAAGTACTTGCAATCACTCTAATAGTGTACTTTTATCATTTGAACTCAAGACTTGATGCTACTCAAGTGTGAGTTGATTTTCAACCATTAACGAGTAATTAGATATGGGCTTGAGTCTCATCCCCAATGATGTCTTCAACACCATGTCCTTTGTCAGACCTTTCGTCAAAAGATCTGCAAGATTCTTTTCAGTTCTTACAAACACTATGTGAAGATGCAAACACGAGAAGGGGGGTTGAATTTTGTTTGTCAAACTTGAATTCTTTTGTTGTTTTGTTGAATGTTGATGTGAGTTATTTGATGAATAATTAATCAGATTCAGCAGCAGATAATAACAACATAAGAACACAACGATTTATCCTGGTTCACCATTAACTTGGCTACATCCAGTCCATTCCCTCCGAAGGCTTTAATCTCCTAATTCAAAACACTTTGAATTACAACACCTGATCCTCCAAGCCAGTGTTCTCAAAAAGTCTGACAACCCAAGAAATTTGAGGAATAACAACACCTTGACCCTACAAGCCAAGTCTTCTCAAACAGCCTAACAACCCTAGACTTTTGAGGAACGATAACAACACCTTGACTCTACAAGTCAAGTCTTCTCCTACCAATCTGACAATCCCAGATTGAAGAAGGAATCTACACCACTATCAGGTTAGATTACAAGGGTTTGGAACTCTGCAAAGTTGCATCTAAAAAGCTGATTGCTGCATTGAATTTCACACTCTTTAGTTGCTTCTGGAAAGCTAATTGCTGCACTGAATTTCTCTCTCGAAAATACATAGAAAATATTGCTTTTGCACTAAAGTATTTCTCTCTATTGAACTCTTGGATAACTTTGAATTTGAAGCTTGAGTTATGTGTTTTTCGATACATATTACTGCTGCCTGGAGCCTCCTTTTATAGCTGAAATTTGGGCTTTGTCCTAGCCTATTTTCGAGATGAATTTGCTCAGATTTCCTTTGAAAATTCTGTTGGCCAATCCTGTTTGATTTAATTTTGAACTGTATCTTCTTGCTTCAGATTTCATTCGAATTTCCTTCAAGTCTTCAGTGATTTTTGAATCAAATCTCCTTAATACTTTGTTAAGATTTCTATCAAAAATCAATCAAGTCTTCTTCGAATTTTAATTAAGTCTTCACTGCTCTGCATCATGATTTAAATCTGGACCATATGATCTACTGATCTGGACCAAGTCTGGACCATGTGATCTGATGTGTACCATTCTATTTCCTGATCTGGACAGTGTAACCTTCTGATTTGGACTATGTGATATTCTGATCTAGACCTATGATCTTCTGATCTGAACCATGTGATCTGTTCTAGACCATGCTATCTTCTGGTATGGACCAATTCTTCTGTTCTGGACCATGCTATCTTCTGGTCTGGACAAAGTCTAGACCAAGTGTTCTGTTCTGGGCACGTCTAGAACATGTCTTCGGTTCTGGAGCAAGTCTGGAACATGTCTTCTGTTTTGGACTGAGTTATCTTTTGAGCTCTGTTTCCTTCTAGTATGACCAAGTCTCCTTCTAGGCAAGATTACCTTCTAGTCTTACCAAGTCTTCTTCTGGACAATGTTTCCTTCTGGTCTGGACCAAGTCTCGTTCTGGACATGCTTTCTTCTGGTCTGGACCAAGTCTCCTTCTGGACTATGCTTCCTTCTGATATGGGCCATGAATAATATCCTATGATAATGTCATTGTTTATTCCCTCTAATGATATCCTCTGATTTTTCCTTTGTTGACATCCTCTGATTCTTGCTTCTGATGGGATCCTCTGATGGTATCTTCTGGTATCCTATGGTGATATCTTCTGGAGGTATCCTCTGGTGATATGTTCTGGTAACCTCTGGAGGTATCCTCTGATATCATTTACTGACTGTATCTTCTAGAGGTATCCTCTAGTGACATCCTCTGGTGACGTCATCCTCTGATTTTTGCTTCTGGTGACGTCATCCTATTGACGTCATCCTATGATTTATGCTTTTGGTGACGTCATCTTCTGGTGACATCCTCTGGTGATGTCATCCTCTAATTTCTACTTCTTGTGACGTCATCCTCTGAATTCTGCTTCTGGTGATGTGATCCTCTGGTTTTTGCTTTTGGTGATGTCATTCTCTGATTTTTGCATTCTTCTTCGAAGTCAAATATGTTATCTTCATAAAATACTTTGGTTAACATCAAAACTTTAATTGGAAGAACCAATTTGGTTCCAACACTATGGATATTACTCCATTTAAAATTAAATCATTTACATAGCTATGTCTTAAACCAATATGTATAGATTTTCCATTATATACTTGGTTGTATGCTTTGGATAGTGTGGATTTACTATCACAATGTATAGATATTGGTGCCATTTGGCGTTGACCAAATTGGTATCTCATACAACAAATTTCTTAGCCATTCAGCCTCTTTACTACCTGCAGCTAGGGCAATGAACTCTGCAGCCATGATGAAGTCGGCAATGCAAGTTTGTTTCTTTGATCCCCAAGAAACTGCACCTCGACCAAGGTTGAAGATCCATCCACTTGTGGAAGCATGATCTTCAACATAAGTTACCCAACTGGCATTTGTGTATCCTTCCAAAACTGAAGGATATACATTATAGACTAAACTATAATTAATTATTCCTTTTTTAATATTTTAATACTTTATTAATAGCATGCCAATGTTCTTTACTTGGATTGCTTGTATACTGACTTATTCTTCCAACAACATATGCTATATCAAGTTTGGAACAAGTCATGACCTACATCAAGCATCTGATTACCTTTTATGTTCTTGATAGTGTTGATCAACTATCACCAAACCTTGACACTTTTGCTATTTAATCTCTTCACATTGTATCATATACAATTAATAAGCATTTCAATTATCAAACACACAAACTTTTATGTCATTCTACCTTTTACAATATTTAATAAGCATTTCAATTTTCAAACACACAAACTTTTATGTCATTCTACCTTTTACTATATTTAATAAGCATTTCAATTTAGAATTTTAATTCTTTTTTCAATATATCCAAGTCCAAGATATAATACATTGAATGCATTAAATATATATTGCCACAAGTTAACAAAACATGATCATAAAGATATCTCATAATCAAATATCATAAGATGGATCCAAACATGTAAGTAATCTAGTCATTAACAAATAAACTTCATTCCATTTCTATTAAAGAAACCATTTATTCATAGTTATATTATAACTAATACATGCATCATGAATTTTATTGGTTAATTCAAGTTTCATATTTAAATATGTTCTATGGTAAACCCAAATAAGTATCACAACATAAAATAAAAAATGAATAAAATCATTAAGATTTTCTATTACTTTCTTCTACAAACATTTGTTAACTTATAATAATTTTAAAATATATACCCAAATTATTTTTAATATCAAGAAATCGACAAATACTTTCATACTATCATGCACATATAATATGAGTTAATCAATTATAGATTTAATAACTTCTCACATGAAGCATCACTATCATTGAGACACACATTTGATATTTATGACAATTTATTTACACTACTTTAAATAAATTAATGTATTAAATATGCATCTTTAAACCACATATTCATACTGTCAAGATTTAATAATTCCAAATTATTAATTTTCCACTCCCTATCTCCATATTATTATATATGTATCCGAAAAAGAAAATTTATTATATAAATGTATTAACACTAAATAACTTCCGATGTCCAACCATGAATTTTCATGTGATTACTTTTAAGACTTTAATTAATTTTTAAAATCCAAATAAACAAGCAAAATTCATGCAAAAATCATATTAAATTCACATACTTGATTATATTCTAAATTATGCACATCAATCTAATCACATGTTAAATTTATTATAAATAAATATCATTACTTTGGAGAACCACCTATGAATTTTTGTTAAAAGTCAGAATTAAATTTGATATCATTATGTCATTCAATTTTCTAAAGTTAATATGTCCTAATCACATATGCCATAAATCACAAGACTCAATGATATAAGCATAAATCATATTATTATTTTAGTTACTAAAAATATTACATTTGAACATATTTTCACAAAGGTAACCATTCCCTACAAACATACCCCTTTAGGGAGAATAAATTTATCTCCCTCAAATACACATTTGAAACCAAATTTATTAAGTAAAGGTACAAAAATCAAGTTATTCCTAACTTCAGGAACATAAAATACATCTTTAAGAGTAAGTGTTTTTCCAGAAGTGAATTCAAAATCCACTGTTCCTTTTCCTTTGACTTGGACAGTTGAGGCATTTCCCATGTACAAAACACTTCCATCTTCTTCATTAACTGTCTTAAATAGTTCTTTGTTTTTGCACACATGGCGGGTAGCAACAGAGTCTATCCACCAAGATTCAACATCTTCAATCATGTTGAGTTCAAAAATGAAAGCAACAAGATTATCTTTTGTTGCACTTGAATTATTCTCTTTGTTCTTCCTTTTCAAGAACCTGCACTCATTTTTAAAGTGTCCTGGTTTTCCACAATGATAACAATTTCCTTTTCTTTTCTTTCGTTGTTCATCATTACCATTGTGTTTTTCATGAGATTTATCAAAATCTCGATTTCTTTTCTTAAAAGTTTTGCTTGAATTTCCTTCCTCCATTACATGGACTTTTTCACGAGAAAATTGGTTTTTAGTATCCTCTTGTTTACGGAACTCTTCTTCTAAACGAAGGTGATTACCCAATTGCTCAAGAGATATGTCCTATTTCTTATGTTTCACGGATTTTTTGAAATCTTTCCACGAAGGTGGAAGTTTGTCTATTATGGAGGATACAATAATGGTTTCATCCATGTGCGTCTGATGTCGTTTGTAGTTATTAAGAATACGTTCAATCTCATGCATTTGTTCCATTACTGATTTATTATCCATCATTTTATAATTATTAAATTGAGCAACAAGAAACTTCTTACTTGTAGCATATTCTTGCATGTATCTTGACTCAAATTTATCCCATAGTTCCTTTGTAGAAATGCTACTTTCATATAAATCAAACAAAGAATGAGACATACCGTTGAGAATATGGCCCATGCATATATAGTCATCATTGTCCCACTTCTGTCTTTCTCTTGTTTCTGCTAATGTTTCCACTTCCTTCTCTAGCGGTGTCGTGGTGTTCAGAACATACACCACCTTCAAAGTTGTAAGAAGAAATTTCATCTTTTTCTGACAACGAATAAAGTTTCCTCCATCGAATTTCTCCAACTTCACAAAATTAGAAGTCATTTCTTTGAGTGATGCAACCATTGATTGAATATAAAATCGAACCTAAAGATTGTTGGATTTGTGTTGGTGACAATTGTTGCAAGACTTTAATAGTGAAGTTGTTGATGAAGATTATATGTTGCAAATTCCAAAGCGTGTTGTTACACTAGCCTTTAGGTTCGTTTCGCCCCCACCAATCGGATGCAAATGAGATAACTAGCGAATCCCCTTCAGAGTACTTTGGAAAACCTTGATGTGATTTGCACTATCACACCAAGAGTATCTTTCAATAGTATGTTACAAAAGAATGTTTCCTATTCTTCACTCATGCATTAGAAAAGAATAAGATGACTTAGAATATAAGAATGAGAGAGAAAAGTGGATGGTAATCTCCAAATTTTCGTTGTTGTTATATTTTCATTATGTCCAAAGCAACACTATTTATAGAAAAATAATGTCACTTGAGAAAAAGGTACAACTCTTGGTTCTACCATTCCAATTGTGAAAGGGTATATACATATAACGTTCAAATATTGACTAGACAGTTGCATTGGTCTGGTGGATGATCAACGCTTGTTGCGCCTTTTCAAAAGGATTTTATTCGAAAAATATTACACACCAAGAATTGAACTCAAGATCTTACTGATACATGTATAGAGCACAATCACTGAACCAACAATTAAATTATGTCAATTAAAATCATTTATACATACACATATCACCAATATTTTGGAAATATCTCATGTTATGTTATTTATGTAATGTAATGAAGTCTTTTTTTCCTCTTCTAATTGTAGCAAAGTAGCATTTTCCTTTGAGCAAAGGCCTATCTTCGTGACATTCTTACTGTCACACAAAATTATTGAGATAAAACCCACTCTTCTCATGAAGAGTTGATTCTAGAATGTCGATATCTTTGAGTACTCCATTATACCAAAATTCAACCTTTCATAAGGAATGTGTTTGGTCTTTCCATTCCTAGTTATTCTCACTTTCTACTTCAAGTGTTTGGTAATGGAAAAAGACAAATTTACTCTTCTTCCATGGAAGTGACACCACATGTATAATTTGTGGTCTTTGTTCAAAGTATTGATCAGAGGATCTTACCTTGCAATGGCAGAGCTTCAAGTAAATACCTGGACGGGACAAAAAGATAAATCCATATAATAATAAAGTAATTTATAGAAAATGTATAATAAACTAAGTGTTGGTACAAAGGTTTAAATCGTTAACTAAGGTACATAGTAAAATATATATCAATCATTAAAGAGGCCATGACCCCCACCTTCCCCAAAGATGCTCTGCCATTGCTACTTTGGGTACCACCGGATTTTGATAATCTTGAATAGCACTTTAATGTGATTCTTTAGATGTGTACCTTTGGAGTACACATTTTCATCTTCAAACAAAATTCGATCATAGATCATATACTTGGATTTCCCAGTTATGCGCAATTCTGAATTCATCACCAACATCACATTTGGTGGTTGATGTAACATATTAGTTCTTGGTAATCATAACATCTCTACCAAGAACCTACATTTATAGAACACCAATACACCATCTTAATCTTAATTTCAGCCAAGCATATCTTCGAAAGTCCTTTACTAATTTATCATATATAGGTCTTGCCTCTAGTTAGAAATAGTTAAATCAACCCATCTCATCTAAGTTTCCTCTAAATTAGAAGTCGGGTGATGATATCAATGTCTGTGTGGAGTTCACCCATTACTTCCAGATTTATTAGAGATAGCTTACAATATTTCAAAGACTAAAGAGTTAGAGAAAGACATGAGTTGATAATACCATCCACTTAGTAACATTACATGTGTCATCAGATGTATTAAATATAAATTAGTCTTAGTTTATTTTGATTTCTACTAATAACCGAATATTAGATTAGTTATAATTCAATTTTGTTTGTTTTGATAGGTTAGTTAGTTTTGGTTCCCTTTGTATATATATAAGACTTGGGTCATCTTTCCTAGTGAGTTGTTTTTTCTTTCTGTAATCACCAATTTTTCATAATGAAAACCTAAGAGGTTTGTTCTTATAATTCTTCTTCTCTTAACTCAATATGGTATCAGACATTTTCTGGTCTTGAATACCTCCTTGTTCTTCCCTTTGACTTGTTTTTCCTTCCTTAGTGGCTGCAAACCCTTTCTCTGATTTTTCCTCAAATACTTACTATCTTCATCCCAATGAGAATCCATCTTTGGTTCTCGTTACACCATTATTGGACAACAAGAATTACAATTCATGGGCACACGCAATGAAGGTCGCATTAAACTCCAAGAACAAATTAAAATTTGTCGACGAAACTTTTATTCAATCGGCGTTTGCGCATGCTCTTCAAGATCCATGGGTTCGCTGCAACAATGTGGCGCTCTTTTAGTTGCAACGCTCGATTTCTGATAGTATCGCTCAATCAATTCTTTGGATCGACAACACACACACCATTTGGAAAAATCTAGAAAATCGATTCTCTCAAGGTGACTTCAGCAAGGTAATCTCGACATTACAACTTATTTCACCAAATTAACCTCTTTATGGGAACAAATCGATTCGTTCCGACCCACTCGTGACTGCACTTGTGCAATTCAATGCACTTGTGGGGCTGCTACTGACCTTAGAAAATATAAGAATCAAGATTGGGTCATAAAATTTCTCAAAGGTTTGAATGAACAATTTTCCAATGTTCGTTCCCAAATCATGCTTGTTGACCCCCTCCCTTCCTTGGATAAAAGCTTTTCTTTAGTTCTTGGTCAAGAACAACAACTTAATGCTCAACAATCCTCTGATTTTGCCCCTGAAAATCAAGCTATGGCCATGCAATTTCAAAATAATCACTAGAATGGAGGAGGAAGGGGCAACAACAATTCTAATAATCGTGGTAGAGGCACAATAATTATGGGTTTTGTCGTGGTCAATATCATAATTCTAATCGGATTTGTACTCATTGTGGCAGAACAAATCACACGATTAAAATATGTTTTCTAAAGCATGGTTATCCACCTAGCTTTCAACAACGACATTCTCAACCAGCCCTTAATAATGCAACTGCTTCAGACACTCAAGATTCTTCCCCTGCTGATAAAAAAAGTATCGATGCATCTATTACTATTGTTCAAGATTAGTATAATCAAATTCTTCAACGTCTCCAACATAATCTTGTTGTTTCTTCATCTTCAACAATGATTCAACCTTCAACTAATAATGTTGGTGTTCAAAATAATCCTCTCAATTCAGTTTCTTCTCCATTCCTAGGTAAGCAAGTTGTCTATTGGGTAATTGATACAAGTGCTACTCATCACATAACTCATAATATTGTTAATTTTTCTACTCATGCTATTGTTCAACCCATTACTATGAAATTACCTAATGGACAAACCACTACTACTAATATCTTTGGTTCTATACAAATCTCTGAAAATTTTAATCTGCATGATGTGTACTATCTTCCAAATTTTTATGTCAATTTGATCTCTGTAACAAAATTGATTGACTCATCTAACTATTACCTCACCTTTACAACTGATAAGTGCTTCATTTTGCAGAATTACCCGAAGAAAGTGATTGGTACAGCTGATAGACATGGAGATCTGTATGTCTTCCAAGCTCATGCCAACATATCTCTCCATATATCTAATAATTCTTGTAATAATACTCTTTCTGTTTCAGATTCTGCCATTCGATGGCACCATAGATTAGGTCACATTTCCGATTCTATACATAAATGTATTGCTTCACATTTTCCTTTCATTTCATACATGTTTAATAAAAATTTTCCTTGTGCTACATGTCAATTTGCTAAACAAAGCAACCTACCTTATCCTATTAGAACTAGTCAATCTATGATTTTTGATAAATACTTTCTGACTCTTGTGGATGACTATAGTAGATTTTACTTGGATAGTTTTGATGAAATTTAAAAGTGAAACTAGACATCACCTTATCAACTTTATTTCTTACATTGAAACACAATTTTCTACTAAATTAAAGTGTTTACGCACGGATAATGGGCTTGAATTTTCAATGCATGACTTTTTCAAATCTAAAGGGATCCTACACCAAAGGTCTTGTGTTGAGTGTCCTCAACAATATGGAATTGTGGAAAGGAAACATCAACACATCCTCAATGTGGCAAGATTTCTTTCTTTTGAAGCTCACTTACCTAAGAAATTCTGGCACTTTTTTATGCAACATGCTATTCATTTAATAAACAGGTTACCTTCTCCTCTCATTAATAATAAAACTCCCTTTACTTTACTTCACAATACAACTCCTACTTTACTGCACCTCAAATGTTTTGGTTGTTTAGCTTATGCTTCCACTTTAAATGCTCATATTACAAAATTTGAGCCACGTGCTAGAAAAACTGTCTTTTTGGGTTATAGGGATCGTACTAAAGGATATTTCTTATATGATTTGCATACTAATGAATTTTTTGTTTCTAGAAATGCTATCTTTTGTTACCAATGATACTGTTTTCTAGAAATTTGAACATGTATATTCTTTCTCTATTGTTACCAATGATACTCTTGCAACTGTTATCCCTCAACTACATTATGACACTACAGACCTTGAACCCCTTGATTCTTTTCATAATCACACCAATCCAACCCTTCATCAAGATCATAACACTAATACTGAACACCTTGCTCAAACTACTGATCATGCACAACCTGTGCAGACAAGTATCATACCTTATCCCCTTGTTGGAAAATTGCTATGAATAATGAATTCCATGCCCTTGATTCTACTCATACTTGGTCTATTGTTGATCTACTGAATGATAAGACTCCTATTGGTTGTAAATGGGTGTACAAAGTTAAATATCGCGTCGATGGTTTGATAGAGAGATATAAGGCCAAATTAGTGGCCAAGGGTTACACCCAACTTGAAGATGTGGATTTCTTTGACATCTTTTCACCTGTTGCACAATTAACAATTGTATGAACTCTTATTGCCTATGCTTCTATTCAATTTTTTTTTGAACAATCTGATGTAAACAATGCTTTTTTACATGGCGACTTGCATGAAGAAATTTATATGACTTTACCTCCGGGTTATAAAATTGCTCATGACAGTTATGGAACTACCAAGGTCTGCAAGCTTCATAAATCAATTTATGGCCTTAAACAAGCTAGCAGAGAATGGCACTCCAAACTCTCTGACTCCCTTACCTCTCTTGGTTATACTCACTCTGTAATGCCCCTGATTTTTTAATCGAAAACGTTACTTAAAAATACTTTTAGAAAAATTTACGACAATTTTTATTTGTAAGAATATCTAACATTTATGCTTTTAAATAATTAGTAACAATCACATTTATTTAATATTATTAAAAATGTTTATTCAAAGCTAAAACAAATAAAAATCAATTATTCCTAACGGAAGGGAACCCATTTCCGTATTTCTAGAATTCGAGTGCATTTTAAGGTTTGGTGACAAAAGATTTAAAAATAGACTTAGAAATATCGCGGTAATACTATTATTACAAAATTGTCTTGAAAAACCAATTTTTACCCCACGTTAGCCACACGTTAATACTCATCCACTACTCTCGAATCTCCTCGAACTCATTAGTACCTAAAATGTTGTTGTAAGAGTCAGTTTTTTCGATCATCCACATCAAACCAAAGCTAAACATATAGAAGAATAACACAAAACATTTAAAAGTAAAAACTTCCAATTTAAAAGAAAAAAATGCGCAAACTGGTAAATTGTATAAAAAACATATGTATAATGCATGCTCCTAAAACTATATGATGCAGATATAAACCTGCCACTAAGGCAACTTCCACACAGAAGATCACCCATACCAATGGGGAAAACAAGCCTGCCACTAAGGCAACTTCCACACAGAGGATCACTCATACCAATGGTATAAGACCCATTGTCAGTTGTCTTGAATATGACAATTGAACCAATACACATTAATAAAACAAAGTTAATTGATAATAAATAATAAATTAGAATTACCAACATACTGAAAACTACATTCATAAATATAGTTCACAACTTGTTCAGTAGATTCATAAAATATTACAGCTTAAAAATAAACTACGATTGTCTGATTACATCTAAAATAAAATAAAACATCAAAATTTTAATTCCCTAAGTTTGGGTGAGATAAAAATATCTCAGTGAGCTCCGAAAATAAAAGGGAACAGTCTCAAGGAGTTTATTTCATAAATATGTATAAAACATGAAAACAATTATACATATCAAGTTAAAACTTTCACTTTTAATTTTTATAAAAGCTTTACTTATAACAATATTATTATTATTATTATTATTATTTTATTCTTACAAACATATGCATGACTTCAAATCTTTTCCTTTGGAATAAGGAAAAGTCGCCCAATATCTTGATGTGGGTCACCAAGATAATTGAGTCCTGATTGGTAAAGGTGGTCTGGCCAAACCCCAATCAGTGTCTTGATTGTTCTTCTTTACCTGTTATTCCATGTGTGGAACAACCTGAATGTCCCACTGTGAATAAAGCCATGCATGATCTGATTAATGATGTTGTACTGAGATGCTTTGTATGAAATGTCTTTATTATGTCATATGTGCAATATATCATTCATCCACAACAAATCATAAATAACTTAGCGATACACTAAACCCATAATAATTTAATCCTACGTCCTTAATTCAAACGGAAATCATATGCAGAAAAATAGAAACAACATTGGAGTCATGAAAATAGTAACAACATCAAAGTCATGAAATTAATAACAGCATAAGAGTCTACAAATTAATAACACCATAAGAGTCATGAAATTAATAGCAACATAAGAGTCATGAAGAATCATTTGGATGCGGTTTTAAAACACCTATATGCAAAAATTCCATTTCGTCACCCTCTAAATCTCCTAATCCGTAATAACCCAAAACAATTTATTTAAATTTCAGTGCTCAAAACCCTCATACTAAAATTAATGGTTAATGTAACATAGCAATTTCACATACACATTAGAGGTAGCACTAACGAGCAGAAATCGTGCTCGACAAGAATCTTGGCCTTAAGTCTAGTTATGTGCCTTTAATTAAATTTTTCCTAACGTATAATTCATTCACAACATCACAACCAGAGACACAAACAACATGCACGTTCTAAATTAACAAATTAACATATATAAGTTTAAATTTTCAATAATTCCTTATGGCTAAATTTACTTAGTACAAAAAAACCTACTTCACTCTCCTCAAGTAGAATACATTAATTAAATTGAAAAGTATTTTTATGATGATGGCCAACATGTACCTGCACCGAACCACGTAAAAATGGATTTCACCAAAATTTTAAAACTAATAAATTAAAAAAATTTACACGAACTCTGAATTTTTGTAAAATTATCTTTTTTTATTTTTTCAACAAATTACTTGCATGCATGTCTCAAATTTTATTGTCAAAATAGAAATTTAGACCCACTTAAACATGTAAATCAACATTAACAAGACTGATAAAAAACAAAACACAGGTATGTCCCAAAAATAAAAATAAAAATAAAATAAAGGGGAAAAGAAGAGTCCGTACTCACCATGCGTTTGGATGACTTAGAAATATGTGTAATCGTTTGAGCTAAATAGATAAACAACAGAAGCTTAAAATGAGTAGATGAAGGATATGGGAAGATCTTCAACATGCAAACACTTGAAACACCTTGATGCGAAGCTTAAGATGAGTAGATGAAGGATATGGGAAGATGTTCAACATGCAAGTAGATGCGGAGGCGTTTCCTTGTTTTGGCAGTTTTAGAGATGCACGGTGTTTCATTTTCTAGTTTCAGATGCGGGCGTATATCATCAGAATGTGTTCTCGATGAGTGATTTGATAGTAAGGAAAAAAATTATGAAATTCCCTTTTTGCCCTTCATTTATCTAAATATTATCTTAGTGCCTATTCCTTAATTAATCAAATTTTAAACTATTTACTTTTATTTTTCTATTTTTTTATTTTCTCTAAATTAACAGTTTTATTAATTAATTTCTAGACTTAACAAAATAGATAGGTTGTTACAAATGGGGAAGACAAACCTGTCACTAAGGCAACTCCCACAAGATGCATATGAAGTTTCCATTTACAAGAAAGGGAGTTTGAATTGTAAATTTATCTTTTAAAATTTCCTGAAAAAATTATCTCAAGATTGATCTTGGTTGTAAATTAGAAAAACAGAGAACGTTCTTGGGTAGTTGAAAATAATGGTTTTAGATTATCTATTGAAATTGATATTTAAAGACTTAAAAGTAAATAGATAAGGGAAGAGCTTATCCATTGAAATTGATATTTAAAGACTTAAAAGTAAATAGATAAGGGAAGGAATATAACACACAGATATATCCTGGTTCACCCAACTTGGGCTACGTCCCATCCTCACAAAAGTGAGATTTTCGACTAAGTGCTCAAAGGCAAGAACTCTCTTGACTTTTACACAAACATTCTGCAGATCAATCTTGATCTGTTACAACCAATACCTTTCAAGCCAAAAAGGATTTTCACTGATCTACCCTTCAATCTTTAGAAAAGATTTACACACTACGTTTTTTATAGCATAGAAAGATTTTTAGCAACTTCTCAAGACTAGTTTAACACACCTTGTCTTGAGTTTACAATGGAATGATAAAGAGTATGATAGAATCTAAATATCCTCAACTCGTGTTTGAGTATTGATTTTGATCTTTGGAACTCAGAGTGAACTTTGAACACAATCGTGATTGGATGTTGCAATTTCTAAGAACTGGACAGAACTTAGAGAAATGTTTGAAAAATGTATAGACTCTTGAATCTGATTGTGAATGATGGAATGATTGCTTTCTTAAATTCTAATCTTTGCCTTCACCTTGAAGTCTCTTTTATAGGCTTTAAAAGGGCTTATGACAGTTCCTTTGCCCGTTGGGAGCAGACCGGTTGTCCTCTGTCAATGAGTAGGTGAGATCATACAAGAAGCAAGAATGTTCTTCAATTCTAAGCATCCTTGCTTCTGAAGATCAAGAACAATCTTGGTTCTTATTCTTTGTGAAAATGTATCATATCTATGTTTTTGATGAAGACAAAAGACTACGAATAAAGATCAAAGTTGCAATCTCAAAGTGAAATCAACATTCAAGTTTTCTATTAGGAAACTTAGATTTTAAGGTACTTGATAAAAATCCAATTACATTTCAAATACAATATTATGAGAACCTTCTATATTTAGCATATGCATCATAAGTATTTTCTATGTGTCAAAATACATAAACAAATATTTAAAAATTAAGTTTTTGACAAAAATCAATGTTGTATTCAACTAAAGCATCTCGTACCTGAATACAAACACTAAGTCAGTAGCAAAACCTTCAGTTATGTGTTTGAATACGGCATGTCGGAGCTGAATACAGATATCAAGTTAGTAGCTAAAACTGAAGTTCTGTATTCGAATACGGAATGTCGTAGCCGAATACAGATAACAAGTCAGTAGCTAAAACTGGACTTTTGTATTCAACTACATCATCTCGTATTCGAATACAACTCAAGTCAGTAGCAAAATTCACATACTTGTATTCGACTACGAGGTATCGTATTCGAAGTTAAAATTTTGAATAAAAACTGAACGTTACAGAAGTGTACTCGAATACAACTGCGAATCAATGCAATTTTTCAGTTCAGATCTCATTTGGATCATTGCATAAGTTCATCAAAACTTTTGGGTACAATTGCCACTGATCTGAAGTGTTGTCTACGGAGTATAAATACCTCATAGCTTCAGTTCTGAATAATCAATCCTACTACCAATCTTAGAACAATTTTCTGAAATATCTTAAACTTTCAAAGCTTCATTTTCATATTTTCAAGTACATGCTTTTCATTTTCATATCGTTAAGAAAGGTTCTCAGTTGTACTTGAAAGTGTGATGGATTGTTATCATTATATACATTGTTATACTCTTGTTCTTAGTTAAGAACATTATTACAAAAATCATCTAAAGTTATTGTATTATTTGAAGAAATTAGTGTAGTTTCTTCAAGTGTTGTAAACTAAGATAGTGGTGTGCTATTTTAGGTAAAGTGTTAGGAATTTGTAATAGAAGTCTTAGTGTTAGACTTGTACTGATCTAACAAAATAGTGGAAAAATCTTTTGTGGTGTACAAGAGGACTAGATGTACCCTTGGTTATAAGGGGAACCAGGATAAATTTCTGCGTGCTTTACTTTTTGTCACTTACAAGTTTTCATACTCAATCACAATCAGAAAAATAATTCACAAAAACTCTAAAAACCAGAAAAGTTTTAAAACACCTAATTCAGCCCCCCCTCTTAGGTGCGCCTCTGTACTTACACTTTGTGGCAACTGAGTTTTGATCCTAATGATGCGTATCCTTTGCTTTTGAATTTGTAGAGGAATCTTCCAATAATGATTTGCTCTACCATATTTGAGAGAAGATGATTGGATTTTAACTGCAGAAAACTGAATCTGAAACTGTTGCGTTTTTGCATTTCTAGAGCACCTGGAGAACGTTCTTGGTTTTACTGATTTAGCTTGTTTCTTCTTTAATATGATCTGTTTAAGTTTCTTGGTACCTATCTTGATTAATACACTCAAGCACACTTATTAGATACAAAACATACTTTAGAATCACAATTATAATTCTTAATTAATCATTATTTATCATCAAAATATTAAAATTGAGGTTTTGTCTCAACAGCATATGCCATGACATGATGATATATTATCAAAGATATATATTCCCACACAGCCCACTAAGAATCATGTCATATGCATTCAAAATAACTTTTTAAAAATCATCGTCTTATTCACATATCACTAAGATCACATACCACACATCCATATCATCACATATTCATGGACAAAAAATCATAAAAATTGTAACTTTCACCATATACACATAAAAATCGAAAACTTGATATCATACACACCATAAACATTAGCACTTTAACATATATAACAAGAAAATTAAAACTCCAACTCATATACATCATAAGAGTTAAAACTTTATCACATATAACATACAAATTCAACCGTTATATCATATTCATCATAAAAATTAAAACATTATTACCTATAACATAAAAATGCATATTGTACTATATATTTTTCATAAAAATTAAAACTTTATCATATATAACATAAAAAAATTCATACTTTACTTCTAAAAAAAACTCATATTTTATATACTAACTCAACGCAAAGGATTGGGATTTCATTATGTTAATTCATTAGTCTACATTTTATTCCTTTCAAAAAGCAAGCGATCACAATTATTAATTTCATGTCATCCAACCAACGGTCTAACTATAATTTGTGTGAGGAAAAGCCTTTACCTTGACCGCTTTTCTTCCTAGTACAAAGCTCTAAGCCCCTACGAAGTTGTTCACAAGAAAAGAAATTCTAAGTTTTTGATGCACGAAGAAGAGGAGGTGTGAAGGTGATGGCAGATAGGGTTTCGATATTCCTTTCTGCTTATTATTACTGAGTATGGAAATATTGTGGACTTTAGGGAAAATTTAAAGTGGAGATTATTGGTAGATAGTGTTGGGCCCAAATAAAGAATAGAATGGAGAGAATATTATTTTATTTATTTATTTAGTTTTTTCTTAACCTTGATCATACAAAAACCAAGCCACAAACTCCAAGTCCAATTTCTATTATGGGTTGGGTCACACCAAGCCACAAACCATTAGCCCAGATTCTTCTTGTACTAAAAAAAAACATCTATATATATATATAAAACATCTCAATTGATTAAATAATTCTCACTAATAATTTTATCAACTACAATAAGTCGAACAAGGCAAATAATTATCACACCTAAATTAATATTGAAAAATATATATATTTATAGGTCTTAATTATTTTAAATAATAAATTTAGAGGATGTTACACACTCCACTGCTAATTTTTCTTTATTTACAAAACATTTTAATGATCATTTCAAACCATCTAATACTCCTTATGATTCTTCTTTGCAATTCACTACTAGAAAAACATGATTTAGCGTCGGCCAAAAGCCGACGCTAACGTCGTTTTAGCGTCGGATTAGCATCGGAGTCCGGCCTAGGCTAAAACGGTCGAAGCTATTGCATAGTGTCGGTCATGTAGCGTCAGATGATATATTAGTGTTGGCCTGGCCGACGCTAAACTGACGCTAGTAAATAAAAAAAGCCATCCGCCGCTAAAGAAGCCTTTTGCCACGTCATTTAAAAAAATACATAGCGTAGGATGGCCAACGCTAAAAGTCATCAAAGAAAAAGTCAATGAATTGTTAGCGTTGGAGGGCCGACGCTACGGTCAAATAAAAGTCAATTTTTTTTATTTTGTAGCGTCGGTGTGGCCGACGCTAAAGTCAAATTTGAAAAGTCCGCAACTGTTTGGCGTCGGACTAGGCCGACTCTAATTTGTAATTTTTTTTTTGCACCTGCTCATTTCTCAACTCATCTATGTCGCGTCTCCACTCATTTCTCAACTCTAATCTGTCAAAGCAAAAAGAATAAGAAAATAGAACGGAAATTAGGCAACAAGTATAAAACAATCGACGATCAACAAGGTTATCTTAAAGAAATAACACTACAGAATAGCATAATAATAATCCAACAACTCTAGGAGTAGATTTATTCTGTTTTGGCTCAAAGCCCCTACCAGTTCACAAGGTTTTTTATAAGAAACAAAAAATCAATCAAGATTAATGAAGATTAAAGGATAGTGCCCATTCTTAAGCATGATTGTTGTTGAAGTTGTAGAGTTTATAATAAGGAAGGAAAAAAGAGAAAGAAAACAAAGACTTTTTTATCATGAATGTGGTTTGATAAACAAATTATGATAACAATTAAGAAACATGGAAACTAATACTAACTCTAAGAGGTAATTTAAAATGCTCTAAAATAGGAAACTAATCCTAAGAGATAATTTAAGATACTCTAAGATAAGAAACTACTGCTATTAGGAAATATTCTAATAGCAGAATAAGATGTTTTTCGTATCTTGTGTTGAGTAAAGAGGAAAACAAGAGAGCATGAGTGAGACAACATATGTTTCACATAGCAAAACTTTGTTACACTCAAACATATTATTTTATTTGCTATATTTACATAATACTATACAACCATACTACCCAATTCAAATGATCTCTAACATCAACTAACAATTGGCATTTTGGACTTTCTTACTGAATTCAATGTATCATTTGATGCTCATTCTACCAAGAGATATATTATTTAGCAGGGGGGAGAGAATCATTGAAGCCAGAGAAGGATTGATCTTACGCTTTATTCCTCAATTCCCACCAAACCTCATTATCAGAGAGAGGTGGAGATTTACCAATCTCTACCTCAAGCTCGAATCGTTCTATCTCAATTCTCAATTCCTCAATCATTTGAAGTTTTTGATATCTTCTCACATCAAGGATTTGGGCGGCAAGTGGTACGGTCTTCACATATCTAGCAATAACAAAAAAAGTTGCTTGTCCAATTAATAAGAAAAAAATTAAGCCAAGAAATTTAAACAAATACACAAGTAAGAGATCAACAATGAAGAACTTCTACTCAAGAACAAAGAACACAAAAATAGAAATGGTAAAAGTCATAGCTTTGTTTCTAAAATAAAATAAAAACCTAACTGCATATAGAATCATTAAAAATAAGAGGCACTAATACTGGATATTCAGAGTGAATATATTTTTCTCATCTATTGTCATCTTTCCTAGGGCTGTTTGGTATGTCTTATTAGACATAGTAAGATAAGCTTATATAATATATATTACAACTTTGTCAATTGATTGGTGCACGTATCACTTTCAATAAATGTATCCATAAAACCTCTGATATATTAAAGTGATGGGTAACTTAATCCAGCCCTGGGGAGTGGGATTATGTTTGATTGGACTTTGATATGAAAACTCATTAAAAACTTATGTAACAATGCAAAAAACATTAATCTATTATCTATTATAAGTAACATTTAAGTTTAAAATTTTAAATGCAAACTGATTACAAGAGTTTAATAGTAATTATTTAAATTAATATTTAAAATAATTACTTTAAGAATCTAATATCATAAGTAATTAGTATAAGCTTACTCCGGAAGGAAGATTATGTCAAACATGGAATACCTCACATTACGAAAGGTCCTAGCTTAACTCTCACTGTAATAGTATCATTCCTAATTCTAAACAACAATGGTGTCTAGGACTCTATAAGCAAGTGGTGATGAGCTAGATCCTTGCCCCCATTCAAAACTAAACTAAGCACAAGAGAAAGCAGGCTTATGAAGGAGTGACTATATGGGTGTGTTAGAGATATAAAAAAACATTTCTCAGCCTCCACCAAACATTTTGAGCTATAAGGATAAACATTTCATGAATAGAGTTATAAAAATATAAGATCTGAGTAAGAAAGTTGTTTATTTCCAACAATTAGCTACCTATCTAAAAAAGGCATGAGTACATAGTCATGAACCAGAAAGTCCATTGCCCAAGGTATAATAATCAAGAGTGCCAAGTATTTAGCCTGTAATAACAATTTTGATAATATTTGATTAGAGAATGTATGTATGTAGAATTATTTATTCCGAATAACTACCAAATTACCAAAAGCCATAAAAAGAAAAGGAAAATATTTGCATCATTAAAATACAATCCATATATGGTCATACACCTGAATGAAAAGCTACAAAGCACATTGAATGAAAAGCTACAAAGCAAGGCAACTGTACCGGGAGTAATGCTGGCCCTGAAGACAGAAAAAAACCCAACACAAAAAGAAAACCAGTGAGGATCATAAACAATACCTGTTGTAATTGTTCGAAACCGCTCCTGCCCTGCAGTATCCCAAATTTGGAGTTTGATCCGTTTGCCATCAAGCTCAATAGTTCTTATCTTAAAATCAATGCTGCATCAAAAAGGTAAGGATGTAATGTTAGAGAAAACTGGTAGTGAAGGAACCATCAGAAAAACGCAAAAGAAGGCAACTTTTTCCAACACTTGCAAAGAACAAAAACAAAATAAGTTTACTAATTGTAAATCCAAGGTAAATTTCATACAAAAGCCACACAATTATTCCAAAGTTAATTAAAATACTTTGCAAAACATCAACCAAAGCTAGAACATATACAACAAAACAAAGCACAAAAGGATCTTGTACAAGCATTTGGACCTCTTAAAGGCCTAATTATATGAATTAAACAAATTATGAACAAATCACATAGAAGGTTAACTTAATTTAAACAATAAATCTGCTTTTTCACTCATCATCTTCTTGAAATCTTTGTTAAAACCTAAATCATGAGACATAAATAACAAATAAAATTACAGGAGTTATTTATCAATTCAAATAACACAGTTCAAAGTTTATACCCAATTGTTCATTATACTTGGGAGAAGGATCTGAAACACTAGTGCATTAACATTACTGATCGATTAAACAATACTAGATACCATAATTACAAAATCAATAGAATTTGCACAGTTTTGAAACCATGAAGGATAAGATGAAGAAGAATCTACAAGCAAGAAGAATCAGCACATTTTTCCTGAAATCTACCAGCAAGAAGAATCAGCAGTGTACCGGGAGTAATGCTGGCCCTGAAGACAGAAAAAAACCCAACACAAAAAATATATATATCAAAATTCAAATCATGTAAAGAGATTCAAATAACAACATGATGATAAATAAAATTGATATAAAGAAAGTGATTTTAGTGAAAATTTAAAAACCTAAAATTTATTTAATTATAATCCATCTACCAATGCATCAGTTATTATCCTAGTAAACTATAACTTATCCCAGATTCTAATTTACTCACAAACACTAGCATACAATTAAATTGAAATAAAAATGAATTACAAAGCTCAACATATAAACCCTAAAAAGCATGAACAAGGGAAAGAGGGAGTAACTGACCGGTAGCAAGTACATATCGAATGAAGAACCCAAGATGAGCAAACAGAGACGAAGGAAGAACCCAAGATGGAGGGTAGTCGTGAATGGGAGGAACCTGAGATGGAGGATGGAAGGTTTGGTCGCAATTTTGGGGAAAACGAAAATGAAACAAGTTTTGGAGCATTAGGCGATAAGGGTGTTGGAGGAAACTGAAGAGGGAATACCTGGAGACAGATACATCGGCGACACGAAGGGGTTGAGTGAGGTGAGGGAAACGGTGATGCGGCAGCAACGGTTGAGCTTGACAGCGAACACGAAGTGGGTGACGGGTTCAGGAGTTAGGGTTCAGAGTGGGTGACACAAAAAAGTGATGAGGTGAGATTGAGGGATACAGAATGATGAGGGTAGTCGTGAACGGGAGCTTCCTTCGACGACGAGGGTATCTTTCAGAGTTGAGAGGGTTTTAGTATTTGAGATGGTGAGTATTTACTTGAGTGATAATGAATATGTATTTTGTAATTTGTTTTTTTTTACAAATATCCTATTTTATTTGTATTTGTAATAAATATGTTTATTAGAAATTACATTGAGTGATAATGATTTTTTTTTTGTAGAAAAATTGAGTGATATAATGATATAATAAATATTTTTGTTGATGAGCAGTGGTGTACGCCAGGGCTCATGTAAAGTGGACACGTGTATAAATCACAAAAAATCGATCTCTTATGTTTATTGGAAGGGTGTTTCTTTTTCATTAATTTTTATTACATTATTAATTTTTTTATGATATAAATTGTAGGATTAGGACAAATAATTGGCAGGACAAGAAGTTCTGAATTAGACACCAACCCCTATGTACCTGATCAAGTTTTAGATTCTAAAATTGGCATCGAATTAGGAAGAATCAACGGTAAGTATTTCTTATCATCATTTATAGTGAGATTTACACTAGGTCTTATGGTTTTTTTTGTTCTATTGATATATAAATGTCGAAGAAGACATATTACATGAGAGTTCGATAGGGTTTGGTGAGTAAAGGTATTTTTTAGATTTGATTTTTTTTAATTTTCAGTTCAGAGTTCAACAGCTATTAAAAAATGCAATTTTAAAAAATTTATTATTATCGTCGGCTCATCCGACGCTAACTATTATAATAAAAATAATTAAATATAAAATAAACTAGCATCTGCCTTATTTTAATAATTAAAAAAAACAAAAAAATAATTTTAGTACACTAGCGTCGGAGTCGTGGCCGACGCTAAATAAGGCAGCTAAAATGAATTTTTCTAGTAGTGATTACATTGTATTGATTCTCCTTTCTATGAAGATATTACTCAATATAGGAGACTTATTGGGAGACTTATTTATTTTACTATAACTCTGCTTGACAGAGAATTTGTTGTTCAGCAACTAAGTCAACATGTCTCTCGACCTCGCCTTGTCCATTATAAGGCTGCAACTCGCATCCTATAGTATTTAAAATCTTGTCCTGCAAGGGGCTTATTTTATTCATCTTCCACTTATTTATGTTATTCTGATTTTGCAGACTCTAATTGGGCTACGTGTCCCAAGCACTAGTAAAATCTGTCACATGTTATGCTGTCTTCTTAGGCTAATCTCTAATCTCTTGGAAATCAAAGAAACAGTCAACTGTTTCGAGGTCAAGTTCTAAGGCTGAATATCGCGCCTTGGCCAGCCTAACCCGTGAATTACAATGGTTGCACTACCTCTTCAAAGATCTTCACATTACTTTCAGCAAACCAACATCTGTCTACTGTGACAACTAGCCAGCAATTTACTTGGCTCACAACCCAATATTACATGAATGAACCAAACATATAGAAATTGATTGTCATATCGTTCATGAAAAAATTGGTCTTGCCTCATAAAGTTGTTCCCTATACCGTGTGCTGCTCAAATAGCAGACTTGTTAATTAAGCCTTTGCTGAAACCAGCTTTCATGCAACTACTGTCCAAGCTGGGTCTATTTGATATGCATCGTCCAACTTGTGGGAGAGTATTAAATATAATTTAGTCTTAGTTGATTTTGATTTTTACTAATAACTGAGTATTAGATTAGTTATAATTCAGGTTTGTTTGTTTTAATAGGTTAATTAGTTTTGGTTCCCTTTGTATATATATAAGACTTGAGTCATCTTTTTTCCTAGTGAGTTTTTTTTTTTCTTTCTGTAATCATCAATTTTTCATAATGAAAACCTAAGAAGTTTATTCTTATAATTCTTCTTTTATCAATTCAATAAGATGCATGAAACATATGCATAAGGTAGAGGAAGTGAATGCGTGCACAAAACACCAAGAATCAGATGAAGTAAAGTAGACACAATGATACTCATATTTAGATAACATAAGTAAAACAGTGAAGCAAAAATAAATGCAACTAAATCTGATGCATAAGAGCAGATTGAAATTAATCAATCATTGTTTTATAAATTAAAAGTTTAATTTTCTTTTAAGAAAGCTTATATCTTCAAGAAGGCCTTTTGTTCATTGATGGTCACTTCAATAAAATTAATTTCTAGAAACCTTTTTTTATGTATTCCCTTATGAAATGATGTTTAATAAAATTATTTTTTAGAATTTCCTTTTGAACACATTTGCGTCATTGCGGCTGGAACATTTTGCCAACGCGACAGCCATGGAGGTGGTAGGGAGGAACGCGGCAAGGGCAACTAGAAGGCCAACCGCCGGCGGTAGATCCGCCCTTGTTTTTTGCTATTTGTTTATTTTATTATATTTTCTTTTATAATATAAAAATAATGATAATGAAATTATAATAATATTTTTTGTTATTGCAATTTGCAATTAAAAAAGAAAGCATTATTTTGAGGCTTAATATAATTTTGGTCTTTATTTTTTACTGATTAATTTTTGTCTTTTTTCACAATCATAACAAAAGTTATAGAAACATATAGACATTGAAATCTATTCTAACAATTGTCAATGCGTGTCTATTATAACATCCCTACTAACAATGGTCAATGTGTGCCTATTACAATAACTGGTCCAAGATTAGACCTCAATGGTTTATGATAGTTATCATACAACTGCATGAAAAGGTTACAATGAAAAGGACAAATTCATTATTTATAAAAGATTGGAAGATGAAAATGGATTAAAAAAAAGAAGATAAAGGAACAAAATGAATATTTGGTAAAATATAAAAGACCGAAAGTTATTTAACCCTTATTTTTATCATGCAATATCAATTATCATGTAAAAAAAACCAAAATAAAGCAAAATACGACATCAATTATCATGTTTGGTTGTTACAAGAGAATCAAAGTAAAAGATAAGTAAAGACAATGACTCTTATTTTTTTTTCGATAAGGATATCATTGATTGAAAGAGGGTGAATCGTATTCCCAACTTATAACGCGAATCGTTTTCTCGTTTTGGGAAGTAAAAGGAGAGTCATTTTCTCGATTTGAGCTGCAAGTTGTTTTCCTCACTAAGGATGCGAGTAGTTTTTCCGACTTAAGATGCAGGTCATTTTCCCGACTTAGGATGCAATAGGTTTAGGTCATTTTGTAGACTTAAGTTATGAATCATTTTCCAAACTTAATATGTTTTTCGTTTTCTCGGCTTAGGAAACAATTGGTGTAAGTTGTTTTCTCGACATAAGAATGAGTTGTTTTCCCAGCTTGGGGTACGAGTCATTTTCAAGGCTTAAAATGTAGGTCGTTTTCTCGGGTTAGGACACATAGGGTGCGAGTCGTTTTCTCAACTTAAGATGTGTTTCATTTCCCTAACTTGGGGTGCGAGTTGTTTTTTTCGGCTTAAGATGCATGCCATTGTTTTGGTTGAAAAGAAAAATAATGGGTGAAGGGTTAAATATCCCAGCTTCAAATGAAAAATAAAGGGTGCAAGTTTGTTATCCCAACTTCAAAGGAAAAATAATGGTGGGGTGATAAGAAAGTATTTATCTATTTTTATATCTTTATTTGATAGGTTAATTTAATGTTTTTAATTCGGTTTTAGTTCTATTTTACTACCTTTTTTGTTTTGTTTTGATTGCAAGGAGAAGTGAAGGAATAAGTGAAGATTTTTTGTGCAAAAGAGCCTTGAAGTCAAGTGGTGCAGTCATGGTGCATCATGATCAAAAAAATGAAAGAAACTCATGTTTTAGCAAGAATTACTGTCTAGTCGTAATGGCCATTACATCCATAATAGATGAACGAGAAAAAAATAAGAATTTGTTACTCCAAGTCAGCAAAGATTACAGTCTGTCAGTAATGACCATTATGGCATTAATTTGTTGATCTTCTGCTGCTGAACCTATTACTGCCTTAATTGTAATGACCATGATGGCCATAATTTGTTCATCTTCTACTGTCGAACATATTACTGCCTGGCAATAATGGCCATAAACTATTCATCTTCTACTGCTGAACCATTTTTCTTCTAAGAAATTTCGATGGTTTCTTGTAACTAAAGCTGATGAAGTCGCCTAGGGCTATAAAAAGGACGAAAATACTCAGTTTTACACACACATTCTTATTCATAATCTCTTGTTACTCTTTCTTTTGTTCTTGTATTTCTATTAGAAATTTTCTAGTTTCAATAATATTCAGCTTTCTATTTTTGCTTTGTTATTTTATTATGTTATTTTATATTTCCAATGTTTTTATATTTAAGATTTGATTCTACTATGATCATATGTGAGTAGTTCTTCCTTGTCTTAGGATTGTAGGTTTTCTATTGTTGATCTCTAACAATTTCTATTTCTTTTTGTCATGGGTGTTGATCATTTAATCTAATCTTAGTAAGAATCATATTCATACTTAGATATCAAATAGTATACTGAAAGGTAGATTTGATATCTGACCCCTAAGATTGGATAAGAGAATCAAATCATGAAAATAGATTTTGGTTCTCTTGAAATAATATAAGATATATTCTCTTAAAGGACTTTGCTAATACATCAATCATGGAAATAGGTTGGTTATTAGTTTAAAATACACTTTTGTTCTTTGAAAGAAGGTATTAGTTATAATTGTTTATCGGATTTTAAAGAGTTTAACACCCATAACGCAAAGAAGGTTAATTTTATTGTATCCATTATTGTGAAAAACTACAATCCCAATGCTTTATTTTTAATGCAAATTTTAAACCAAAAATCATTATCACTATTTACTGTTTTAGCTAATAATGATAGTAAAGATACACTAGTACTCATAACAAAGTCGTTGTGGGAACGATAATTTTTACTACGCGATAATACCGTGCACTTGCTGTCTTATCAAGTTTTTGGCGCCCTTGTCGGGGACTTTGCTTTTGATATTAATTCTCTTTTCTTATACCGATTAGACTAAAAGTTTTCATTTGATATTTTTTTTATTATCGAGTTTTTTCTATTTAAATGCGAAGAATCCAGATAATTGAGATAGAAAGATCTTATAATTGAGATAGAAAGATCTTTCCATAGGAGAAAAAGAGAGAAAAAATTTTCTAAACAAGAAAAAGATTTAAAAATGGCTGAAAATAGAACCTTGAAAGAGTATGCCTTTCCTGGTAATACGGTACCACATTTGAGTATTGTGCGCCCGACGGTAGAGGCTAACAATTTTGAATTAAAACCTTCATTGCTATCTATGGTACAACAAAATCAATTCTCTGGTACTCCAATGAATGATCCAAAACTCCATTTGTCTATTTTTTTAGAGTATTGTGACACTTTGAAAATGAATGGAGTGACTAGTGACACCATTAGACTAAGGCTTTTCCCTTTTTCATTAAGGGATAGAGATAGAGCTTGGCTACATTCATTGCTTTCTGAATCCATTACCACATGGGATCAGTTAGAGGAAGCATTCATTGCTAGATATTTTCCACCAAGCAAAAATGCACAATTGAGAAATCAAATCACAAGTTTTTCTCAAAAGGATGGAGAATCGCTCTATGAAGCTTGGGAGCGCTTCAAAGAGATGTTGAGATTGTGCCCTCCTCATGGACTGGAGAGATGGCTAATTGTCCATAAATTCTACAATGGACTCTCACACACTACAAGATTGATAGTAGATGCTGTTGCAGGAGGAGCATTGATGAACAAGAACATAGAAGAAGCCTATGCTCTAGTTGAGGACATGGCACAAAACGACTACCAATGGTCAACTGACTGATCTCCTCAAAAGAAAGGAGGCAGGTAAGAAGTTGATGTATTAGATCATATGGCTTCTAAGGTAGATGCATTGTCTCAAAAATTTGAAAAATTGAATGTAAATGTTGTCACACCAAATGTTTCTCCTTGTGAAATTTGTGGTATTATTGATCATGTGGCTGTTGAATGCCATGTCGAAATGTCTATTAATGGTGGGGTGGGTAATGAGTAACTTAATTATCTTAACAATCCTAAAAAAAGGGACCCTTTTTTCAGTACTTATAATCAAGGGTGGAGGAATCATCCAAATTTTTCCTACAAAAATCCTCTCCTTAATCCCATCCCCCAAACAATGGTTAGACCTCCCAGTTTCCAAGGACCAAGGTCTTTCAACAGCCTCCAAAAGTCTAGCTTAGAAAATATGTTGGAAAATTTTGTGTTGACTCAAACCAAACAAAATGAGGAGTTAAAAATCAAAAACAATTAGTGAATGAAGCACTTAGGCAGTTAGCATCTAAGGTGGATTCCATGGCCACACACAATAAAATGTTAGAAACACAAATCCCCCAAGTGGCTCAACAAGTTGCTTCATCCTCTAGATCTTCTAGTGTATTCCCGGGGCAGCTTGAACCTAACCCTAAGGGATAATTAAATGATGTCACCTTAAGAAACGCAAAACAATTATAGGAAACCAAGGGTAGTGATGTGGAAGTGAATGTTAGGGATGAGAGTGAAAGAGCCCAACCATTAAGTGAGAGGGTAGACGAGGAAAAAGAAAAACCTTATGTGCCTCCAACACCATACAAACCACCCATACCATTTCCCCAAAGATTCACCAAGGCTAAAATTGAGGTGCAATTTAGGAAGTTTATGGAACATTTGAAAAATTTATATATAAACATTCCATTCACCGAAGCACTGTCTCAAATGCCGTCATATGCTATGTTTTTGAAACAAATTTTGTCAAACAAAAGAAAACTTGACAATAATCAGACAATTGCTTTAACCGAGGAATGTAGTGCCATAATTCAAAATAAATTGCCTCCGAAATTTAAAGATCCTGGAAGTTTTTCTATTCCTTGTGTAATTGGTGGTATGAGTTTTGAACGTGCTTTGTGTGATCTTGGGGCTAGTGTAAGCCTCATGCCGTTGTTAGTTTGTAAGAAGCCTAATATGGGTGAGTTAAAGGCCACAGACATTTCCTTACAGCTAGCTGACTGATCTATCAAGTATCTGGTGGGAATATTAGAGGATGTTCCTATCAAAGTAGGAGAATTATTTATATCGGCTGATTTTGTGGTGTTGGAAATGGAAGAGGACTATCAAGTCCCAATTCTTCTTGGGAGACCTTTTCTAGCCACTGTCCAAGCTTTTATTGATGTGAAACATGGGAAGCTTTGAAGGTGCAAACACGAGAAGGGGGGGTTGAATTTTGTTTGC
Organism: Cicer cuneatum; assembly: GCA_037974295.1. Taxonomy (NCBI): domain Eukaryota; kingdom Viridiplantae; phylum Streptophyta; class Magnoliopsida; order Fabales; family Fabaceae; genus Cicer; species Cicer cuneatum. Next base: position 33,626,485 of record JBBPBO010001984.1, on the reverse strand, counting down.
CAAAGTTGAATACTTATTGCTGATTTGATGAAAGTTGATATAAATTACTTAGAGAAGAAGCAATCAGATTCAGCAGCAGCGGATAATAAAAGCATAAGTATATGGAAACATAGATTTATCTTGATTCACCATTAACTTGGCTACATCCAGTCTCGTCATTCAAAAGGCTTTAATCCACTAATTCAAACACTTTGAATTACACAGCACCTCACCTTCCTAGCCAGTCTTCCCAAACAGCTTGACAACCCCAAACTTTTGAGGAATAACAACACCTTGACCCTACAAGCCATGTCTTCTCCTACCAATCTGACAACCCCAGATTGAAGAAGGAACTTACACCACCTTGCCCCTACAAGCCAATGTTGGAACCAAGTTGGTTCTAAGTACTTAGGATTTTGATGTTTACAAAAGCACTCCATGTAACCTTATTTTGTACTTAGAAAGATTACATTAAATGCCACCAGAAGATAAAGGTTCCAGAGGTAGAAGATGACGACACCAGATAATGAATCCAGAAGGTACCAGAGGATGCATCCTGAAATTACCAGAGGATATCTTTGCTGGCCCAGATCAGAAGGAAGCAAAGTCAGAAGGAGACCTGGACCAGACCAGAAGGAAGCCTCCCAGAGGGAGACTTTATCCAGACCAGAAGGAATCATTAGTCAGACTTAGTACAGAAGTTATTCTAACCAGAAGATGGCCTGGCAGTGAAATGATAAACAGTCTAGACTTGATCCAGACTTAATTAGAGGATAAATTAATGGGTCCAGAACAAGAGATTCAATCTAGATTTGACCCAGACCAGAAGATATCATGGTTCAGGGTATGAAACTAAGTCCAAACCAGAAGAAATGATGTCCATATATGATCCAGACCTGATCCAAATCAAAAGGTAAAATGCCGGACTGAAATATCATTTGTCCAGATTTAATTTCAGTTCAATCAAGACCCAGTTCAAAATTGGTCCAGATTAAAGGGAAAAGATTCAGATAAATGGTCTAGATTTAAGAATATGGCCCAGTGTTGGCCGAGATCAGAAGATCAGACCATGGCCTAGTGTTGGCTGAAATCAGAAGGTCAGAATGTATGATCAACCATTAGCCGAGATCAGAAGATCACAGCAGATCAGTTTGCTAGTCGAGGTTGGCCGAGATCAGAAGATCAGAAAGTGTGGTCCAGGGTTTGCCAAAATCAGAGGATCACAGCAGATCACTTAGTATGGTCCAGATGTGGACGAGAGCAGAAGATCAAAGGGTTCAGATTTAATCATGATGATAATCGGTGGAGATTTAATTAAAATTTGATCAAAGTATTAAAAAGGATTTGATACAAAAATAAATTGAAGACTTGTGGAATTCAAAAGCTATTGGCGGGAAGAAAGATTTGTTCTAGAATTAATTAAAGTCAGAATTGCTCAAAGTTATTTTTGAAAGGCAATCTGGAGCATAAAAAGATATGTTTTTTATTTAAGTGAATCCAGATTGGTCAAAGTATTTTTGCAAGAGTATGTGGCAAGATACAGCTCGAATTTAAACTTGGAAAAGACCCTAATCTGCATCTATAAAAGGAGGCTCAACGCAGATACTTAGCATCGAAAATCACAAAAGAGTCACACACTTCCAAAAGCAAACACTCAAGTTTTCAGTGAGGTTAATTGTGAGTTCCAGCTTTCCAGAAGCAAGCACTCGTGTTATTTTCTTTCGCTTGTGTTAGATCTAAGTTGTTGAAGTAGAGTCTACAATCTGAGGGAGTCAGAAGAGGTAGCAGATTACTTGGCAATTAGATTCAAGGCGTCGTAATTCCTTCTACAATCTGGGGTTGTTAGATTGGTAGGAGAAGACTTGACTTAGGAAGTCAAGGTGTTGTATTCCTCAAGATTCTAGGATTGTTAGGCTGTTTGAGTAGACTGACTTGGAGGGTCAGTGGAACTGTTGTAATTCAAGGTTTGAATTAGTGAAATCCTTCAAGGTGAAGGGACTGGACGTAGCCTCGTTAACGGTGAACCAGTATAAAATTCTGTGTTTTTATTTTAACTAACTCTGTTTTATTCATACATCAAGTTTTGTTTTAAAACTGCAAAAAAAGAAAAGTATTCAAGTTAGTCAAACACAATTCAACCCCCCTTCTCGTGTATGCACCTTCAGCCAAGTCTTCTCCTAACAATCTAACAATCCCAAATTGAAGAAGGAACTTACACCACCTTGACTCTACAGGCCAAGTCTTCTCATACCAATCTGACAATCCCAGATTTAAGAAGGAACTTACACCACTATCGGGTTGGATACAAAAGGTTTGGAACTTGAGTACTTGCTTCTGGAAAGCTGATTATAACAATGACTCTCACACTCTAAAAAAAGAACACTTAGAAGATATTTCTCTTTCGCACAAGTGTTTCTCTCTTTGAACTCTAAGATGAATTTGGATTTTAAGCTTTAGTTTTTCTACTCTCTTTTATTTTTCGATAATTTCTTCTTCAACCTGGAGTATATATTTATAGTTAAGATTTGGGCTTCTACTTGGTCTTAGCTTAATTTCGAATTGTATTTTGTTCAGATTTCTTTTGTAAATTCTTCAACTTGATTCTGTTCCTTTTTAAATTTGAACGAAATCTTCTTCTGATTTAATTTAAATCTTCTTCAAATTTTGATTAGATCTTCTTCAAATTTCAATTAAGTCTTCTTCGAATTTGAATCAAATCTTCTATGAATCTTGACCATGACTTCTTTCATACTATGATGTTTGCCTCGGATGGTATCCTCTGATGATGTCCTTTGATTCTTGCCAATGAAGGTATCCTATAATTTTTGCCTCTGATGATATCCTCTGATTTTTGCCTCTAATGATATCCTCTGATTTTTGCCTCTGATGATATCCTCTAATTTTTGTCTCTCATGATATCTTCTGATTTTTTCCTCTGGTGATATCCTCTGTTGGGATCCGCTGGTGATATCCTCTGTTGGGATCCGCTGGTGATATCCTCTGGGATCCTCTTGTGATATCCTCTAGAGGTATCCTCTGGTGACATCCTTTGGTGGCATCCTCTGATGGTATACTTCTTCGAAGTCAAATATATTATTCTCATAAAATACTTTTGTTAACATCAAAACTTTAAGTGTAAAGCCAAATTGGTTCCAACAATCTCCCCATTTTTGATGATGACAAAACTTGTATTTTTGATAACCACTTTTCTTTCTATTTCTTTGACTCCCCCTAAGCCTAAGCATCAGTTTCTCCCCATTTTATATCTTTCTCATATATCTTTCTCCCCCTAAGTCTAAGCCCCAATTTATCTTCTCTTTATCAAATATCTTCTCCCCCTTTTGTCATCAGACAAAAAGGCATGAATGTGATCTTTCTCCCCCTTTTATTTTGCATACATGTTTACAACACTGTATAAACAATTTTTTTTTGTTTTTTTTAATAACATGATTATAACATATTACAAGAAAATATAAAAAATAATTTAAAACTAAAATATTTTCAAGGGATTACACTATCAGTCAAAGCTGATTGTAAGGTTTAGGTTTTTCTTGATGAAGTCAAACCTATCTTCAGGTAGTGGTTTGGTGAATATGCCAGCCCATTGGTGTTCCGTGTCTACAAACTGAATGTTGAGTACCCCTTTTTGAACAAATTCTCTAATGAAGTCATGTTTGATCTCTTTGTGTTTAGCTCTAGAGTGAAGTATAGGGTTTTTGGTTAGATTGTTGGCAGAAGTGTTGTCACAATATATGGGAATGTTGGTTTCTAGGATTTTGTAGTCTTCCAGATGATGTTTCATCCAAATGAGTTGAGAACTGCATCCAACTGCTGAAATGTACTCAGCCTCAATTGTTGACATTGCAATTGTGTTTTGTCTCTTACTTGACCAGGATATTAAGTTGTCACCTAAAAAGGTGCAGTTTCCACTTGTGCGCTTTCTCTCAAGTTTATCTCCAGCACAGTCAGAGTCACAATATCCACTAAGTTTGTACTTAGAAGATTTCTTGTAGAACAAGGTAAGGTTGGTTGTGCCTTTTAGGTATCTAAGGATTCTCTTAACAGCAATTAAATGTGATTCCCTAGGGTCAGATTGAAATCTTGCACATACACATACACATACACTAAACATGATGTCAGGTCTAGAAGCAATAAGGTAAAGTAGAGATCCTATCATTCCTCTATAGGTTTTTTGATCAACTTTTTGGCCTGAATCATCTTTTTCAAGTGAGCAAGTAGGGTGCATTGGTGTAGCCATAGGTTCGCAATAACTCATCTTCAACTTCTCAAGAAGCTCTTTTGTATATTTCGTTTGATGAATGTATATACCTTTTTGACTTTGCTGAATTTGTATCCCTAAGAAGAACTTAAGCTCTCCCATCACACTCATTTGAAATTCATGCTGCATTAGTTGAGAAAATTATTAGCAAAGAGTGCCATTATTAGATCCAAAAATAATGTGATCAACATAAACTTGAATAATAAGAATGTCATCTTCTATTGATTTTCTAAAACGTGTATTGTCTACTTGTCCTCTTTCAAAGTTATTTTTAAGCAAGAAGTTACTAAGTCTATCATACCATGCCTTAGGTACTTGTTTTAGACCATACAAAGATTTTCTAAGTTTAAAAGCATGATTTGGAAATTTGGAATTTCAAAACCTGGGGGTTGTTTAACATAGACTTCTTCGCTTATATAACCATTTAGAAAAGCACTTTTAAAATCCATTTGAAATAATGTAATGTTATTCTTTGCAGCAAAAGCAACTAGGATACGAATAGCTTCTAACCTGGCCACTGGAGCAAATGTCTCAGTGTAATCAATGCCTTCTTGTTGATTGTAGCCTTGTGCAACAAGTCTTGCCTTATTTCTGACCTCTTCACCTTTTTCGTTTAGCTTGTTTCTGAAAACCCACTTGGTTCCAATAATGTTCTTTTCTGGTCTTGGTACTAGATCCCAAACATCATTCCTCTCAAATTCATTTAACTCTTCTTACATTGCAAGAATCCATCCATTATAGAACAATGCTTCATAAATAGAGGTAGGCTCAATTGATGAGAGTAAGCCAAACAAACTGATGTCTTTAAGTGATGATCTGGTCCTTAAAGGATCACTTGCACTTCCAATGATTAGAGTTTTAGGATGAGACCACTTGTACTTCCATCCACATATTTCTTCTGACTTATCTTCAGATTCATCCTTTGAAGATTTGTCATATTCTTTTGATTCGCTTGTATCCTCTACTTTTTCAAGTTCTTCTGGTTTGTCTGCATCAGCTTCCTTTGGTTCTAGTAAACTTGCACTATCATCCTCTTGCTTTGACTTTTCATGGTCAAACTGTTTGTCATCAAATTTAACATGTATGGATTCTTCCACAATATTAGTTTCCCTATTAAACACTCTATAAGCCTTGGATCTTTCAGAGTAACCAATGAACGTACACTTTTGAGATCAAGAATCAAATTTTCCAAGGTTATCTTTGGTGTTCAACATATAACAAGTACAACCAAATTGTTTAAAATATGAGATGTTAGGCTTTTTACCTATTTTGAAAAACAGTTTGACCATGAAAAGTCAAAGCAAGAGGAATGAAAAACAGTACAACCAAATCACAATTCATATGATGTTAGACTCTATGTTGTAAAGATGTTTTACAACATTCATGTCATTTAACATGGTTCTGGCCATTTCTTGGAGTGATCTATTCTTTCTTTCTACAACTCCATTTTGTTGGGGTGTTCAAGGAGAAGAAAAGTTGTGAGAGATTCCATTCTCATCACAAAAACTTTCAATGAACTTGTTCTCAAATTCTCCTCCATGATCACTTCTAATTGTTATAATCTTAAGACCCTTTTCATTCATGATTTGTTTGCAAAATGTGATAAACACTTTGTGGGATTCATCCTTACTTCTTAAAATTTTTACCCATGTCCACTTAGTGTAATCATCTACTATAACAAAGCCATATTTCTTTCCACTTAGAGAGGCTGTTTTCATTGGCCCAAATAGATCTATATGTAAGAGCTCAAGGGGCTTTGAGGTAGAGACTGAGTTTTTTGGGTTAAAGGAGTTTTTTGTTTGTTTCCCTTTTGACAAGCTTCACACATAATTTCAGTTTTGTGACTAAGCTTAGGTAGACCTCTCACCAGTTGAAGTTTATTCAGTTTTGATACTAATCTAAGGTTTGCATGACCTAATCTTTTGTGCCAAATTAGTTTCTCTTCATTTACTGACATAAGACACTTAACCTTTTGTTTCTCTAGACTAAACAGATTTATCTTATAAATGTTGTTTTGCCTCTGACCTGTAAAGAGTACAGATCCATCCTTCTAACTAATTGCCTTGCATGTTTTTTGATTGAATATAATATCATAATTATTATCACTTAACTGACTAATACTTAATAAGTTATTAACAAACAAGACATCTTTAATAGAAAGGGAAGTACCATTACCAACTGTGCCTTGACCAATGATCTGGCATTTTTGCTTTCCTCCAAAAGTCAATGTGCCTCCTTTGCTGAAGGTTAGTTCTTGGAACATAGACTTTTCTCCTGTCATATGTCGCGAGCATCCACTATCCAGGTACCATGATTGGTGTTGTAACTTGATTGCTGAGGACATCTGCAACAAAGATAATTTTGTTCTTAGGTACCCAAATCTGGTTGGGTCCTGGTTTGTTAGTCTTGAAAGGTTTCTTGTTTTTCCTTGTATTTATCATGGGACAAGATAATTTGGAGTGACCTTTCTTAGTGCAAACAGTACACAAATCATCAGAGGAAATAGGTTTAGTTTCAGTTACAGGTTCTTCAAATCCTATACGTCTTTTAGCATTGCTACTAACTCCATAAATCATAGAAGCATATTTGCTTCTTTCCATACCATTAGCAAGAAAGTCTTGAAATACTTGTTCATGCATATCAGAATTACATGTAGTATTTTCACTTGATGTTGAGCAATGATTACTTTTTAGAGTTAGATTTTCAGCCTTAAGTTCAGCAATATTAGTTTTAAGAGCTGCATTTTCTGTTTTACATTCTGCACTTTGATTCTTTAAAACATTGACTTCTTTGGTTAGAATTTTATTTTCTTTCTTGTGTGTTTTTAGTTTTAAAGACAATTTGTTATTAATATTTAAAAAATCATTTATTGCGGTAATTAAATCAGATCGAGTGAATTCAAAAAATACCTCTTTTTCTTCATCTACTTATTCACTTCCAGAGTCAGAATCTGTGTCAGATCCAGAGGCAGAGTTGGTGTGAGCCATCATAGCCAAATCTGCTTCTTCATCATTAGAGGATTCATCAGAATCATCCCATGTAGCCATCAAATTCTTCTTCTTGGGTCTGGAATCATTCTTTTGGTGTTTCCCTTTCTCAATGTTTATACATTCTGACTTGATATGTCTAGGTTCATTGTATCCATAGCAAATGATACTTTTCTTGTCATATTCATCGTTTCCTCTATTGGAATGCTTTTAATACCTTTGGAGCAATTTCTTCTTTCTGTTGTGCCACATCTTTAGAACATTTCTGATTATGAAAGCCATCTCCTCTTCCTGTGGGTTTAGATTTTGATCATCTGAATCACTATCTTCTGATTCTGATGTTACTTTTAGAACCTTCTTCTGCTTTGATTTCAAGGCTAGGGTTTTGTTCTTCTTCTTGGGATTATCTTCTTCAAGCTCAATTTCATGTTATCTGAGGGAGCTAATTAATTCTTCCAGCTTTAGAGTATTCAGATCCTTTGTTTCCCGAATAACAGTGATCTTTGGTCTGCACTTGATTGGCAGGCTCCTAAGGATTTTCTTCACATGATCAGCAGTACTATAACTCTTCTCAAGTACCTTTAATCCGGAGACCAGAGTTTGGAATCTGGAAAACATTGTTTCAATGTCTTCATCTTCTTCCATCTTGAACAATTCATACTTTTTGACTAGGAGGTTGGCCTTTGCTTCTTGAACTTGCTTGCTTCCTTCATAGGTCAGAGTCGGACTATTGTAAATACTCTTTGCTGTCTCTTTGTTGGTGCACTTGTCAAATTCCTTGAAGGTGATTGTGATAGAATCATTGGGCCTAAGACTAGAGAAAGGCCCAAACCTGTTGTGTGGAGAACGTATGTCCACAAGGGTAAAAAAGAGAACTTATTCTATTAATAATAGGGTAGAGAAACTCTCAGAATGCTAGGAATTTCAGTTACACATGGGGGAATAAATTTAGAAGGGTAGTGGAGCATTAGTGGATATAATTATTGTTATCATTGTAATAGGAGAATATTATTTTCTATGGAGGAGCTACGCTCTGGTTTATACGTTGTATAAGAACATTCCCTTATTTCATAAATCAATAAATCCCCATTTCGCCTATCATTTTACTGTTTATCGATTCTTATTTTCTTGTGAATTTATCATTGGTCCGACCTGCCGGATAGTCGAGAAGTACCAGTGATTTTGTACATTGTACATGCCACCTAAGTTGTCAAATCGAATGGAAGCAATTGAAGCAAGACTCTCAGCGGTGGAAGACTCTGTTCGCCAGGAGTTGAGGGAATTTCACGAAAGTATGATGAGCGAGTTCACGAGGTTGGTACATCAACGACCAATTGGAACGGTGGAACAATATGCGCAGTCTGAGGAATCAGTGACAGAGTATAAGATGGCAGTTAAGAAAGTTGAGTTACCATCATTTGATGGTGACGATCCTGTGGCCTGGATCACACGAGCTGAAACGTATTTTGAAGTCCAAGGGACGTCGGAAGAGGTGAAGGTTAGATTGGCGAAGCTAAGCATGGTGGGAGCAACAATTCATTAGTTTAATTTGTTGTGTGAGACAGAGGACGACTTGAATTGGTTGAAGTTGAAACGTGCTTTAATCGAAAGGTATGGTGGAAGACAAAGTGATAACCCCTTTGAAGAGATGAAAGATTTGCAACAAACGGGAATGGTTGATGAATACATTACCACCTTTGAATATGTGCCGTTAAAAGTAGCAAGGCTACCGGAGGAGCAGTACCTCGGGTACTTCATCGGAGGACTCAAGAATGACATTCGCCTGAAGGTGCGTACGTTGAATCCACTAACCAGAATGCAAGCGATGAAGATTGCTCATGATGTCGAAATAGAATTATATGAGTCTCTTATTTCAATAGGAGGTAGTGTAGGTGGGCTTCGCAATTGGAAGGGAAGTGGACCAAGTGGATCAGGGTCTAATTGGAAGAAAGGATTTGGATTTCGTTATAACCCGGGTTCAACCAGACCTGGAAGTGGGTTTAATAATAACTTAATCGGGTTAGTGCACAGCAAAACCGATTCGACTCAATCTACCTCAAATGCGAACTTGAGCGCTTCTCAAGATACAGTGAGGTCTGGAAACGATGAAGGGAGAAGAGTCATTGGCGACCGCAACCGTGGCCTCAAGCATCTGCCGTATTCGAAACTGATGGAGTGGCAGACACGAGGGTTGTGTTTTCGTTGTGGGGAAAAATACCATCCTCTTCACCAATGTGCTGAAAAGCAACTCCGATTGGTGATTTTGGGAGATGACGAGATGGTTAACAAAGAAGGTGAAGTGATTGCCATAGAAGCCATGGAGGATGAGGATGAAGTTCTTGATTGCAATTCCATGGGATTGTTTGAGATTATTGAAGCAATAAAAAGAGAAGATAATACTCCTCCAACCACTTTGTGTCTCAAGGGAAGTCTAAAAGGGGTTTCCATCATGGTTTTAATCGATAGCGGCGCCAATCACAATTTCATTTCACCTTGTGTTGCTACTGTGTTGGGGTTAACAGTTGAACAAGGAAGATCGATGGGAGTAAGGTTGGGAGACGGCCACCGTGTGTCCATTAGGGGGAAGTGTAGAAAATTGCATGTACAATTAGATGATTTCACCACTAATGTTGATGCCTTTGTTTTGGAATTGGGTGGTTTAGATATGATTTTGGGGGTGGCTTGGTTGCAAAGATATGGGAAGGTGACTTTTGATTGGGAGAAAATGACCATCAATTTTCAATGGGAAGGAAAAATGGTGGAACTACAGGGTCAGTTCTTTACCACAAAAGACTCAGCCAATTCTAAACCACTTCAAGCACAAACTGAAACACTGCATAGTTTATTGGAAGAATAATTGGTTCAAACATCAAAAGAAGAATTACAGGAGCTAACTCAAGTCCAACAACAAGAGCTTCAAGACTGGCTGGAGAATTTTAAGGGAGTTTTTGAAGAGAATATAGGGCTGCCTCCAGAACGAGATATAACTCATGCAATTGAATTGAAGAATGATGCAGGTCATGTGAGTGTTAGGCCATATCGTTATCCTCACCATCATAAGTAAGAGATTGAAAAACAAGTTCAGATCATGCTGACCCAAGGTATAATTCGAAATAGTTCTAGCGCCTTTTCTAGTCTTGTCATATTAGTAAAAAAGAAAGATGGGTCATGGAGGATGTGTGTTGATTATAGAGAATTAAATAAGGTTACAATGCCAGATAAATATCCAATTCCTGTAGTTGACGAATTACTAGATGAACTACATGGAACGAAGTATTTCTCAAAACTTCATTTGAAATCCGGTTATCATCAAATAAGGGTGAAAGAAGGTGATGTGCATAAGATGGAATTTCGCACTCATGAAGGATACTATGAGTTTCTAGTGATGGCGTTTGGATTGACGAACGCATCAGCCACTTTCCAATCCACAATGAACCAGATTTTCAAGCCACACCTCCGTAAAGTTTGTCTTGTTATTTTTTGATGATATCCTAGTATATAGTAAGGGATTGAAAGAATACTTAGCACATTTATATCAAGTGATGGAGATTTTAATGCACCACTGTTTTGTCGTTAATAGAAAAAAACTGCAATTTTGCTAGTAGAAAAGTGGAATATTTGGGTCATGTAATATCGGAACAGGGTGTGGCTGTGGATCCAGCTAAGATTAATAGCATTTTGGAGTGGCCAATCCATCATAATGTCAAAGGAGTGAGGGGATTTTTGGGGCTGACCGATTATTACCGGAAATTCATTGTTGGCTATGGAAAGATAGCTAAGCCATTGACAGAATTAACAAAGAAGGAAGGATTTCATTGGGGATTAGAACATAGGGTTCCACGATCCATTGTTAGTGATCGTGATCCATTGTTTGTGAGTCTATTTTGGAAAGAGTTGTTTCGCTTACAAGGAACGTTGTTGAGTATGAGTTCATCATATCATTCGGAGACGGATGGGTAAACGGAGGTGGTAAATCGGTGCTTAGAAACATATCTTCGTTGTTTTGCATCGGTGCAACTGAAGGAGTGGTCACAATGGATTCATTGGGCTGAATTGTGGTATAACACCACATTCCATGTGTCTACAGGAACTACACCGTTTGAGACAGTGTATAGAAGAAAACCACCCATAATAGTTAGATATTTACAGGCAGAAACGAAAGTAGAAGCGGTAGCAGCTGAATTGGTTGATCGTGATGAGGCCTTACGTCAACTTAAGTATCATTTGAACAGAGCCCAAGAACAGATGAAGAGATATGTAGATAAGAAAAGAAAAGCATTTTCATTTGAAGTGGGTGAGTGGGTATTTTTGAAGCTCCGGCCCCATAGACAGCAGATGGTGACTAGAAGGATTAATCATAAACTGGCTCCACGGTACTTTGGACCATTTCCTATCCTAAAGAAAATAGGGGCAGTATCCTATAAGTTGAAGTTACCAGAAGGAAGTAGAGTGCATGCAGTGTTTCACATCTGACAACTTAAGAAAGCTATTGGAGACTATTCTGCTGAACCTTAACTACCAGACGGGTTAGAAATGGAATCAGAAAAATGGGAAGAACCTGAAGAATTACTGGCTGTAAGATCAGTGATGAAAGAAGGACAGCTGGTGCGACAATGGCTAGTGCGTTGGAAAGGAAGAGTTGTAGAAGACACAACTTGGGAGGATGAGTTATTACTAAAAAGTCAATTTCCATCCTTCAGCCTTGAGGACAAGGCTGCATCTTCTGAAGGCGGTAATGATAGAATCATTGGGCCTAAGACTAGAGAAAGGCCCAAACCTGTTGTGTGGAGAACGTATGTCCACAAGGGTAAAAAAGAGAAAACTCATTCTATTAATAACAGGGCAGAGAAACTCTTTGAATGCAAGGAATTTCAGTTACACATGGGGGAATAAATTGAGAAGGGTAGTGGAGCATTAATGGATATAATTATTTTTATCATTGTAATAGGAGAATATTATTTTCTCTGGAGGAGCTACGCTCTGGTTTATACGTTGTATCAGAACATTCCCTTATTTCATAAATCAATAAATCCCCATTTCGCCTATCATTTTACTGTTTATCGATTCCTGTTTTCTTGTGAATCTACCATATTGCATTTATCATGAATGTTCTAGATTTATGATGCATATTGTACATCTTCTTCTGATCAGCATTCATATCCTTTCTTGGAATTTTAATATATCCCCAAAGATCAGGATCTTGTGAAATATAGAAACTTCTCAGCCTTTCTTTTCTACACTCAAAACGTTCTCCATTAAACAGAGGTGGTCTGTTGATGTTTCCTTTGGTAGCTTCTTCATTGAATCCAGACATATTGAACCTTTGGATCTTTTCTCAAACACTGTAAAGTGCTCAGCCTTGAGACCGAGCTTTGATGCCAATTGAAGGTGCAAACACGAGAAGGGGGGTTGAATTGTGTTTGTCAAAGTTGAATGCTTTTTGCTGATTTGATGAAAGTTGATATAAATTACTTGGAGAAGAAGCAATGAGATTCAACAGCAGCGGATAATAAAAGCATACGTATTTGGACACATAGATTTATCCTGGTTCACCATTAACTTGGCTACATCCAGTTCCCTCATTCAGAAGGCTTTAATCCACTAATTCAAACACTTTGAATTACAAAACATCTGACCCTCCAAGAAAGTCTTCCCAAACAGCCTAACAACCCCAAACTTTTGAGGAACAACAACACCTTGACCCTACAAGCCAAGTCTTCTCCTACCAATCTGAGAACCCCAGATTGAAGAAGGAACTTTCACCACCTTGACTCTACAAGCCAAGTCTTCTCCTAACAATCTGACAATCCCAGATTGAAGAAGGAACTTACACCACCTTGACTCTAAAAGCCAAGTCTTCTCCTACCAATATGACAATCCCAGATTGAAGAAGGAACTTACACCACTATCGGGTATGATACAAAGGTTTGGAACTTGAGTACTTGCTTCTGGAAAGCTGATTATAACAATGACTCTCACACTCTAAAAAAAGAACACTTAGAAGATATTTCTCTTTCGCACAAGTGTTTCTCTCTTTGAACTCTAAGATGAATTTGGACTTTATGCTTGAGTTCTTCTACTCTTTTTTGTTTTTCGATAATTTCTTCTTCAGCGTGGAGTATCTATTTATAGTCTTTTACTTGGTCTTAGTTAAGTTTCAAATTGTATTTTGTTCAGATTTCTTTTGTAAATTCTGTTGGAACCAAGTTGGTTCTAAGTACTTAGGATTTTGATGGTTACAAAAGCACTCAATGTAAACTTATTTTGTACCTTGAATTATTAAATTAAATGCCACCAGAAACTGAAGAAATCAGAAGCAGAAGATCAAAGGAAAATGAATTCAGGAATTTCCAGAAGATATTCCAAGATGTCAAAACATCACAGAAGATATCTTTGCAGGCCAATATCAGAAGGAAGAAAAATCAGAAGGAAACATGGATCGTACCGGTGGAAAGCCTGCCAAGAGGAGAGTTGTTCCAGACCAAGAGGAATCAAATATCAAATTTATTCCATAAGTTATTGTGACCAGAAGATGGCCTGGCAGTGAAATATTAAACTGCCCAGACTTGTTCCAGACTCAACCAGAAGCTAAGTTTATGAGTCCAGAACAAGAGAATCAATCCATATTTGACCCAGACAATAATAGAGCATGATTCAGGGCATGAAACTAAGTCAAGACAAGAAGAAATGATTTCCAGAATGATCCAGACCTGATCTAAAATCAAAGGTAAAATGCCCAGACTGAAATATTTATTGTCCAGATTTAATTTCAATTTAATCCAGACCAAAGTCCAGAATTAGTCCAGATCAGAAGGAAGATTTCCAGATCAGTGGTTCAGAATTAATTATTTGGTCCAGTGATGGTCAGATCAGAAAATCAGACCATGGCCCAGTGTTGGCCGAAATCAGAGGGACAGAATGTATAGTCCAGCAAAGGCCGAATTCAGAGGATTATAGCATATCAGGTGCGCAACCAAGATGGCCGAAATCAGAAGATCAGAGGGTCAGGAAGTGTGGTCCAGGGAAGGCCGAAATCAGAGGATCACAGCATAACAATCAGTATGGTCCATATGTGGACTAGCGCATGAAGATCCAATGGTCCAGATTTAATCAGGAAATTTATACGGTGGAGAATTTAATTTATTTTGATCAAAGGATTAAAAAAGATTTATTACAAAAATAAAGTGAGGTGTTGTGGAATTCAGGAGCTGTGGCGGGAAGGAACCAACAGATTAAATTGGCCAGTTATTTTTAAAGGAAATCTGAAGATATGTTTTTTATTTATATGAAGCCCAATTGGTCAAGTTATTTTTACAGAGAATCCAGCAAGATTCAGCTCGAATTTAAGCATTGGAAGAGGCCCAAATATGCATCTATAAAAGGAGGCTCAAGGCAGAATACTTAGCAATCGAAAATCACAAAAGAGTCATACACTTCCAAAGCAAACACTCTCAAATTTTCATAGAAGTCAATTGTGAGTTCCAGTTTTCAAGAAGCAAGTACTCGTGTTATTTTCATTCCACTGTGTCAAATCTAAGTTGTTGAAGTAGAGTCTACAAGTTGAGGGAGTCAATAGGGGTAGCAGGTTACTTGGCAATTAGATTCATAGTGTTGTGTGTTAAATCTAAGTTGTTGAAGTAGAGTCTACAATCTGAGGGAGTCAGAAGGGGTAGCAGGTTACTTGGAAATTAGATTTATAATGTTGTGATTTCTTCTACAATCTGGGATTGTCAGATTGGCTGAAGACATGAGCTGCATTCCTCAAAGAAGTCTAGGATTGTTAGACTATTTGAGCAGACTGACTTGGAGGGTCAGTAACAAGGTTGTAATTCAAGGTTTGAATTAGTGAAATCCTTCAAGGTGAAGGGACTGGACGTAGCCTCGTTAACGGTGAACCAGTATAAAAACTGTGAGTTTTATTTTTAATTTTATCCGCTGCTAACTCTATTTTTAATTATACATCAAGTTTTGTTTTAAAAGTATAAAAACAGGAAAAGTATTTAAGTTAAGTCAAACACAATTCGACCCCCCGTTCTCGTGTTTGCACCTTCAAATTCTTCAACTTGATTCTGTTCCTTTTTAAATTTGAACTAAATCTTCTTCTGATTTAATTTAAATCTTCTTCAAATTTTGATCAGATCTTCTTCAAATTTCAATCACGTCTTCTTCGAATTTGAATCAAATCTTCTATGAGCCTTAACCATGACTTCTTTCATACTCTGATGTTTGCCTCGGATGGTATCCTCTAATTCCTGCCTCTGAAGCTATCCTCTGATTTTTGCCTCTGATGATATCCTCTGATTTTTGCCTCTTGTAGGATCCTTTGGTGATATCCTTTGGTGATCCTCTGGTGATATCCTCTAGTGCGATCCTTTGGTGATATTCTTTAGAGGTATCCTCTGGTGACATCCTCAGGTGGGATCCTCTGGTGACATCCTCTGGTGGAATCCTCTGGTGAGATCCTCTAGTGACATCCTCTGGTGGTATACTTCTTCGAGGTCAAATATATTATTCTCATAAAATACTTTTGTTAACTTCAAAAGTTTAAGTGTAAAGCCAACTTAGTTCCAACAAGCTTGTCTTCAATGTGGGTGATGAAAAGATTGAATTTAATTTGTCTAACCTTATGATAAGTCCTTCTCTTGAAGATTCTTCTTGCAGGGTCGATTTAATTGATCATTGTGTTAAGGAGTGTCCTTTAGGACCACTCTCACAAGATGAGCTGGAAGCATGCTTGATTGAAAGCACAAGTCATGAAGACTTGGCAAAGGAAGCTGATGCATATGCTAACTTGTTGGATGAAAAACCTCTTCTTCAAAACCAAAATTTTAAGGCAATAGCAACAAAAAATTCAGCACCTCTCCCAAAAGAGGCTCCACAAGTAGAACTTAAGCCTTTGCCCTTAAACCTCAAGTATGAATTCGTTGGCAAAAATTCTACATTACCTGTCATTGTAAGTGCATAATTAAATGGTGAAGAAACTGAAAAATTGCTTGGAGTCCTCAAGATGTATCCAAAAGTTATTGGGTATACTATTGAGGACTTAAAGGGAATTAGTCCATCCATTTGCATGCATAGGATACTGTTGGAACCAATTTGGTTCTACACTTAGAATTTTGATTTTAACAAAAGTATTTTATGTAAATAGTATTTTGACTTAGAAGAACAATTAGAAGCTTGTCATAGGGAGACTTGGTCCAGACTAGAAGGAATCATAAGTCATACTTGGTCCAGACTTAATTCTGACCAGAAGATAGCTTGGTCGTGAATATAAGAATCAGTCCAGACTTAATCCAGACTTGGTCCAAAGCAGAAGATAACTGGTCTAGAACAAATGACTTGGTCTAGAGTTGGTCCAGACCACAAGATAGCATGGTCCTGATCATAAAACTCAGTCCAGATTAAAAGATCAATGGTCTAGATTAAAATATCATCAGTCCATATTCAATTCAGATTCAATCCAGAATCAGTCCAGATTTGATCCAGATCAGAAGATAAATGTCCAGATTAAAAGACCAATGGTCCAGATTAAAAGTCCAGATTTAATTCAGATTCAATCTAGACTCAGTCCAGACTTGCTCCAGATCAGAGGGAAAATGTTCAGATCAATGGTCTAGATTTAAATGTCATGGCATAGTGTTGGCCGAGATCAGAAGATCATAAAATAGTTCAGATTAGATCATATGATTTAGTGTTGGCCGAGATCAAAGGATCACAGAATTCGGGCAGATCAGATTACATAAGTCCAGAGTTGCTCGAGATCAGAAGATCATACGGTCTAGATTTTAATCATGATGAAAATCAGTGATGACTTGATTAAAATTCGAAAAAGACTTGATTCAAAAATTACTGAAGACTTGAAGAAATTCGAATGCAATCTGAAGCTTAATAAGATATGGTTTGAAATTAAAAGAAATAAGATTGGTCAACAGAATTTTCAAATGCAATCTGAAGCTAAAAAGATATGACTTTTATTTAAGTGAAACTTGATTGGCCAAGTTATTGTTGCAAGAGAATCTGGACATATACAACTCAGATTTGATCATGGAAGAAACCTTAATTCTCATCTATAGAAGGAGGCTCAAGGCATAAGACTTAGTATCGGAAATCAGTAAAAGAGTCATAAACTTCCAGAAGTAAACACTCGAGTTTTCAGTGAGGTTAATTGTGAGTATCAGCTTTCCAGAAGCAAGTACTCTTGTTTTTCGTTCCCTTGTGTCAGATCTATATTGTTGAAGTAGAGTCTACAATCTGAAGAGTTAGAAGAAGTAGCAGGTGACTTAGCAATTAGATTCAAGGTGTTGAAATCCCTTCTGCAATCTGGGGTTGTCAAATTGGTAGGAGAAGACTTGACTTATGAAGTCAAGGTGTTGTGTTCCTCAAAAGTCTTGGATTCTTAGACTGTTTGGGAAGATTGACTTGGAGGGTCAATAGTGCTATTGTAATTCAAAGGTTTTGAATTAGTGGAAAAATCCTTCGAGGTGAAGAGACTGGATGTAGCCTAGTTAATGGTGAACCAGGATAATTCTTTGTGTTGATTATTTTACTTTATCCGCTGCTAATTTTGTTTGTTTATATATCAAATTCTAAATAATCATCAAAAACAGAAAAAGAATTCAAGTATTACAAACATAATTCAACCCCCCCTTCTCGTGTTTGCAACTTGAGATACTACTTGAAGATGACTATTAACCCTCTATTAAGCATCAAAGGAGGTTAAATCCTAACATGAAATAAGTTGTTAAAAAAGAGGTACCTAAACTCCTAGATGTCGGGGTAATTTACCCTATCTCTGATAGAAATGGTCTAGTCCCGTTCAAGTAGTTCCAAAAAAGGAAGGTATCACTGTTGTTAAAAATGCAAAAATGAATCCATTTCAACTAGGACAGTTATAAGGGGGAGGATGTGTATAGATTATAGAAAACTGAATTGAGCAACTCATAAAGATCACTTTCCTCTCCCCTTTATTGACCAAATGTTAGAAAGGTTAGCAAAGCATTGACATTTTTGCTATTTGGATGGTAATTTTGGTTTTTTTTCAAATTGACATTTTTCCTCTCCCCTTTATTGACCGTCTAATACACGTGGAACTACTCTGAAACCCGAATAGAATAGACCGTCTAATACACGCGGAACTACTCTATAACCCATCTTGGTTATTACTTAACTTCGCGGCCCATCACGGTCACCGCATCAACTCTGTGGCCCATCGCGGTCACCACGTGACTATGCAATGCATGAACATGCTATGTTTTCTCTTCACTGAAAACAATATGCAAATGCAATCTGAAACCCAGACGCTCCATCACCACCTCAAGAACTTCATATAGTTTGTCATTTGCCTTACAATTGTTTCCCAAATCATTAAGTGCATAAGCCAATGTTTAAAAATAGAATTTTTGAAAAAACAATCTGTATTCGAATACAGCTTCCTTGTAGTCGAATACAGATGCTAAAACAGTGGCAAAATCAGCACTTCTGTATTCGAATACGAGGTTATCGTAGCCGAATACAGATGAGAAGTCAGTGGCAAAAATAACAATTTTGTATTCGAATACGACATGGTCGTAGCCAAATACAGCTGCTAAGTCAGAAGCAAGAATCACGTATTTGTATTCGAATACGGAGTGTCGTATTCGAATATGAGGTTCAAAATTTGAATAAAAACTGAATTTACAAAAGTGTATTTGAATACGCCAGTGCCGTATCTGAATACATCTTCGAAAATAGTGGGATTTTCCAGAAAATTCACTTCAGTTTCAAAACTCTTTTCTTTGAAAATCAACATATCCACCATAACACAAACACCATTTCTTGAACCACAAAACCCAGAATGTCAACAACACAACAAAAGCACCATCCACTCAACAACAAGTCATAACAACAGCAAGAACATTACCCTCAACAACAGCCACAAAATAGTACAGCCATATCTCAGTACATGCATTTTGATCATCCACAAACCACATGCAAAGGCAGTTTTTAGTATCAACACAACAACACGTTCTTAACACATATAACACATAACAATCATCCATCAAACATGCATTTAAAGTCCCTGCATGCAATCTAAAAAGTTGGATGGTGCCCCTTACCTTCGTTACATTTTCTTGTTCGTTTATGTTACCGCGTCCAAAACCAGCAAAACTCCCGCCCGCGTCGTCGCTACCAAAGTTGGTTCTCTAGTATTGTAAAGATGAGAGGAATGACTTTCCTTCTTGACACTTTCTTATTCGAGGCTTGGATTTCCAAGTAATTTGAGTTTTTAGTATCCCTTCTCACTACCAACACAAACAGAACTGAACAGAGGAAGAAGAAGAAGGCAGCTCGGGTAGGTGAGGGAAACTGATTTTTTTTCCTTCCCTTGCCTCTCACATACATACGCATATATAGGCATACCCCTCACTTACTATATATACATATTATAATTAAACTTGCCCCTCAAGCAACTAAATACTCCCGTCGCAACTCTGTTGGCAGATAAAATCTTGATCAACTGCCCGATATTTAACTACTCGTAATTAAATTAAATAATCCTTCGTTCAATAATTTTACTCAATCTCAAAAATATTTATATACATATAGAAATATACATATATAAAATACCTTTACAAATATTCCAAAATACATATGATATTCAATCCATAATTTAATTTAAATTTAAGGGTCTTACAGGGTGCCCTTTTGAATCAAGTGGAGCAACTTAAAAAAATAATAAATAAAATATAAAAGAAAAAAAATAAAATATAAAGAAGAAAAAATGTTGTTAATCCCAGTTTGAAAAGACACAATAAGATGGTCCACTCGGAGTAACATATTTGATTGATGAATGATGTTTGGGTTGATGAAATATTGTTTGAATACGGTGAGCTCCAGTTATTCAAAAAGTGTATCTATAATTATATGTTTAATTTGATATAGCCTTTTGAATATCCCTTATTTTGGTTTTCCCCACCTATTGTCCCTTGGCCCTGTTACAACCTTGAAAAGTGTTTTTGATTCACATATGCTCTCATGAGAGATGTAGTGAAGATTTGGTTAATAATCAAGCCTATGGCAGAAAACTTTGCATTGGTGAAAATTTGAGTGAATGCCCATTACCCTAAAATACTGACAGAATCTAGCAGTTGAGTGTTCTATTGATGAAAAATATGTTTTCAGGAGAGCCTAAGTCACTAATTTGGGACTGAAGTTGGTTATCCTTTGGTATTGGAATTTGCCTATCGCTGACACTTGAACTGAATGTTGAGTTCCCTATTCATCGTGTCTACTCGTCCATAACTTTTACCTGAAACAATTGCTTGAGGACAAGCAATGATCCAACAATGGTGGAATTTGATAAGAAGGAATTTTTCTATTTTTATAGCTTTATTTGATAGGTTAATTTGATGTATTTAATTCCATTTTAGTTCTATTTACTACCTTTTTTTGTTGTTTTGATTGTAAGGAGAAGTGAATGAATAAGTGAAGATTTTTGGTGCAAAAGAGCCTTGAAGTCAAGTGGTGTAGTCATGGTGTATCATGATCAAAAAAATGAAAGAAACTCAAGCCCAACAAGAATTATTGCCTAGCCATAATGGCCATTACGACCATAATGGATGAACGAGAAAAAAATAAGAATTTGTCACTCAAAGTTAGCAAGGATTACTCCCTGGCAGTAATGACCATTATAGCCATAATCTGCTCATCTTCTGCTGCTTAACCTATTATTGTCTAGCAGAAATGATCATGATGGTCATAATCTGTTCATGTTGAACCTAATACTGCATGGCAGTTATGGCCATTTTGGCCATACACTGCTCATCTTCTTTTGCTAAACCATTTTTCTTCTTTGAAATTTTGATGGTTTCTTGTAATTAAAGCTCATAAAGGCTCCTAGGGCTATAAAAAGGACAAAATCACTCAGTTTTAGACACACATTCATACTCAATCTCTTGTTACTCTTTCTTTTGTTCTTGTATTTCTCGTAGAAATTTCTAGTTTCAATAATATTCAGTTTTCTATTTTTGTTTTGTTATTTATTTCTTTTATTTTATATTTCCAACGTTTTTATATTTAAGATTTGATTCTACTATGATCATATGTGAGTAGATCGTCCTTGTCATGGGATTGTAGGATTTCCAATGTTGGATCTCTAGCAATTTCTATTTCTTTTTGTCTTGGGTTTTGATCATTAAATCCAATCTTAGTAAGAATCACATTCATACTTAGATTTGAAATCTGACTCCTATGATTGGACAAGAGAATCAAATCATGAAAATAGATTTTTTTCTCTTGAAATCATGAAATATATCTTCTCTTAAAGGATTTTGCTAATACATCAATCATGAAAATAGGCTGGTTATTAGTTTAAAATACACTTTTGTTCTATGAAAGAATGCATTAGTTATAACTTTTTATCTGGTTTTTAACAGTTTCACACCCATAACTCAAAGAAGGTTAATTTTATTGTATCCATTATTGTGACAAACTACAATCCCAAGGCTTTATTTTTATTGCAAATTTTAAACCAAAAATCATTATCAACATTTACTGTTTTAGCTAATCATCATAGTAAAGAGACACTAGTACTCATAACAAAGTCCTTGTGGGAACAATAATTTTTACTAGATAATATCGTGCACTCGCGGTTTTATCAAGGGGTCAAAAATCTCGGCTTCAAAGGAAATATAAATGGTGTGGGTCGAAAATCTTGGGTTCAAAGGAAAATAAATGGTGCGGGTTATAGATCTCGATTTCAAAAGAAAAATAAAGGGTGTGAGTCGGAAATCTTGACTTTAAAAAGAAAAATATAGGGTGCAAATCAGTCATTCCGGCTTCAAAGGAAAAATTTAAGGGTGCAAGTCAAAAATTCCATCTTGTAAAGGTGTGGGCCAGTCATCCCGACTTCAAATGAGAAACAAAGGGTATAGGTTAAAAATCTCAAATTCAAAGAAAAATTAAAGGGTGCAGATAAGCCTTATGTTAGAATATTTATATTATATTATTTTATATTCCAAAACATTACGTGAGTATATATTTTCTATTTATAATTATATTAGCTATTTTTCAATAAGTGCTTTAATAGAATTGGTCATATTAAGAAAAGGCTAAATAGATTTCTGATTAAATAATTGATTAAATTATTGTTTAAGTGATATGAACTAAGAAACATATGGGTGGATTTTAGATTGCCCACTTGGAAATAATGGGTACTCAAGTGGCCATCACCCTTTATATACAAGTTATGATCTTCAATACCTTAAACAAGCAAACAATCTATTTTCCTCATTCGAAGAGCGTTCAGGCATTAAAAGTATTGGTTGAGGAATAACCACAAGTCAACTAGTTCTCGTTGCTCGCCTTTTCCACTTTGTGCCTCAGAATTGGTATTGATGTTGGAATATCTTTTATCATGGATCCAAGTACTCTTAATATATCTTTAATGTTTAATAAATTAAACATGTTGTATATCATAATACATACATGTTCATGAGTTTATCCATTTCCACCCTAAAACATGATCGTAGTAACCATATTATGATATAGCATGTCTTGGGATTATATTAACTCCAACAATACAGGCTTTAAATCATAGGGTCTATGTTGTAATATCTTTTGTCATGGATCCAAGTATTCCTAAAACTATAACTTTAATCTTTAATAAATTAAACATGTTGTATATCAGGATACATACATGCTCATGAGTTTATCAATTTCCACCCTAAAATATGATCGTAGTAACCATATGTATGATAGAGCATGTCTTGGGATTATACTAACTCCAACAATACGGGCTTTAAATCAGAGGGTCTATGTTAGTAATCTCGACTTTAAATCAGAGGATACATAATTGTCATATCGACTTCAAATATGAACAATATTAAGAATATCAAATGTTATGAAAGTATTTAATTAATGAACATTTTCCTTCATTTTCATCTTTTTTCTTTTTTTTTCTTCAATTTTATTTTTTCATTTTTATACCTCCTTATATACATAATCCGCATATTCTTGGATGAAAAATTTGCAGCACTTCGAATAAATAGTGGTATTTTACCTCTTGATCTTTGAAGAACATTCTTGTTACGACCTTAATTTCTAGTTGCCCTTTACTTTGTCTAAAGATAACGTACAAGCCTCGGCCTCTTGATTAGACAATGGATTGATTTTTTTTAAGTATAATTTTATACAAAAGCTTGACTCACATGATTCACAACGGTCAAATTTAATTTGTCGTATCAAATGCTAAATGAATTAACACTTGTGTAAATTCATATTTAAAGGTCTAATTGACAATGAATTAAATGTGTATTGATTGCATTTTTCACAAATATTTGTTGTGTGCAACTCCTGTTCCATGTTTAAACGGAAAACTTATTTTGTTGATAAAGGAATATTTCAAAATTTGGAGTTATTCTTTTAATTATCATGCATGATAGATCAAAGACTCGAAATAAGAAAAAGAATAAAAACTCGTGTTTTTGATAATTGATTATATGTCATATATGTTTTCTGGAAAGAGTATGACTTGTAGTACATTTATTATAATATATTTTATCTCCACAAGTCTTGTCTTGTATGTGTTCATTTATCTCAATACAAAATTTTGACGAATTCAACTTGTTTTGCATATCTTGATTAGCCAATACATTGTTTGATGCTTAAGTGTAATATTTGGAATATGAATTTTCAAATATTGAGATTATGACATGGAATATATAAAAGATCCTTTTCAACATGTTTTAAATAAATATTCTTATTTAAGATTTTTTTTTTTGAAGGATTTCTACAAAGGGGTATTTGATTGGTCTCAATGACAATGTTATAAAAAGAGAGAAAGTATTTTGATCAAATGTCATTTTACTACTTTACTGCTTCCACTTATGAGTCATTTTCTCTCTATTTTTAAAATCAATGGACAATATCAACTGATCATGTACAAAAGAAAATGCTGCTTTTAGAGAAAAAGGAAAAAGAGGTACCATATAAAAAAATCAAGAAAATTAATATATTAAAGTTTATTCGTTTTGTAATACTTAGGGGGAGTTATTAAAAAATATTATTTTCTTTACAACTTGCTTTGAAATTGAGGTTAAATCATATTTTCTAAAATTTGGGAGACTATAAAGTTTTAAATATATTGCAATACTTGCATGTATTTCTTATGTGATTCGGCCATATTGCTTTTGTTATCATTTTTCATGTCTTGATTGCAATATTGACTACAATGGTTGTATCATCTTTTTCAGGACGTTATCTTATGAAATTCTAAACGTAAAAATGAAGTTTTTTTTTTAAATAAAATAAAATTATCTTAAAATACTTATTTACTTTAAAATTGAATAATAACTATATTAATTATATTTTTCAAAAATAAAAAATGAATTAGAGTAGTCATGATTACAAAATGTTAATCTGATGCATACATTAAAAGTAAGTTCTTAAAACACAAGGCTTGGCCTTTTACTACCCAAGGATACATCTTAGCTGGTTACAACTTTCGACAATTGCATAAAACTCTCCCAACAAATCTAATGCAGTAAAAAAGTACGATAAAGCCTCAAACTACATGCTATTGTGCTTCCTCGCATCTTCATCAAATAAGGAGGCGGCGTATAGCCCAAATAAATCAATAATAAGTGTAACAACCCTCTCACTAATAAGTGTAACAACTCTCTCACTACCTTAGAAATATTTATAAGATTTAAGTACTAATTAGAATTACTAGAATTTTATGAATTGTAAATGTTGTGTTTTAAGTAATATTAATTTAGGATCAATGGTAGAATGAGAAAGTGGTAGTATTAACAAGTCCAAGTGGCAAAGAGAGAACATGTCACATTTATTTCTCTCTCTTTCTCCTTCACTCATGGATACTAACCCTGTTGGAACCAAGTTGGTTCTAAGTACTTAGGATTTTGATGCTTACAAATGTACTCAATGTAAACTTATTTTGTACTTTGAATTATTAAGTTAAATGTCCCATAAACTGAAGGAAACAGAAGCAGAGATCAAAGGAAAATGAATTCTGGAATTTCCAGAAGATGTTCCAAGATGTCAAAACATCACCAGAGGATATGTTTCGTGGCCCAGAACAGAAGGAAGAAAAATCATAATGAAACATGGATCATACCATTGGAAAGCCTGCCAGAAGGAGAGTTGTTCCAGACAAACAGGAGTCAAATATCAATTTTATTCCAGAAGTTATTCTAACCAGAAGATGGCCTGGCAGTGAAAAATTACACAGTCCAGAATTGTTCCAGACTTGACCAGAAGGTATGTTTATGAGTCCAGAACAAAAGGATCAATTCAGATTTGGCCAAGATCATAAGATAGCATGATTCAGGGCATGAAACTAAGTCTAGACCAAAAGAAATTAGTTCCAGAATCAATCCAGACCTGGTCCGAAATTAAAGGTAAAATGTCCAGACTGAAATATTTTTTGTTCAAGTTAATTCCAGTTTGTTCCAGACCAAAGTCCAGAATCTGTCCAGATCAGAGTAAAAATTTCCATATCAATGGTTCATAAATAATTATTTGGTCCAATGATGGTCCAGATCAGAAAATCAGACCATGACCCAGTGGTGGCCGAAATCAGAGGGTTAGGAAGTGTGGTCCAGGAATGGCCGAAATCAGAGGATCACAGAATATCAAATAGGCTGGTCCTGATGTGGACTATCGCATTAAGATCCAATGGTGCAGATTTGATCATGAGAATTAAAGAATTTGAGAAAAATGCTCAAAACAGAAGCGGAGCAAAATGCTCAAAACAGATCAGTGAGAAAAAGGCTCAAAACCGAATCTGAGCAAAATACTCCAGAATATTTTCAAAATAGATTAATCTAAATATACTGCAGAAGTAAAGCATCAGTGAAGTTCTAAAGTTCAACTATAAATAGAGACTTAATGCTGAAGAATAAAGTTTCGAAAATCACAAAAGAGTCATACACTTCCAAAGCAACAGACACCCAAATTTTCATAGAAGTCAATTGTGAGTTTTAGCTTTCAAGAAGCAAGTACTCGTGTTATTTTCTTTCCATTGTGGCAAATCTAAGTTGTTGAAGTAGAGTCTACAATCTGAGGGAGTCAGTAGAGGTAGCAGGGTACTTGGCAATTAGATAGGGTTGTATCTAAGTTGTTGAAGTAGAGTCTACAAACTGAGGGAATCAGAAAGGGTAGCAAGGTACTTAGCAATTAGATTCATAGTGTTGTGATTTCTTCTACAATCTGGGGTTGTCAGATTGGCTGAAGACAAGGTTGTTTTCCTCAAGAAGTCTAGGATTGTTAGACTATTGAGAAGACTGACTTGGACGGTCAGTAGCAAGGTTGTAATTCAAGATTGAATTAGTGAAATCCTTCAAGGCGAAGGGACTGGACGTAGCCTCGTTAACGGTGAACCAGTATAAAATCTGTGAGTTTTTATTTTATTTTTATCCGCTGCTAACTCTATTTTAATTATACATCAAGTTTTGTTTTAAAAGTATTAAAACAGGAAAAGTATTTAAGTTAAGTCAAACACAATTCAACCCCCCCTTCTCGTGTTTGCACCTTCAAACCCATCTTCCACCTTCATTTCTTTCATTTCCAGTTACACTCTCAAAACATTCTAAAAAGCACTAACATTGGTTACTATTCATCGTCTCCCTCATTCATCAATTTTCCTTTTCTTTCCAAAATCCTTCAAAGACAACATATCTATGAAGTCCTCTCCCTATAATCTGTCCCCTTGCATGTTCCTTTCTTCCACTCAAAACACATTAAACATCCAAAACAACACGAAAGAATATAGGGAGAAGATTTGAGGAATTTCAGAATTCGAACCAGAACAGCAGAGGCAGGAGTGTTTGAGAGCTGAGAAAGCAGACAATTTCCACAACCAAGCTCAATTTAAAGGGATTTCTTCTTGGAAAACTGAGTTCCTTTCCTATAATTGTTTTCACATTTTGCATGTGGGTTTTCTGGGTTCAATTTTAATTTCAATTTCTGTTAGAAATGATTTGTTGGGTTTGATATTGGGTTTTATTAAAATCTGAGAGTGAGGGAAAAATTGTGAGTTTTATCATGTAGGAAATGTTTGAGAATCTACATTTAATTGCTCTTAAAATCATCCATTTTGCATATGTTGTTTGATGATTTATATTATGTTAATGTTCAAGGGTATGAGGGTTAAAATGTAATAGGATAATTACGGTGTTAATACATTCCCTAAACCCAATCTGAACGTTTTTGTTCTGCCTTTATTTGATACCGCTTCCAATGTTTTTCTTTCATCTGGCTACCTCTGATTTTCCTTCATTCTTGCTGCCTCTGATTTTTGTTCATTCTAGTTTCATCTGATTTTCCTTCGTTTTGGCTGCCTATACTCTTCTTAGTTTTGGCTGCCTCTGATTTTCCTACTTTTGACTGCCTCTAATATTCTTTCTTTTGGCTGCCTATGAGTTCTGTGTCTGATCCGACTCTCCCTCTGATCATGCTGCCTCTGATCCAAGTTTTCCTTTGATCAAGCTGCCTCTGATCCAAGCCTTCCCTTTGATCATGTTGCCTCTAATATGAGTCATCCTCTAATCAGGCTGCCTCTGATCTGTGTCTTCCTCTGATCACGCTTCCTCTTATATGAGTTTGCCTTTGATCATGCTGTCTCTCATCCGAGTCTTTCTCTGATTCGAGTCTGCCTCTAATTCAAGTCTTCCTCTTATTCGAGTCTGCATTGCATACATACCGCTACATATGCATTGCATACATAATGTCATGACATGCATGATCCAAGAAAATATGGTGGGACATTGAGGATTGTTTCTGGCATGAAACAATGGGTAAAGGAAGAACAATCAGGACGCTGGTTGAGGTCATGGCCATACCAAATTTACTAAGAGGTCTCAATTATCTTGGTGACCCACGTCAAGATAATTGGAAAAACTTTTCCAACTTTAAGGAAAATAAAGAGGACATGTATGTTTTCCATACTTTAAAGGAAAAAAAAAACGACATGTATATTTTCCATACTTTAAGGAAAAAGATTATTATGACATTTTACATGTTTTAAAGGAAAGTAAAGGTTAAAGATTTTTTAGCATCAAATTCATATTCATTTCATGATTTATGTTGCATCTAAGGAAAATAATTTTTAGAACTGCCCCTCTCTTATTTTATAAAACTTACTGTGATTATTATCTCACCCTATTTTCTATGTATTATAGTAGATAAAAAGGGCTAAAGTTAGAATCAGAACCAGAGGATGTAGTTTTACTTCTGTGTTGTGTTTAAAAACTAAATTATTTTGTAATTTTGGGAGATCGGAAAATAACTTGTAAACTATATATTTTGTAGTTACAATTTATTTTGATGATTGTACTTATGACATTTTGAGTGATTGCTTCTGAAATATTATAATGTATAAATTTATTACCATATTTTAGATATGTGGTAAATGATGTTACAACAAGGGCCACCAATCCGAAAATAACATATATACAAGTACAAGACATATAATATATATAGTATAAACAAGTTGTCCTTATATCAATAAACGACATTAGAATACATACACACAAACATATATTTTTCATCGGTAAGACTTCAACCTAAATGCAATATCTATATGTCAACGCAACAGATTCTAGAATATCACCTCCCCCGCAAGGGCATTGTGGGTCCTTTCAAGCAACAACACTACCCGTAGGAAATGTGAAGTCTACCGACTATCACAAACTCAAGATCCCTGCAAGGATATGTGAGCTCCAACCACTTATGAATTCACCTCCCAATTTTGAATGCATGAATACGAACACCTAGTTAATAATCATCAATGCTATGTGAGATTAAAATATTAACAACCGCATTTTTGTATTTTTAGAAATCACCAAAACATGTCCCACACAACTGTTATAACAACGAGTACATTACATTATTCACCATGACATGTTAATATAACATTTATTTCCACAATACTAAATAAATATTTCAACATGGTATTGACATAATAGCTCACGCATGAGAATACAAAATATATCCATGCAAGAAAATAAATGGAGAGATGCTCTTATCATGGTGAGTATAGTTATACTAAAGATCCTATGTAGCAATTTTACTCCAAATATGTTACACTTTTACAATTAATTCCCTACTCACATAGTATTAAAAATTATATATTCCTAACTCATACTATAGGTCTGGGGTTGGTTCAAGTTTACATTGCTTAAGAAAATTCCTTTTAAGTTATCGTTACAGTGAAATAATAAAACTTCGGAGAATAGTTCGATTTTCACAACTTCCATATAATAATTTTTAAAAACTATTTTTAAAATCAAGACTCCCAACATTCTTCCTATACGTTAGTAATCCAACAACACTTTTCTAAGTATTTAAACATTCAAGAAAATTATTATTTTCAATTTATATTTTAAAGAAAAATTTTCGATCATATATATATATATATAGAAATAAATTTCCAAAACACAATACATTCTAAAAAAATCATTCGCATAATGTGACCATTCCATTACTAAAATAATAACAATAACAAAGCTCTTAATAATATATCTCCAAAAATTGTTTTCTCCACCTTTAAGAAAAAGTTAAGAACATGTTTCCTCTATAACAAGCCATAACCAATTAAAATTCAAAATCAAAGCTTTTTTGTTCCAATGACATGAATTTTTTTTATAGCTTCACGTCCAAATTCTAAACTTCTAACCAATAAAAACACTCGTATAAATTCTTTTAATCGGTCAAGGTCCATTTTCTAACCAGTAATTTATTTATTTTCTATATCTATTAGTACCAACACTACTAGAAATTATCGTGTTTCCTGCGGATTTTCCTGCGGATATTGCAGGTAATACATGAGGAATTTTCTGCGGCTTCGATGTAGCTTAGGAATATTCCTGCGGTATCATATTCCGCAAGTAAAACGGCAAGTAATGTTTTCGTTTGCTGCGGATTTACATGTGCTTATGTGTCTGCAGCAAAAGTTACGTTTATCTGCCAGGAAATATCCGTAGCAATTTCCACAACAAACTTTATGATTATCCTTTATTTTTATATAGTAGTTTTTATTATGTTTCCTGTGGTGCTTTAATCTGGCACAGGTTGAGATTTTGTGGCTTTGATTAATTAAACGAAAAACTAGCATTTAAAAAATTAAAAGAGGAAGAAAGGAAATGATAGGTGCCACGCCAAGCTGATGGATGACCTTTGTTTTTTCCGCTGAATTTACTTTGGATGATTTTGTGGCAACTGATGTGACTTCCTCAACCAGTTCAAATCATGGCATAGTTTTGGAGGAAGTCTTGGAAGAAACACCAAAGTGGAAGGTCTTACGTATGAGTGAGTGAGTTACTATTATAAAAAGTCTCTGGGTTATCTTTGTTTTATTTAATTTCATATTTGATATGTGAGATAAACTCTAATTTGTCATCATTTTGACTAATAATTTTTTATCTCATGTGGATTTTCAACGTCGGGTTTATGTGTGTTCTCTGGGTTATCTTTGTCTATCTAATAATTTCTAGTGGTGGAAAAAGCTCGCATATTCTTGTTTTCAGTGAAGATCTTTTCTTTATATACCTTCTTCCGCCTATAATATTCAATGTCGGGTAAGTTACTTTGCACCATCTTGTTGTCTACAAATAATCAATTTTTGATTATGTATGATTGTCCATTAAAAGGGAATGGTGTTTTGTTTAATCTCTTAATAAACCATAAACTGGAAGAGGTGTTCAGTTTCAAAATCTGAGTAATGTGAATAATGATCCAGTTGAATTGGCTACTCCAAGTGATGCTCCTATTATTGATTGTCAAGCTGATCTTCCTTATTCCGAAGGATCTGTGGCGAACCAAGTTGATGAAACAATTCTGCAGCATAGATCTTGGCCATCCAGAGAATCTTTGAATTGTGAAGGGGAAAGAAGTGAGTTTTCAATTGAACAAAAACCTGATATTGTTGTTAATGAAAAGTATTGCTATAATTGATCCTCTTTTTGTTTGTTTGTTTGTGTTGCTTTCCTTTTTGAATGTTTTCTTTCCTTACTGATATTAATTAATGTCCATATGATGTTAAAATGTGCAGATAGGAAACAAGTTCTACACAAGACAGATTCCTCACTTGCAATATCACAACACCAGGTCCTGTCAAGCATAAACTTTTTAACTTACTATTTTATTGTGTAATAATTATCACATAGCTGTTATTATTGATAACTTGAACTTCATGCATTTTGGTAAAACTTAGTATGAGATCAAAAAATAAATAAAAAATACAAACAACACAATGATGCGGTTGCAATAGTCAACAAATATTTAGTTCATGTTATCATTTTGAAAATCATATTGATATCCTTTTGTTCCTTTTATTCCATGTCATCTCAGCGGTTTTCTATTCGGTTCCTTGTCAATTTTACAACCAACTAACCGTATTACATAACTTCGGTTTATTAAATTCTGAATCAGAGATTTTTCTACCTCTAATATTGTCGCGTCCGGTTTGTCCGCGAAAAATGAGTTGCCACTAATTTTATTTTTATTTTTTTAAAAAAAAGGAAAAATTAGATAAAACCTAAAATAAAGTTTTTAAACCAAAAAAATGGATTCGGGAGTCCATTACGAGTAGAGAAAGTAATATTACCCTACATCGTTCGTTAAAACGGTTACCTTATAATTAACTGTATACAAATTATTTATTTACTTAATTATTTATTTTACTCCCTAAAAGAATAATAAAAAGGAAAATAAATTATTTACATTTAATAAAAGAAAGAAAAATATTTTTTTTTATAATTTGGTTTGACAAGGAAAAAACCTTGCTCCTACGTATCCCCAGGTGCAATACGGAAATCAAAACACACGTAGTTCTTAGGTAGAAAATATTTATGTGTTATCCGATTTTATTATTACTCTATTTGACTATTGTTTTATTATAGTTATTATTATATATGTATCTAGAAGTAAAAATGTAATAATGATAATAGTGATAATAATAATAATAATAATAATAATAACAAAAAATGTGAGATGTCTGTTCATAAGTTGTATATTTTAATTTTTGTATTTTTTGGTTTTTTAAATAAAGAACAATTGATTTTTTTTAGAAAAACAACGGTAATGCGGAGGTTTATGCATGAAACAGATGGACACGACAGTGAAGCAGCCTATTAAAGGGTTTGCTTATGCGTTGTCGGATCTGTCACGGCATAAAGGCCACTAAGTGATGTGGTGCAGCGAGCGAGGATGAATTTCATCCGGCGGCGGCGACTGTTAATTCTAAAAATAAAATAAAAAATAAACTATTTATTCGTTGTTATGATTGTTTTATTTTATTTTGATAAACCATTTTGTGAATTTTGTGTTATGTTACAATGGGTTGAAGTTTGTTTTACTTGGTGATTGGTTTATAAGCATAAATTATTTATATTGCTTTTAGTATATATAAAAAAAACAATTTTTTAGAACAAAACACTTAAGGAAAATAAAAGCTTAAAGTATGAGTTTATTTTTGACAAAAATGATAAAAAAAAAAAAAAACTAAATTACATTTTTAAAGAATGCAATACAATAAACTAAAAGAAAAATTAAGGAATGCAATACAAATAAACGGGAAAAAACAAGAAAATATTAGATAAGGATGAGAAAATTGATACCTTACTGCTGAATATGGTTTGCTGGACTGATTTTACCAAATTCATATTCTCCGCTCCTATTTTGCCTATGATTCTCTCTTTTTGTTTTTTCTCTCAAATTGTGCTCCCGTTTTCTACTCATGGTGTAGACTATTTATAGACTTTCAGGTTGAAGGTTACAAAAGACAAAGAAATAATTGTGGAATAATTACCAATTACTAATCATCAATTTGTTTGCGGTTTCTTTTCATTCAAATGGTCACCATTATGCTGATTTTTATTACTATTCATCAATTTGTTTTCGGTTTCTTTTCATTCAAATGGTCACCATTATGCTGATTTTTATTACTATTCATTACTTTGTTTTCGGTTTCCTTTCATTCAAATGGTCACCATTATGTTGATTTTTATTGTTTTCAATCTATTTCCTTTCAATTTCTTTTATTTCGATTATGTACCTTTTTTTTTGTTTTAGAAAAGAGTGAATGCCTGAACAGGAATCAGAGACAAATGAGAACCAAAAACACTCATGATTGTATAAAGTTTATAGTCTAATTATTTATTTTTATTTGTATTTATTATATTTTTCTCTTTTTTTTATATATAATATTATATAAATATGTCTAAATAAAGCGGACAAAATTAGGTGTCCACAAATATGATAGGCGCAAAAGGTTTAAAAGGGAGTTCATGGCCTGATTTGGACATGCTACTGTTCGGATGGCTATCATGTGTCCAGGTGATGAGACTTGGTTGCTAGTCTTGCTACACCTCTTTTGCTTCCATGCATTATAATAAAGACTTACCGAAATATGGATTTTTTATTGTTTTTTTTTTAATTTACAGATTCAAATGAAGGTCCACACAGGTATGGTAACCTGAATCTAGAAGAGCAAAGGTCACAGGTATTGATAATTGATAAATAGTATAATTGAGTTGCTTTCTTATGTATTTCGTCTAAATGATTCGTTTGCATGCATTATGATAGACTCTGAGTGAAGTAAATTCATTATTATCTCACAGATGACTTTATGGGTGTTGGCAAAGTCTCCCCTTATGTATGGAGGTGATGTGCGGAAGATCGATCCTGCCACATACAGGCTTCTGTTTTGATTTTTTTTTTAAAAACAGACTTGTGTATTGGATTATACTTTAATTAATACTTAGTGATGATATGTAAATTTTGTTTAAGAGTATTACAATAATTGAATCATACTTTAATTAATATTTAATTACGGTTTGTGAATATAATATAAATTGTTTTAGAGTATTTGCAATAATATTCTAATTAAAAACTTATTTTTAAATAATTCAAAAATGTATTGATAATAATATAAATTCTCATATCAATCAAAAATAAATAAATAAACAAAAATAAATAAAAAAAGAAAACCATATTTCCTGCGGATTTTTCTTCGAAAATAGTTTTGATGCGTATTTATCTACGGATATCAATGCGACATTACCTACGGAAATACATTTGGAATAAATTCGCAGAAATGTTATTGCAGATTTGTTTCGCATGAAAATACGTAAGAAAATGTCTTAAGTTTATTAAATATTAGGTGGGGATTTACCTGCGGATTAATCCGCAGGTACTTTACCTGTTTTAAAAATCGGAAACAATTATCCACGAATGTTTTACGTGGGGAAATACTACCGCCGGTAAATCCGCAGGTAACAGTGTTTCCTGCGGAATTTTTGCTTAAATCCGCGGGTAAAACCTTAATTTCTAATAGTGTTTCGATTTATATTTTAAAGGAAGATTTTCTACCATATATTTAGTTAGGCTTAATTAATTTATATTTTAGTCCTTTACGATTTAAAAATTTTAAGTTGGATCCTCACGTTAGTCATGTTTGTATAAGATAGTTGTTTCTTTTAATTTTATAGTTACTCCATTTATTTTAGACTACATGATTGACGAGAGTCCAGTTGATGTATGACTCATGTAAAGTTTAAATATTTTTTTTTAATTTTTTGAAAATATAACAGTTTTTAAAAATAAAAAATTTGAAATAATAATAAATAAACATAAAATTAAAAAATGTAAGAGATTAAAAACATAAAAAAGAGGAAAATTTTAAAATTAAGGTTTTTAAACTTTGAAACTGAAGAGAGGAAGGGGGAAGCACGAAGCTTGCAACAACCGGTATCAGCAAGGCAACACCAGCCAACAAGACAACACCTTCATTCTTCCTTTGTTCACTTTCAAATCTCTAAAAATCATAGTTTTAAAGACTTTCCTCTTTTTTATATTTTTAATCTGTTACGTTTTTTAATTTTAGGTTTATTTATTGTTATTTCAAATTTTTTGATTTTAAAACTGATATATTTTTAAAAGTAAAAAAAATATTTAAACTTTACATGTGTCACACGTCAGTTAGACTCCCATCAATCACATGACTTAAAATAAACGGAATTACTATAAAACAAACATAAATGAGTAACTTATACAAGTGTCACTAATGTGATGGACTAACATGCAATTTTTAAAATGTACAAGACGAAATTAGCGTATAACTTATTTGTGACACCACATAAAAACGAAATTAGCTGAAACTTATATATATATATATATACACATAAAATTATTCTCAAAATTAGCGTAAACTTATTATTTGTGACCACATAGTGTATATATAATTTTACGTGTGTAGATATTTTATACTTGAAATGTAAAAGACGAAATTAGCGTAAACTTATTTGTAAACATATATATATATATATATATATATATTTTGTTCCGCACAATTTTAAAATTTTGCTGACACGTGAAACACCTGGATTGGCCGTCCCGAATACACCTAAATGTAGTAGCTAAAATATCACTAGAAGGGAGGTTGAATAGGGATATTAGAGTTTTAAAATTTTCTAAGAAATCTAGTTTTAAAACGTATCCTCTACGAGAGGATAATCAACAGAGTATATGACCAATAAAGTTAGAGACATAATTTGTAAAGCAGATAAAAATACACACACAAACTTGTGAGTTTCACTAATGTTCATAAATGTTTTGTCCTCCTCTAGGACTCCTTTTGTTTGTGTATATTCTTTAGCCTAACCAGACTTACACAATTTATCTTCTTGAGTTACAATTATTACGATGTTAACACTAACTTAGAATATACAATGTGAAAGATTTTAGATGAGAGTATGATTTTCTCTATTACAGAACTTTCTAAGAGGATAGACTCAAAGATATAATTGAAAACATCAGAAAGTTCTAAGAGATGATGAGATTGCTCTTCTTAGCTATTTGATTTTCTCTATTGTATGAGTGGATGATCTTGTTGAAAGATGAAGAGTTCTCTTCCTTTTATAAAGGTGATGAGACTTCTTTCTCAAGAAAATGTT
Organism: Cicer cuneatum; assembly: GCA_037974295.1. Lineage (NCBI taxonomy): Eukaryota > Viridiplantae > Streptophyta > Magnoliopsida > Fabales > Fabaceae > Cicer > Cicer cuneatum. The sequence continues at coordinate 33,590,288 of JBBPBO010001984.1, read as the reverse complement.
CCATGTGACCGTTAGATACTTGCTTAACCATCCATGATATTTTATTTGAATTACAGAAATGCCATTCAACTTTTCCTTGTACTGTCTGCCCGTAGGAGGATGAGGTTCAAAGTTTCTCTTCAGATAGGAGGTTGATCTTTTCATCAATTGAGATAAGACTTGTACTTTTGACTTTTTATCTTTTCCAAGAACAGTACAATCTTGCTTTTCGTGTAAAGGACAATGCTTTTTCTTAATATTGTAGTTTTGGCCATTTCCTTCGTAGGAGGATGAATGGAACCAAAACATTATCTGTTTATCCTATAACGTTGATCATCTTCTCATGATTTGTTTTGACTCCTTACTTTTGGTATTAATTGTCTTTAGATACAGATTCACCTTCCTCGAAATAGTCATAGAGTCATTTTTTCTGTAGTATTGTTCATCCTCTTTATCGAAGGTTAAGGCTTCATCCTCTTTATCGAAGGTTAAGGCTTCATCCTCTATTTTTTTATCCTCTAGCTTGGAGGATGTGATCACTTGTCTTAGCTATGCTTTTCCTTTTTGGGTCATTGTGAGAAAGTACCTGTTTTCTACTTTTAAATACACTCAAAAGCACATATTAGATTATAGACATATACATAATCATAATCATAATCTGAGATAATTTTGTTATCATTAAAACATTTGAAAGAGATTTTTTCTCAACACTAAAACCATGTCCGGATCCCCAATCTTGACACAATGTATATTTTACAAAATATATGTCCAGCTTTTCTTGCTATTTTACTTATAAAAGCACTATGCATTTCAAGTATGGATGATCCTGTTGTTAATTTGAAACCAGACAATCGCCGTGTTGATTTGAAATATGATAATTTGTCTGTTGATGTGAAATCCGATATTTATCAACCAACTGTCGACTCTTCTAAATTTACTACTAACGTGATTGCCTTTAATAACTTTAAATGTAGAGATTATTTGTTTAAGTGATTTCGAGAAGAGGAAATAAAATTAGGGTTTCTTATTGTAATTAACAAATCAGATAATTGATCAAGTTGAAGAAAACAATATCTTGTATTAGGATGTGAAAGGGGCAAAGTGTATAAAGAATACAATAATGTATTGAAACATTAAGATACGAGATCCATAGTTTAAATAAAACATTTAGAAACTTACTATAGTTTGTGGAAAACAAAATCATGAGATGAAAAAAAAATTAGAAGGTCATCCTATGCTTGAGTTTGTTGGTGTCATGTCTATTGTAAAGACATATTCGGTAGCATTTGCTTATATGGAGTCTGAAATGGAAGATAATGTCAGTTGAGTTGTAGAGATGTGTTGTGGCTAATTGAAATCTCCTAATAATTTGCCAATATTTTGTCTGAGTGCTACTCCACCATTGTGTCGGTTTGTAATTGATGAAGTGAACAATTATATGTTTCCTCTAAATCAGAATCGAATACAACCACCCATGCGCTCGTGATTTTGTCCTATACTTCTTTAGGTTTGCCATATTTTACTTGGACATTCAACTTACATCTAGCTCTCACGTTTTTGGAAATGAGCAAGTTTTCCTAAATTCCTCAAGTATGTCTAATATACTATACTGGATCTGGTGAAGGAGAAAATTGTAAATGCATGAACATACCATGTAACGCACACTAGGAATACGACCACAAACAAATATTAGATCTTTTTTCTGGGGGTATGTTGCAAATCTTAAACAAGAAGATGATGAAATTGATAATGATGAAGGTTGCACAAATAAATTCTAAAGCGTGTGTATCACACTAAGCTTTAGGTACGATTCACCTCACAAATCTATATATATTGGATGCAAATGGGTTAGCCAGCGAATCTCCTTTCAGGATACTTTGGAATCCTTGAAGTGAATTGCACGTTCATATCAAGCATATCAATCAATGATAGTTTACAGAATAAAGTTCCTTCATTTATTCTCGTGCACTAGAGAAAAGAAAAAATAACAAAAATATTTTTGACAGAAATTTGACTCATATAACATAAATTTTGTCTTATGCTTTCTGCAACTAAATTATCTATATTTATAGAGAAAATCATACCAATTGGTGAGAGAAAACAACTCTAGAAAAAGATTGTAGTCATTGGTAACTTAACAGATGCATTGGTTTGATGGCTAACAGATGCATTAAACTCAAGCATTACAACCACTTGACCAAGTGATACGTTAAGTTATTTAATTTTGCTACATTAATATAGCTATTAGAGAATTCCAAATATATTATGGAAATCCCCCTCACAGCCCCTACCATTTTCAAAATATATCTATATAAGTTATTCCAGAAATCTCATAGTTTTAGATAAAGGTATCTTACGATTTGAACAATTACTTAGTAAACTATGTTTTCACTCATCCTCAAATAGATTGGTAGAAAAGCTTTGAACCAACCATTCATTAGAACAAGTGTGCATAACTCACACATGAAATCTCGGTACCATCAATCGAATTATAAAGATGGCACATTTGATAAGGCTTTGTGTAAGACCCTTAAATTTAAATTAAATTATGGATTGAATATCAGATGTATTTTGGAATATTTGTAAAGGTATTTGATATATGTATATTTCTATATGTAAAATATTTTTGAGATTGAGTAAAATTATTGAACGAAAGATTATTTAATTTAATTACGAGTAGTTAAATACCGGGCAGTTGATCAAGATTTTATCTGCCAACAGAGTTGCGACGGGAGTATTTAGTTGTTGGAGGGGCAAGTTTAATTATAATATGTATATATATATATAGTAAGTGAGGGGTATGCCTATATATGCGTATGTATGTGAGAGGCAAGGGAAGGAAAAAAAAAATCAGAAACACATAATCAGTTTCCCTCACCTACCCGAGCTGCCTTCTTCTTCTTCCTCTGTTCAGTTCTGTTTGTGTTGGTAGTGAGAAGGGATACTAAAAACTCAAATTACTTGGAAATCCAAGCCTCGAATAAGAAAGTGTCAAGAAGGAATGTTATTCCTCTCATCTTTACGGTACTGGAGAACCAACTTTGGTAGCGACGACGCGAGCGAGAGTTTTGCTGGTTTTAGTCGCGGTAACGTAAACGAACAAGAAAATGTAACGAAGGTAAGGGGCACCTTCCAACTTTCTAGATTGCATATAAGGCTGTAAATGCATGTTGATGGATGATTGTTATGTGATGTTATGTTCTGACCATGAACTGCCTTTGCATGTTGTTATGAATGAATAAACTACATGTTGTTTTTGTTTTGTTGCTATCCTATTTTTGTTACTGAGATATGGCTGTACTGTTTTGTGGCTGTTGTTCAGGGTAATGTTCTTGCTATTGTTGTTAACTTGTTCTTGAGTGGATGAAGCTTTTGTTGTTGTGTTGTGGTGAAAGAAATCATTCATGTTGTGCTGTTGATATTCTGGGTTTGGTGGTTCAAGAAGTGGTGATTTTGTTATGGTGTTTGTGTCGGTTTTCAAAGAAAAGAGTTTGAAACTGTGTTGAAGTTTTCTAGAAAATCTCACTGTGTTCGAAGATGTATTCGGATACGGCACAGGTGTATTCGAATACACTTCTGGAAAAAATTCAGTTTTATTCAAATTTTGAACATCGTATTCGGATACGACACTCCGTATTCAAATACAAATACGTGATTTTTGATACTGACTTAACATCTGTATTCGGCTACGACCTTGACGTATTTGATTACAGAATTGTTGATTTTGCCACTGTTTTCGCATCTGTATTCGGCTACAAGGTAGCTGTATTCGAATAAAGATTGGTTTTTTTCAAAAATTCTCTTTTTAGACATTGAATTATGCACTTAATGATTTGGGAAACATTTGGAAGGAATGTGATGAATTAAATGAAGTTCTTGAGATTGTTTGAGGTGTATTTGGAAAACATTTGTAAGGCATGTGATGAATTAAATGAAATTATTGAGATTGTTGAGGTGGTGATGATGTGTTGGGTTACATATTACATTTGCATACTAGTTTACGTGAAGAGAAACATAGCATGCTCATGCATTGCATAGTCAGGTGGTGACCGCGATGGGCCACATAGTCAATGCGTTGACCGTGATGGGCTGCAAAGTTAAGTAGTAACCGTGATGGGTTATAGGTAGTTCCGCGTGTATTATACGGTCTATTCTATCTGGACTACGGAGTGGTTCCGCGTGTATTAGACGGTCCATTCTATCCGTGCGAGGATTTAACTTCTGTGTATTTGGCCTGTGAGAGGCTAATACACGTAAATGTAGTAACTCTGATGGGTTGTAGAGTAGTTCTGCGTGTATTAGACGGTCTATTCTGCATGATGTGTTGGGTTACATATTACATTTGCATACTGGTTTACATGAAGAGAAACATAGCACTCTCAAGCATTGCATAGTTAGGTGGGGACCGCGATGGGTGTAAGACCCTTAATTTTAAATATTAATATTGGAATTAATGTCAAGGGCATTTTGGGAATTTTTGTAAATATTTAATATATGTATGTTTTAAGTGAATATATATATATATAAATATTTATTTTGAAGTTTGAATTAAAATTATTGGATGAAGAATTAAATTAATTTAATTTCAAGTAATTAAATTAATCAAGACCATTAAGAAAAGATTAGTGGCTAATTGCAAGACAATTAAAAGCTGGAAATCAGACAAGTGGCAAGTGAAGTGGCACTATGAGAGCCTATAAATAGGAGTGAGAAGGATGGTGAAGTCAGAACACCATTCCTTCCTCCTCACTGCCCATATTGCATGTACCAACTCCATCTCCTCTCCCATTCTGTCTCTGTTATGCCATTCCCGAATTCAAATTGAAGAGAGGGAAATTCCTCCAAACACCATTAACTGAAATTCCAACCATCAAACCAGAAAACCCACAGTAGTAAAGTTAATCCCCATCTCAATACGAAGAGAAAGAACCCAGTTTTGCAGCAGCAAACTCAGGGAACAGCTTCGTCGTTTTTAGACGCAAAAAAGGGAACGCAGCAGGAACAAGAGAAATAGCAGAGCACGCTACAAGGGTAAGGGCACCTTCCATCTTTTAGCTGCATTAGGGCCACGAATGTGTGTTATTTCAGTTCTGTTTTTAAAAGAAAAACTGTTTTCGAAAAATGACATTTTGAAAGAAAATGCATTTTGTTGATATGTGATTATCCTGATGGTTGTTGCTGGCTGTTTTTCTAATAAAACATGTTGTTTTACTTATGGGTGAAAGCTGGAAAATGTTTGCATGTTATTTTAATGATGATTAAAATGCATGTCATAAAACTGTTTTGAAAATAGTCTTAAAATGCAAAAATGCATTCTGTTGAGGTTTGTTGTTCTGTGATGCTTGCATGTATTTCTGTGGTATCATGAAAGCTGAATACTTGCATGTTATTCTATTGTGTGGTGAAAGCTGAAATGCTTTACATGTCATTCTGTTGTTGAGAAAACTGAGTGCTTGCATGTCATCCTGATGTTTGATGAAGCTGAGTATTTGCATGTCATTCTGGTGTTTTTGAGAAAACTGAATACTTGCATGTTTGTTCTGATGAGTGAGGAAACTGCAATGTTTAAATGATGTTCTGATGGTTTGAAAATCTGAATGATTTGGTGATGGTGACTCTGATTCTGTTCCGTGTTGAGTGATTCTGGTGATATTGATGATTCTGATTTTGGTTGTTTTGTGTGATTCTGGTGGTGTTGATGGTTTTTTTTAAAGGAAAAGGGATTTTAAATGAGAGAAGTGTTTTGTAAAGTGCAGAATCCGTTTGATGTTTGATTGTTATTTTTAAAGAAATAGTTTGAAAGAGTGTTGATGTTTCAGGAAGTATTTCACTGGTTTTTCGAAGGTGTATTCGAATACAACATGAGTGTATTCGAATACAACCTGTCAAGTTCTGTTCTGCCTAAGTTTTCAAAACCTGTATTCGACTACGAGCCCCTGTAGGATTTTTGCTTCTGACTAAACCTCTGTATTCGACTACGACCATGTCGTATTCGAATACATAAGTGAAATTTTAACACTGTATTCGCATCTGTAGTCGACTACAGATTCGAGTTTTTCCAGAAACTCAATTTTTAGCTTATGTATTCGAATACAAGGAAGCTGTATTCGAATACAGATGCGTGTTTTCCAGAAAATCAAATTTTAATCACTGTCATGTGAGTTTTTGAAGTGTTGAGAAACTTTGAGAAGGTTTAAATGATTTGAAAAGAAGTCTGTGAAATGGTTTTAAAGAGGAGAGAAAGATGTTTGAAAAACTTTAAGTGACATGGGAGAAAAGGCTGTATTTTTCAAAGGTTGAACTCCTGTATTCGACTACAGTCATGCTGTATTCGAATACAGAATGTTAAAACTGCAGTTCATGCTTCTGTATTCGAATACAGGGGGTCTGTATTCTAATACAGATTCAAATTTCCAAGAATTTCCAAGTTTTTAAGAGTGTTTTGTAAACCCTGAGTGTTTGGGGAATGTTGGGATTGTTGTGGGGAATTCAAATGGAATTTTTGGTGACATTTTGAAGTTGTGGTGATGATGTTTTTGAAACTTTACTGATGTAGTGAGAGATGTTGTTTTGTACACTGTGACTGCCCTTGTATTCGAATACCAGAGGGCTGTATTCGAATACAGGGTGTAAATCTGCACTGTTTTTGGCTTCTGTATTCGAATATAGAGGAGCTGTATTCAAATACAGATTCGTAAAATTCCAGAAATCCTCAGTTTTAAACTCTGTAATTGAATTTTAAGAGTTTGGGAAAACTTTTGAAAGTGTTAATGATTAATGGACTGTTTAATCATGATTATGATGTTGTTATTTATGACTGTGCTGAAATATTTAAACATGATGAAGAGCATGAATTGTCTGATTTTGCATTATGTTTCTGGAGAAGTGAAACACTGCATATTCATGCATTGCATAGTCAAGTGGTACCCGTGATGGGCCACAGAGTAATGCGCAACCACGTGCTGATCTGTTGAGCGATTGCACGAGTGCTGGACTGTTGAGCATTTGCACTAAGTACTGATCTGTTGAGCGATTGTACTTTGGTATACAAGTGCTGGACTGTTAAGCGTCTACACTGGTACTGGACTGTTGAGCGTCTGTACCCTAAAATGCGCAACCCCGTGCTGATCTGTTGAGCGATTGCATGAGTGCTGGACTATTGAGCGTCTGCACTAGGTACTGATCTGTTGAGCGATTGTACCTTGGGTGATGTCAAACGTGCTGGTCTGTTAAGCGACTGCACGATGTGCTGGACTGTTGAGCATCTGCACTGGTGCTGATCTGTTAAGCGATTGCACCTTGGTCATGAGGGCCGTTAATTGTGCTGGTTTGTGAGCGACTGCACTTTGGTGATTCCAAGAAAATTATGCATGAGCATATATGCATTACATTGAGGGATTTGACCGGTGTGTTACGATTGTTTATATGATGAATGTTGGAAATTAATGTGTGTGAATGCTGTTCAGAATCTGAAATTCTGAATTAATGATTGTGTTTTGTTGACGTGTGTTTGTACTTACCGCATACTTCATAATCATTGACTGCTGTTTTTGAAAAGGCATGAAAGTCATAAATTTTCAAATGAGCATGATTATTTCCTTATCATCATATGTTATACCATGATTATACATGTTGTTATGCAATATATGCTATGTGATTATCTGTTTTTTTCGGTCGGTGACCCCTTGCTATATGTTGTGGACTTTCGGTCGTTGAATTTCCTTGACCGCTACTCGCGCACTGCTTGGGCTTTTGACCCCCTCTCAAGCAGAGTGACTTATACGGGGTGGCTAGAGCGGACAAGTAGGACTGATGGCGTGGAAGACTTCGTAGAGCGCACTCACGCGAGCATAGATTTTCCCGTGCCTTCCCGCCTGGTGTTAGAGGCGCACGGAGTTTTTGACGATGCTGAGGAGCCTACGGAAGGGGTTGAGGCGGAGGCCACTGTAGGAGTGGTGACTCCCAACCCTGTGATTGGAAGAGAGATACATGAGTCTAATGCGGTAGAGAAGCGTGATGAGCTAAGACCAGTAGCAACTGAGATTCCGGGTCCATCTAGGATTTCCGATGACTGCTACGAGATTCCGGCACCGCCAAAGCGGCCACGAGTGTGTATTGACTTGACTTCGGAGGAGACCGACCCTTCTCTGTATGATGAGGAAGAGGAGGAGGTTACGTCGAAGCGAGCTGCAGAGTCAGAGGAGACTTGCGTGGGATGCGGAGGGAATCCGTGCTACTGCAGCTTCAGCACATGATCAGTTAGACTTATTGTATTAGGTTTTGGGTTGAAATTGTAATTTGTCTTATTTTGGAAATTCTGTACTATTTTCCGCTGAACCATGTACTCTGATATTTACTGTTGATGTATTATGACAATGATATTTTGGGATGTATTAATGTTTAAAAACTAATTTCCAAGATAAGTACTTAGTGATAATCCTGATGAAGTATTTGGGTTACGTTCATCGATTAATCTATAACGTACTATTTTATGAAAAAATTTATTTTAATTCTTTTGAAATAAATTTGGGAAAACTTATTTTAATTATTAATTTAAAAAAAAAAAAAAATGCACCCGCACTGTGTTTTAAACTCGGGGTGTTACAATGGGCCACAGAGTCAATGCGGTGACCGTGATGGGCCGCGAAGTAAAGTAGTAACCGTGATGGGTTATAGAGTAGTTCTGCGTGTATTAGACGGTCTATTCTATCTAGACTACGGAGTGGTTCCACGTGTATTAGACGATCCATTCTATCCGTGCGAGGATTTAACTTCTGTGTATTTGGCCTGTGAGAGGCTAATACACGTATATGTAGTAACTCTAATGGGTTGTAGAGTAGTTCTGCGTGTATTAGAAGGTCTATTCTATCCGAGTTTAGAGTAGTTTCGCATGTATTAGACGATCTATTCTATCCGGGCTATAGAGTTCTTCGGCGTGTATTAGACGGTCCATTCTATTCGTAAATCGTGCTGGCTCGTGAGAGACTGCACCTTGGTAATTCCAAGAGTTGTGTACATTGGCATATACATATTGCATTGGGATGGTTGACCTGTGAGTCATGATTGGATATGAGTTGATGAGTGGAAATCGATGTGTGCAAGTGTCTTATGAATTCTGAGTTTCTAATGAATTGTTGTGATTGTTGATTGTATTTGTACTTGCAACATGACTTATATGTTAAACTGTTTGTTTTCTCAAATACGTCAATGTCATACAGTTTAATAAGTGAGCATACTTATTCATTCTTGTTGTCATAAGCATTGGAACATGCCATGAATATACTTGTTATTTTTGACATAAATGCTATGTGGTAATTGTTAATTTCGGTCGGTGACCCTTTACAATTATTGTGGAAAATTGGGCTTTGCGCTCAGATGATACCCAACCCCGTACCACCGACGGTTACACTGACGACAGAGATGTCATTAGTTTTCCTTGATTTGCACGTGCGAAGTATTTATGGACAACGCAGAGGGACGGACAACTGGGGTGGAGACGAGACTTGTAGAGGATGCGGTGGAGACCGGGCTACTCTAGTTTTTGTGCATGATCAGATCAAACTAGAATTTTTGTATAGGGCCTAGTGTTAATGGCTGTACTTATTTATTTTGGGATAATGATACATCTTTTCCGCACTCAGATAATGTTTTGTGGGTCCAGGATACAGTTTCGATGTATTTTATTTTGGTATATTTTGAAGATCAATTTCCCAAAATTAAATTACTGGGCTATAATTATGATGTGATTGTTTAATTACTTTTGTATTTTGAATTACGATGCAACACTATTTTTGAAAGGTTTAATTCATATTAAATTTTAATTATTATTAATTATTTTGAATTAAGTTGAAATTCTTTTATTGGTGAAAAAAAATACACTCGCGCTGTTTAAAACTCGAGGTGTTACACTTTGTGTCTCATATCATTTTCATGAGAATTTAAGAGTCAAGCCCTTGAACTCTACGAAGCGGCCCACTTCATTCTCATATAGGTGGACTATATCGGAGATGCACCCATAATTATACATTCCAGCAAATATATGCTATATGTCCATTAAGAGGAGACCTCATCCTACCATTTTTATTTTATGGTCCATGTACTTTTACCCTTTGGGATGTATCTATTGTCAAGTACTTCAATCGCTCTAATAGTGTACTTTCATCATTGAACTCATGACTTGATGTCACTCAAGAGTGAGTTGATGGTTTCCACCATTGGTGATTATTTAGATATGAGCTTGTATCATATCCCTAATGATGTTTTCAGCACCATGTCCTTTGTCAGACCTTTTGCCAAAGGATCTACAAGATTCTTTTCAGTTCTTACAAACACTATGGACATCACTCCACTAAATCCTATACATAGCTATGTCTTAAACCAATATGTCTAGATTTTTTATTTTATACTTGGCTATATGCTTTTGATAGTGTGGATTAACTATCACAATGTATGGATATTGGTGTCATGGACTTTGGCCAAATTGGTATCTCATACAAAAAATTTCCTAGCCATTCAACCTCTTTACTAACTGCAACTAGAACAATAAATTCTGCAGGCATGGTAGTGTCGGCAATGCAAGTTTGTTTCTTTGAGCTCCAAGAAACTACACATCCACCAAGGCTGAAGATCCATCCACTTGTGGAAGCATGATCCTTAACATAATTTACCCAATTGGCATCTATATATCCTTCCAAATTTGAAGGATATCCACTATAGATTAAACAATAGTTAATAATTACCTTCAAATATTTGAATACATTATTAATAACATCTCAATTTATCATATCCCTAATGATGTCTTCAGCACCATGTCCTTTGCCAGACCTTTTGCCAAAGCATCTACAAGATTCTTTTCAATTCTTACAAACACTATGGACATCACTCCATTAAATCCTATACATCACTATGTCTTAAACCAATATGTCTAGATTTTCTATTTTATACTTGGCTATATGCTTTTGATAGTGCGGATTAACTATCACAATGTATGGATATTGGTGTCATTGACTTTGGCCAAATTGGTATCTCCTACAACAAATTTCTTAGCCATTCAACCTCTTTACTAACTACAACTAGAACAATGCAAGTTAATGTGTTGAATGCATTATTAATAACATGTCAATGTTCTTTGCTTGGTTTGCTTGTATAACGACTAAATCTTCCAACAACATATGCTATATCAGGTCTGGAACAAGTCAAGACTTACATCAAGCATCCAATTACCTTTTATGTTCTTCATAGTGTTGGCCAACTATCACCAAACCATGACACTTTTGCCATTAATCTGTTCACATTGTATCATATACAATTAATAAGCATTTCAATTATCAAAAACACAAACTTTTATGTCATTCTACCTTTTACTATATTTAATAAGCATTTCAATTTAAAATTCTAATTCCTTTTTCAATATATCCAAGTCCAAGGTATAATATGTTGAATGCATTAAATATATATTGCCACAAGCTAACAAAACATGATCTTAAAAAATTTCTCATAATCAAATATCATAAGGTGGGTCCAAACATGTAAGTCATCTACTCCTTAACAAATAAGAATTCATTTCATTTCTATTAAAGAAATCATTTCTTCATAGTTATATTATAAATAATACATGCATCATGAATTTTATTTGTTAATTCAAGTTTCATATTTAAATATGTTCTATGGTAATTTCAAATAAGTATCACAATTGAAAATAAACAATGAAATAATTACTAAGATTTTCTATTAGTTTATTCCATGAACATTTGTCAACTTACAATAATTCAAAATAGAGCCAAATCTTCTATGAGATCATCCATTCTAAGTAAACCCTACTTGATATTTATGAAAGTTACTTACACTGCTTTTAAATAAACTAGCACACAAACATGCATAATTAGTCAGACATATGAATGCTAATAAAATCACATACTTGTTAGTATCAAAACATGAACTCGTTGTAGTATTACAATTATGAGTATTTCATAGAAATTTAGAACCATGTAAACTTTATGATCTACGACCATGATAATTTACGTCTACACCAATTTTGTTTCCAAAATTTAAAGGTTCAATATAATCTTTACAACATATTGTCATTCCAATTTTTGCGTTTTTTTTTTGTCAACAATGTCAAGGTATAAGATTTGAAACCAAAGTATCATCCAAGATTCAAACTAATACAATGCCACTAATAAAAATCAAGAGATATAATGATTTTCAAAATTCATGCATATATAAACCACAATATAATTATCATCAATTATATATGCTAGCAAGTTGGCAACAAAAAAATACAATTCAGACAAATATATTATCTTTATCTTAATATATGAATATTAAACATATCACATATTCAACAATTTTAAGGTATAAGATTTGAAGCCAAATTATCAGCCAAGAGTCAAACTAATACAACGCCACTAATAAAAATAAAGAGATAAAATGATTCTCAAAATCCAAACAAACAAAGTTCATGCATATATAAACCACAATATAATTATCATCAATTATATATGCTAGCAAGTTGGCAACAAAAAATACAATTCAGACAATATATTATCTTTATCTTAATATATGAATATTAAACATTTCACATATTCATATAAATTGATTATGTACCTTTCACCGTAGTTATAAATATGTGATTGTTCATCTTTTTAAAGAAGCAGCCATTGTTCAAAAATAAATTAAAACCAAAATCGAACCTAAAGATTGTTAGATCTTTTGTTGAGGGTATGATGCAAATCTTGAACAAGAAGATGATGAAATTGATAATGATGAAGGTTGCACAAAAAAATTCCAAATCGTGTGTATCACACTAAGATTTAGGTTTGATTTGCCCCCACCAATCTATATATATTGGATGCAAACAACTTAACTGGCGAACCCTCTTCCGGATACTTTGGAATCCTTAAAGTGAATTGCACATTCTCATCAAGCATATCGATCAATGATAATTTATAGAATAAAGTTTCTTCATTTAAAAATATATATTTTGACCGGAATGAAACTATTTCAAAGAGTAATTAGAACTTTGAAACTAGAAAAAAAAAACTTTTATTGATATTCTTGTGTGTGGTTAAGTTGTTATGAGATAAATACTTTGATTAAACATTTAGTCTTTATAAATGTAGTTATTTGAAACAAAAAAATGAGTTATGGGAAAATTGAGAAAATTAGTAGTTATGTGAAAAATTTTGAGAAAAACAATTTATGACGTTTCGAATGATTGTTAGATAGCTCTGAAAAATTGAAGGATGATGATTTCTACAAATATGTTTTTATATGTTGAAAGTTGGTTTTGTGAATAATAATACTATTAGACCTTACTAGTTGTAAATTCTTTTAATGAAGTATACTCTAAGGGGGTTAGGAGTAAAAAACGGGTTGTAAGGTAGTTAAAGTCTTAAGGATTAATTTGACTAAGTCAAACACTATTTAATTGAAAGTGTTGGCACGAGCGAGATTTTCGTTGTGTTTGATTGTGGTATCAAAATTTGTTGAAAAAACTATAATTGAAGTTAGGGCTCCTTCCAAATTTTTAGTTTGCTCATAGGAACCTTATATGTGTTATTAATGTTTGAATAGGTTATGATTAATATTGATGTGATTCTGCATTTCTTGAGTGATAATATGTGTTGCTACATGTTATGAATTTTTATTGATGAGAATATGTCTTAAGTATACTCTGCGAAAAGTATGAAAAGATGTTAGGGTTTAATGAGTATTAAAAGGGAAGTCTTTTAATTGCTACATTTATATAATGATTGTTGTGACAGAGTCAGATTATGCTCATGCATTTCATAGCTAGTGGTGACCGTGATGGGCCACAGTATTAGTGGTGACCTCTATGGGCCACAGGATGGTTCAATGGGTTGATTGGTCCATCTTATCTTTACGAGGATTTTTAGTCATGTAGGTATGTGATAGACTGCACTCTAGTAAATCGTGCTGATAAGTGATAGGTGACACCTTGGTAATTAGTATTGGTTTGTGAGAGGCGGTACATTTATGATTTACGCCCCTCGAGGAGGGTTTGGAAATTCCAGAATCATGTGCATTGACATATAAGCATTGCATTAGGGTGCTTGGCATGCGAGTCATGTTTGTTATGATATGATATATGTATATACGTGCTCTGTTATTGTTTGTTATTGTGCGGTAATTGCTAAGTGCTTACTATTTATTTTTATGATATAATTGTTAACTGTTAATTACGGTTGGTGACCCTTTACATTACTGTGGAAATTTGGCTTTGCCCTCAGATGATACACGAGTTCGTTCCACCGACTATTACCTTGATGACAGAAACGTTGTTAGACTTCCCTGACCAGCATTCATCGACTTCTTGGGTAAACGACCCCATCTCAGGCAGGGCTACATATACGGGGATAATTGTGAGGACAAGTAGGAGTGCTGGGGCAGTATTTCATGTGGGTGGACCTGACTTATGAGGAGACTGATCCCTCAATGGTTGATGAAGAGGAAAAAGTTACTTCGAGGAGAGATACTGCGTCAAAAGGAACTTGTGCAGAGTTTGGAGGTTACCCTTGTTATTGTAGTTGTTAATGAATGATCAGATTAGTTTTTGTTGTATAGGGTCTTAATTTTTTTTTGTGGTTGTACTTATTTTATTTAGGGATGACTGTATCTATGACATACCTTGATAGTTGAATTTTTTGGTGGGTCCATGTTCTATTTATGTGACGTGACCATGGGAAGATAACATTATTGGAGTAGTACTTCCGTGCAGGTGTCTGCCGAGAATACCCCAAGGGTATAAGCAATGTCTGATAGGTCTCATAGTGTACCGCCCAAGATTTTTGATCCAAAACGTTACTAAAAAATACTTTTAGAAAAGTTTACGACAATTTTTTTTGTAAGAACATCTAACCTTTATCCATTGAAATAATTAATAACAATCTCGTTTATTTAATATTATTAAAAAATGTTTATTCAAAGTTAAAACAAAGAACATCAATGATTCTTAACGAAAGGGAACCCACTTCCGTATTTCTAGAATTCGAGTGCATTTTAAAGTTTGGTAACAAAAGATTTAAAAATAGACTTAGAAATGTCACAACAATTCTATTATTACAAAATTGTCTTGAAAAACCCATTTTTACCCCACGTTCGCCGCACGTTAATATTATCAACAACTCTTGAATCTCCTCGAACTCATTAGTACCTAAAATGTTGTTGTAAGGGTCAGTCTTTTCCGTTATCCACATCAAACCAAAGCTAAACATATAGAAGAATAACACAAAACAAATAAAAGCAAAAACTTCCAATTTAAAAGAAGAAAAAATGCGCAAACTGGTAAATTGTATATCAAATACATATGTATAATGAATGCTCCTAAAACTATATGATCCGGATATAATCTTGCCACTAAGGCAACTTCCACACAGAAAAATCACTTATACCAATGGAGAAAATAACCCTGCCACTAAGGCAACTTACACACAGAAGATCACCCATACCAATGGGGAAAAATAAACTTGCCACTAAGGAAACTCCCACAAAGATGCATATGCCATGACATGATGATATATAATCAAAGAGATATATTCCCACACAACCCACTAAGAATCATGTCATATGCATTCAAAATCACTTTTTAAACATTAACATCTTATGCACATATCACTAAGATCACATACGACACATCCATATCATGAGTATCAAATATTCATGGACAAATAATCATAAAAATTATAACTTTCACCACATACCCATAAAAATTGAAAACTTGATATCATAAGCACTTTAACATATATAACAAGAAAATTCAAACTCCAACTCATATACATCCTCAAAATTAAAACCTCATATATATAACATAAAAATTCATATTTTACTTCATATCTTTCATAAAAATTAAAACTTTATCATATATAACATAAAAATCCATACTTTCCTTCTTAAGAAAAAATCGTATATTATTTATTGACTCAACGCAAAGGATTCGGGTTTCATTATTTTAATTCATTAGTCTACAATTTATTCCTTTCAAAAAGCAAGCGATCACAATTATTAATTTCATTCCAACTAACGGTCTAACTATAATTTGTGTGGGGAAAAGCTCTTACCTTGGCCGATTTTCTTGTTAGTACAAAGCTCTAAGACCCCACGAAGTTGTTCACAAGAAAAAGAAATTCCAAGCTTTTGATGCACGAAGAAGAGGAGGTGTGAAGGTGATGGCAGCTAGGGTTTCGGTATTCCTTTCTGCTTATTATTACGGAGTATGGAAATATTGTGGACTTTAGGGTATATTTAAAGTGGAGGTTATTGGCTAGATAGTGTTGGGCCCAAACAAAGAATAGAAGGGAGGAAATATTATTTTATTTATTTATTCATTTATTTATTTTTTCTTAACTTTGATAATACAAAAACCAAGGCACAAACTCCAAGCCCAAATTAACCCACAAACCATTAGCCCAAATTCTTCTTGTACTAAAAATAACATCTATATATATATATATATATATATATATATCTTCTCCATTGATTAAATAATTCTTACTAATAATTTTATCAACTACAATAAGTCAAACAAGACAAATAGTTATCACACCTAAATTAATATTGAAAAATATATATATTTATAGGTCTTAATTATTTTAAATAATAAATTTGTAGGGAACAATGCCTCCAAGAAGGAACAACACTATAAGAGTCAATGTCAACCGAGATGATCAAATGGCTGAAGCAATGAATAACAGGGTTGCTTCTGTTGCTGCACAGACAGCTGCAAAGACTCTACGGGATCTAGAGAAGAGGGAAAAAGAGATTTGTGCTGCTAAATCAAGGAGATTGGAAGATTTCTGTCATCACAGTCATCCAAAGTTCAAGCGTGATAAGAGTCTTGAAAAAGCCGACCAGTGGATTCAGGAAGTGGAAAAGATCTTCAAAATGATTAATTGCCAGGCAAGGGTGAAGGTCAACTATGCTACGTATCTGCTACTAGGGGATGTTGAATATTGGTGGAGAAGTACAAGGCTTCTGATGGGATAACTGGGAGCCGTTCAAAAGGAAGTTTTTAGACAAATACTTCCTGATGAGTACTAGAACTAAGTTGGATGATGATTTTCTTAAATTGTACCAGGGAAATATGACAGTGGGTGAATATGTTGCTAAGTTTGAGTCATTGTCAAGGCATTTTAGGTTTTTCCGTGAAGAGGTTGATGAACAATTTATGTGTCACCGTTTCCAAAATGGACTGAAGTATGAGATTCAAGACTGTCCTACCATTAAGAATTCAGCATTTCCAAGTCTTAGTGGATAAATGTAGAGAGGTTGAAGACATGAAGAACAAGAGGGCCAACCGGGGAGGGAACATTAGTTCATGGGGGCCTAGTCGGGTGAACCATCAGAACAACAAAGGAAAGCAAGTTGTTAAGCCCTATAACCGACCACATAACAAAAATAGAGGTCAGAATCGCCCAGGGAACCAGAACTTTGGATGACAATTAGGACAAGTGATTCGATGTTTCCATTGTGGGGAAGAGGGTTATTATGCTAATGCTTGTACCTCTAAGAGTCTTCCATGCTACAATTTCCAGAAGCTAGGGAACTTTGCAAGGGATTGCAAGGCTCCGAACGTGGAACCAACAATGAATGCAACTAGGGCTACTCGTCCTATTGCTAAAGGACGCGTTTATTGCATGGGTGCTGAAGCTAGAAATCAATCTCCTAATTTGATCCAACGAGATTGCGAGATTGTAGGTAACACATTAACTGCACGTTTTGATTCGAAGGCAACCCATTCCTTCATTGCTATGGACTGTTTGAATCGTTTGAAGATATGTATGTCTTCTCTGCCTTTTGATTTGGTTGTTTCCATACCTGTTAAGACTTTGACCGTAAATACTGCATGTTTACACTGTCAAGTAACTATTCATAATAGAGAATTGTTGATTAATTTGATTTGTTTACCTCTACAATCACTCGAGATCATTCTCGGTATGGATTGGATGTCGTATCATTATGTAATCTTGGATTGTGCTCGCAAATTGGTTCTTTTCCTTGAGCTAGGAGTCGTTCGGTATTTAGCTGCCAATAAACTCGGAGTGTCACTGAGAGAAGGAACTCAAGAGTTTCTATCATTGGCTAACGTGGAGGCAATGATAGATGTGAGCATAGAAGACGTAATGCTTGTCAAGGAGTATCGGATGTGAGCATAGAAGACGTAATGCTTGTCAAGGAGTATCGGATGTGAGCATAGAAGACGTAATGCTTGTCAAGGAGTTTCTTCAGTGATCTACACCAAGGAACCAGACCTATTCCGATTGCGCCGTATCGGATGTCGCCATTGGAATTGAATGAGCTCAAGGGCCAAATTGAAGATTTGTTGGAGAAAGGATTTGTAAGACCAAGTGTGTCGCCATGGGGAGCTCCAGTATTGTTAGTTAAGAAGAAGGATGGAAGCTCGCGCTTATGTGTGGATTATAGGCAACTTAATAAGGCAACTACTAAGAATCGTTATCCTTTACCATGTATCGATGATTTAATGGATCAATTGAGAGGAGCCGCAGTGTTTTTGAAGTCAGGTTACCATCAGATTCGAGTAAGAGAAGGAGATATTCAGAAAACTGCTTTTAGAACCCGTTACAAACATTATGAATATCATGTTATGCCATTTGGAGTAACAAATGCACCTGCAATTTTTATGGATTACATGAATAGAATCTTTAGCCCATTTCTAGATAAATTCATTGTGGTGTTCATCGATGATATATTGATTTATTCAAGGAATGAGGAAGAACATGGAGAGCATTTACGTCAAGTTCTTTAAGTTTTACGCGAGAAGCAATTGTATGCCAATATGTCGAAGTGCGAGTTTTGGCTACAAGAAGTGAACTTCTTAGGACATGTGATAACTAAGGAAGGAATCGTTGTGGATCCAGCAAAGATTGAGACAGTCCTCGCTTGGAAACAGCCTCAGATTATCACAGACATACGAAGTTTCGTCGGACTAGTCGGATACTACAGGAGGTTTATTGAAGGATTTGCTAAGATTGTAGCTCCATTGACACAACTCACTAGAAAGAACCAGCCACTCGCATGGACAGAGAAGTGCGAGGAAAATTTTCAGTTACTTAAGGAAAAGCTGACAACCTCACCAGTATTGGTCCTACCACAACCAGAAGAACCATACGAAGTTTATTGTGATGCGTCTCACCAAGGTTTGGGATGTGTTCTGATGCAACACAAGAAGGTTGTAGCTGTAACACCCCAAGTTTTTAAACTGCGCGAGTGTATTTTTGTTTTTCAACCAAAATCAATAAGAGAATTTTTAAATTAATTCAAAAGAATTAAAAGAAAAGAAAATGAAATTATTTCATAAAATAATACGTCGTGATTCAAATGACGAACACAATTAAATAATTACATCATAACTTTAACCGAGTAAATTAGTTTTGGGAAATTGATCTTCAAAATATACCAAAATAATAATACATTGAAAACTGTATCGTGGACCCACCAAAATATTATCAGAGTGCGGAAAAATATGCAATTATCCCAAAATAAATAATTACATCCACTGAGCTCAAGACCCTATACAAAAAGTCTAGTCTGATCATGCACTAAAGCTACAATAGCACGGTTTCCACCGCATCCTCTACAAGTTCCTTCTTCACCAAGGCATCCGTCCCTCTACGTTGTCCACAAATACGTCGTACGTGAAGATCAAGGAAAACTAACGACGTCTCCGTCGTTAGTGTAACCGTCGGAAGTACGGGTTTGAGTATCATCTGAGGGCAAAGCCCAATTTTCCACAATAATTGTAAAGGGTCACTGACCGAAAATAACAATTACCACATAACAATTATTTCTAAGATAACAATGTACATACATGGCATGCTCAAATGATATAACAACAGTAATGATGAAGTATGATTACTTATGGAACGTATACATTAATATCTTCGCGAAATAGCCAATTTACATATTAATTATATTGCAAGTACAACAAAATTAGCAATCACAAACACCCATTCAGCACTCAAATTTCAAGGGATACTTGCCACCCCTCGGATTCAACTCATCAACTCATTATTAAAACATGACTCACAGTCAACCACCCCGATGCAATATGTAAATGCCAATGTACACAACTTTTGGAATTTCCAAGGTGCACTCTCTCACGGACCAGCACACGCGTAGTCTCTCACGGACCAGCACAATTTTACAAATGGAATGAACTGTCTAATACACGCGGAACCATTCCGTAGCCCGGATAGAATAGACCATCTAATACACGCGGAACTACTCTAACCCAGATAGAATAGACCGTCTAATACACGCGGAACTATTCTACAACCCTTCACGATTACTACATTAACGTGTATTAGCCTCTCACAGGCCAAATACACAGAAGTTAAATCCTCGCACGGATAGAATGGATCGTCTAATACACGCGGAACTATTCTATAACCCATGGTTACTACTTAACTTCGTGGCCCATCACAGTCACCGCATCAACTCTGTGGCCCATCGTGGTCACCTCCTGACTATGCAATGCATGGACATGCGATGTTTTCTCTTCACTGAAAACAATATGCAAATACCAGGAGAAAATCCAGCCACTCCATCACCACCTCAAACCATCTCAAACCATCTCAACAACTTCATTATCACCACATCAACAAAGAATCTCAAGAACCTCATCATCACCACCTCAAACCATCTCAAAAATTCCATTTAATTCATCACAAGCCTTCCCAATGTTTCCCCAACTCTTTGAGTACAGAAACGAATGTTTAAAACTGGAATTTTTGAAAAAAACCAATCTGTATTCGAATACAGCTTCCTTGTATTTGAATACAGATGCTAAAACAGTGAAAAATCAGTATTCTGTATTCGAATACGAGGTTGTCGTAGCCGAATACAGATGCGAAGTTAGTGGCAAAAACAACAAATATGTATTCGAATACAACAGGGTCGTAGTCGAATACAGATGCGAATACAGTGGGAAAAATTGCAATCCTGTATTCGAATACGACAGGGTCGTAGCCGAATACAGATGCTAAGTCAGAAACAAAAATCACTTATTTGTATTCGAATACAGAGTGTCGTATTCGAATACAAGTTCAAAATTTGAGTAAAACAGGAGTTTTGCAGGAATGTATTCGAATACACCAATGTCGTATTCGAATACACCTTCGAATACAGTGAGATTTTCCAGAAAAACTTCAACCTGTTTTCAAACTCTTTTCTTTGAAAAACCAACACAAATACCAAAACATAATCACCATTCTTTTGAACCACAAAACTCATAACATTTCTCAACATATATAAATGATTATACTCATCAACACAACAACAACAGATTTCCAGAAGACCTCCACCCATTTTAAAATCCTTTTCTTTTGAAAACCACCATCAACACCAAAACAAAATCACAGCTTCTTTAACCACCTACACCAGAATGTTAACAACACAACATAATCGATTTCCTTCACCACAATAAAACCATAAAAGCCTCCTCCCCTTAACAACAAATCAATTAACAACAGAAAAACAATCTTACCCTCCTAAAACAGCCACAAGACAGTACAACAATATTCCAACTCATGCATTTTGATCATCCCCAAAACGACATGCAAAGCACTTTCCAGTATCCACACACAACCAAAACATCATTGATGTATCAACCAAAACAGCAACAACACAGATCATCAAAAACATCAACAACATGCATTTTCATCATTCATAACAACATGCACAACAATTTCATTTTCAAACCAGAAAAAATCATTTATAATCACACATCAACATGCATTTACAGCCCTAAATGCAATCTGGAAAGTTGGAAGGTGCCCCTTACCTTAGTTACGTTTTCTTCGCTCGTTTACGTTACTGCGATAAAAGTCGGCAAAACTCCCGTTCGCGTTGCCGCTATCGAAGTTAGTTCCCTAGCTCCATAACGATGAGAGGAACAACTTTTGTTCTGGACATTTTCTAGTTCGGCGCTTGGATTTTCAAGTAATTTGACTTTTGAGGATGCTCTTTTGTTACCACTAACACAAAAACAGAATGGGGAGAGAAAGAAGGAAACTGGCGCATGCAGTGAGGAAGGAAGGAAATGTTTCTGCCTTTGTTCTTGCTTCTCACTTACATATATATATGCATATATGTGCCACCTCACCCAACACAGTAATATTATAATATTGCTTGACCATCAAGTACTTAACCACTCTCGTCGTAATTAACAGATAACATCTTAATTAACTGCTCAATATTTAATTACTCGTAATTAAATTAATTTATCCTTCATCCAATAATTTTTAATCCAACCTCCAAAATAAATATTTATATATATATATATATATATATAAATATACATATATTAAATATTTTACAAATATTCCCAAAAATACACTTAATATTAATTCCATAATTTAATTTTAAATTTAAGGGTCTTACAGTAGCCTACGCCTCAAAACAATTGAAGACTCATGAAAGAAACTATCCTACTCAGGATTTAGAGCTGGCTGTTGTAGTTTTTGCATTAAAGATCTGGAGGCACTACTTATATGGATGCACGTTCACAGTGTTCAGTGACCATAAGAGTTTGAAATATTTGTTTGATCAGAAAGAATTGAACATGTGCCAGAGAAGATGGATGGAGACTCTCAAAGATTTTGATTTCACATTGCAGTACCACCCTGGGAAGGCCAATTAAGTGGCTGATGCATTGAGTAGAAGGAGTGTATCAGTGTCTTCAGTAGTAATGGCTAAACAACAAGAGTTGTGGGAAGCATTTAGAGACCTACACTTGGACGTAGAGTTTGCACCGGGAATTTTAAAATGTGGAATGATAAAATTTTGAGTGGTCTACTTGAAGACATTGCGAATTTTCAAGATGACGCATTAATCCAAGAGAAGAGGAACATGATAGTTCAAGGAAAGACGATTTAATTTTAAGATTGGACCGAATAATATTTTGAGATGTAATGGTAGGATTTACGTACCGGTAGTTACAGATCTTAGGAGAACAATTTTAGAAGAGGCTCATAAGAGCAAATTGAGTATCCACCCTGGAGCAACAAAGATGTATCTGGACTTGAAGAAGAATTATTGGTGGTCAGGAATGAAGAGGCATGTAGCACAGTATGTATCAACTTGTTTAACTTGTCAAAAAGAGAAAGTGGAACATCAGCGGCCTACCGAAATTTTACAACATTTAGATATACCTGAATGGAAGTGGAACATCATTTCCATGGACTTTATAACTGGATTACCAAAAACAAGGAGGAAGAATGATTCTATTTGGGTGATAGTGGATTGATTAACTAAATCGGCACACTTTTTATTAGTAAAGACCACCTATAAGGTAGATAAGCTAACAAAGATCTACATTGCTGAGATTGTGAGACTATACCGAGTACTGTCGAGTATCGTATCAGACCGTGACCCGAAATTCACGTCGCATTTTTTGGGAGCGTTGCATGAAGCGTTGGGAATGAAACTAAGATGGATTTCAGCATACGATCCACAAACAGACGGACAGACTTAGAGAACGAATCATTCATTGGAAGATTTATCGAGAGCATGTGTATTAGATGATAGAGGAAGCTGGGAGGATGTATTGCCATTGATTAAGTTTACCTACAACAATAGTTTCCACGCAGGTGCTAGACGCCTTTATGCTGGTATAAGGACGGTGAAAGTATGATTGTAGGACCTGAGATGGTGCAACAGACTACAGAGAAAGTCAAGAAGATAAAAGAGAAAATGAAGATCTCGCAAGACCGTCAGAGGAGTTATGCGGACAAGCGTCGCAGACCTTTAAAATTCGAGCAGGGTGGTCATGTGTTTCTAAGAGTCACACCTACAACTGGAGTTGGCAGAGCCATTAAATCAAGGAAATTAACCCCAAAATTTATTGGACCATACCAAATTAGTGCACGAATTGGACTAGTGGCCTATCGAATTATGTTGCCTCCAATACTCTCCAATATCCACGAATTATTTCACGTGTCGCAATTAAGGAAATACATTTCGGATCCGTCACATGTGATTGAACCAGACACCATTCAACTAAAGGATAAATTGTCATTTGAAGTACTGCCTATAAGAATTGAGGACAGGAAGATTAAGTAGTTAAGGAACAAGGAAGTTTCGTTGGTCAAAGTTATTTGGAACCCAACTATTGGAGATGCGACTTGGGAACTAGAGAGTAAGATGAGGGAACAACACCCTGATTTGTTTATCGACTCGTAGTTTCGAGGACGAAACTAATTTTAGGGGGTAGTAATGTAAGACTCTGAATTTTCTAAAATCTAATTTATGCAATTTTAATGTTTTTGTGTTGAATTGCATAGGCTATTAGCCCAATTTTTATTTTATGAATTAAATACCAAAAATATATTTTTTTAGAGTTAGTAAATGTTTAAAATATATATATACATATATATATTTGGAGACCCAATTAAAATTATTTATTAGAGTATAATTTAATTAATTACAAAAAAAAATTATTAATGGATAAATTTTTTAAAATGTCACAAGTTGCTGATAAATTCATCAGTCAATTGAGTTGCAACGAGAGTAGATATTTTTATTAAATTAGATTAAGAAGTGAGTGATGTGATGTGTGTAAGAGTGATTATATGTTATAATGATTATTTTAGTTAAAACCTAAATATTTAATAATATTAATTATTTCTTGTAGTAAGTTATAAAAAAAAACAAGAAACAAGCTAGCCCTTTTAAAAGGATACCATCTGTGGCAATCATCAAAGGATACCATCCGAGGCAACCATTTGAGGCAATCAATAGAGGATACCATCCGAGGCAATCATCAGAGGATACCATTCGAAATTTAAAATAGAAATTAATCTTGGACAAGATACAAGTCGAAATTAATCTTGGACAAAGTAGAAGCCCAAAACTCAACTATAAATAGATGCTTCAGGCTGAAGAAGAAATCATCGAATCAAAAAATAGAAGAACTCAAGCATAAAATCCAAATTCATCTTAGAGTTCAGAGAGAGAAACACTTGTGCAAGAGAGAAATATTTTCTAAGTGTTCTTTTCTTAGAGTGTGAGAGTCATTGTTATAATCAGCTTTCCAGAAGCAACAACTCAAGTTCCAAACCGTTGTATCAAACCAGATAATGGTGTAAGTTCTTTCTTGAATCTGGGGTTGTCAGATTGTTAGGAGAAGACTTGGCTTGAAGGATCAAGGTGGTGAAAGTTCCTTCTTCAATCTGGGGTGCTCAGATTGGTAGGAGAACACTTGGCTTGTAGGGTCAAGGTGGTGAAAGTTCTTTCTTCAATCTGGGGTTGTCATATTGGTAGGAGAAGACTTGGCTTGTAGGGTCAAGGTGGTGAATGTTCCATCTTCAATCTTGGGTTGTGAGATTGGTAGGAGAAGACTTGGCTTGTAGGGTCAAGGTGTTGTTTTTCCTCAAAAGTCTGGGGTTTTCAGGCTGTTTGGGAAGATTGGCTTGGAGGTTCAGATGCTGTGTAATTCAAAGCGTTTGAATTAGTGGATTAAAGCCTTCTGAATGAGGGGACTGGATGTAGCCAAGTTAATGGTGATCCAGGATAAAACTATGTGTTCAAATACTTATGCTTTTATTATCTGCTGATGTTGAATCTGATTGCTTCTCCTTCGAATTAATTTATATCAACTTTCATCAAATCAGCAAAAAGAATTCAACTTTGGCAAACACAATTCAACCCTCGTTCTCGTGTTTGAACTTTCAGCGGGATAATGTTTTGTTGTTTTGTTTGATTAATTTGGTTTAATGTGAAATTAGGGAGGTGTGGTGTTGAGGGTATTATTTAAAAATAAAATAAAATAAAATTTTTATCCTTGTTATTGATGTTGTTAGTAATGGTTAGAAAGAAAATTTGATTTTGATGTGTTTGAGTTATATAATGATTTGTTTTCAAATAAATGAGTTTGAGCTGAAATTGAAACTTTACAAGAAAATATAGAGTAGTGAAAAAGTTCAAATTTTAACTAAGTTAAAGAGTTTGAGCAAAAAGTTAGATTATGAAATTAATCTGTTTAGAGTTAAAAATGTTACTTTTTTAATTACTCTTGAACTGAGTTCAAAGAAGAAATTTAGATTACTTTCTTAACTCAAATTTTTGTGCTCTAGTGGTTGAGTGATATAACTTGAAAGTTAAAAAGATTTGAATTGTGGAGTATGTATATGAGTAGATTGTAAAATATTCGTTTTTATGTAGTTTTAAATAAATAATGTATCACTTGGTTTTAAAAGTTTTGTGTGTGAAAGAGATTTAATTTTGGAATTATGATGTAGTCGGATGAATTTCGGTGGTGAACAAATTTTTATAAATCTTTATGTTTATGTAGTTAGCTCATTGAGTCTTGAAAAAGAATTAAGACCGTTGGCACCGAGTTAGCGGTGGGGAGAACTCTGAAATATTAATGTTGTTGTGGTGATTAAAGTAAAATGATTTTTCTTAGTTTATACCTTTCAAAAAAATAGTTGTTATGATTGATGATCAAGAATGTATACAGGTGTTTATCAAATCTTTGAACTTGTGCTTTAAGGAAAATTAGTGAATTGTGAATTCAAGTTTTTATATGTATACTTTTAATCGTTAGAAAAGTTTGCATGATTTTAATTGAAGTTTCAAGTTTATAAAGTAAAGGTTAAAGTCTTGAGTTGGAATTTCATTTTTAAAAGATATCAAGTTTCATGAACTAAAATACAAACTCTGTTAAAAAATATATATTTTGAAAGGAATGAAACTATTTCAAAGAGTAGTTAGAACATTGAAACTAGAAAAAAACATTTATTGATATTCTTGTGTGTGGTTAAGATGTTATGAGGTAAATACTTTGATTAAACATTTAGTCTTTATAAATGTAGTTATTTGAAACAAAAAAAAAATGAGTTGTAGCAAATTTGTTTGTTATGTGAAAATTTTTTAGAAAAATAATTGATGACGTTTCGAATGATTGTTAGTGAATGCTCTAAAAAATTGAAGGATGTTGATTGCTAAAAATATGTTTTTATATGTTGAAAGTGGGTTTTGTGAATAATCATACTATTAATGCTTACTAGTTGTAAACTCTTTTAATGAAGTATACTCTAAGGGGGTTAGGAGCAAAAAAGGTGTTGTAAGGTAGTTAAATTCTAAGGGACTAATTTGATTAAGTCAAACACTATATAATTGAAGGTGTTGGCACGAGCGAGATTTTCTTTGTGTTTGATTGTGGTAGCAAAATTTGTTGAAAAAGCAATTATTGAGGTAAGGGCTCCTTCCAAAGTTTTAGTTATCACATACGGACCTTATATGTTTGATTGATGTGTGAATAGGTGATGATTAATATTGATGTGATTATGCATTTCTTGTGTGATAATATGTGTTGCTACATGTTATTTGAATTTTTATTGATGAGAATGTGTCTTGAGTATGCTTTGTCAAAAGTATGAAAAATTGTTAGGGTTTAATGAGTATTAAAAGGGAAGTCTTTTAATAGCTACATTTACCTAACGATTGTTGTGAAAGAGTCAGAGTATGCTCATGCATTTCATAGCTAGTGATGGGTCACAATATTAGTGGTGACCTTGATGGGCCACGGGATGGTTTCATGAGTTGATTGGTCCATCTTATCCTTACGAGGATTTTTAGTCATGTAGGTCTATGATATTTTTAATCTGCAGTCTGGTAAATCGTGTTGATCTGTGATAGGTGGCACCTTGGTAATTAGTATTAGTCTGTGAGAGGTGGTACATTTATGATTTACACCCCTCGAGGAGGGTTTGGAAATTCCGGAATCATGTGCATTGACATATAAGCATTGCATTAGGATGCTTGGCACGCGCGTCATGTTTGTTATTATATGATATATGTATATACGTGCTCTGTTATTGTTTGTTATCATGCCGTAATTGCATTAGGGTGCTTTGCCTTCATATGATAGCCGAGAGTGTTCCACCGGCTCTTACCTTTACGATGGAAACGTCGTTAGACTTCCCTGACCGGCATTCGCCGACTGCTTGGGTATACGACCCCATCTCAAGCAGGGCTACATATACAGGGAAAATGGTGAGGACAAGTAGGAGAGTTGGGGCAGTATTTCATGTGGGTGGACCTGACTTCTGAGGGGATTGATCCATCAATGGTTGATGAGGAGGAAGAAGTTACTTCGAGGAGAAATACTGTGTCAGAAGGAACTTGTGTAGATTTTGGTGGTCACCCTTGTTATTGTAGTTGTTAGTGGATGATCATATTAGTTTTTGTTGTATAGGGTCTTAGTGTTTGTGGTTGTACTTATTTTATTTAAAGATGACTGTATCTATGACATACCTTGATAGTTGAATTTTTTGGTGGGTCCATGTTCTATTTTTGTGACGTGATCATGGGGGGATAACATTATTGGAGCGATACTTCCGTGTAGGTGTCTGCCGAGAATAACCCAGGGGTATAAGCGATGTCTGATAGGTCTCATAGCCCCGGTATATTTTCTATTTGTATACTTTGGATTATTGTCCCAAAAACTATCTTAACTTTTTTGTATACATGATATAATTATTTATAACTCTTGTCGTTTTGTATTACGACGTATTATTTAATTAAGTTGCTTTTTGGTAGGTGTAGGTGCATGTTCTTAGATCCACATATCCTTCCCGAGTACCAACAGATATCCAACAACTGACGCGTATCCCGATGGTCGTCATAAGTATTGAACCAGACATCATCAACTTGCAATCGATTGATGCACTCTCGGTAAGGTTGTACTGTTGGTATACCCTTATGTGGACAGAACATTCTAGCATGTGGATGTGATTCATCATATTCATCCTCATAGACTTGAGACGAGATGCCGATAAAATGTTGCAAGATCCATGCCTATAACAATTTTTCAAAAGTAAAAATGATTATTTAAGTAGAAATGAATATATTAAATTACAAATAGAATTAAAATTAAAATGACTTATTTAAAATTTACCTGAAGGAGAGAAGTATAACCAAGCATTTTCTTTGTCTTATATGACCTTGCATCTGTTACATGATTATATAAGTATGTAATTGCTTAGACTGTTGTGCTAATGCCAACTACTTCCCCTATTGATGATCAAGCCATTTGATCCGTACATGAGCACCTATAGTTTTATCACACTTACCGCAACTTCCTTACGGTCTGCTCCAAAGTTGTCCACCAACATATTAGAGGCTTCACCTTTGCTAATAGTAGAATGATCCAACAAACGACCATATTTAGGTAAATGCAAGAGATATGATATGTCGTCTAATGTAATAGTCATATCACCAAAAAAGAGATTGATGCTACTCGTTTCTATATGTCACCTCTTTAAAAATGTTGATATTAGACTTGGATTAATAGTCCCATAACTTGTTTGAGCAACTCCTGACAACCTAATCAATTTTAGCGCATCTAGTAACCATTATTCATTTTGGCCTTCTAACGATGACATCTTCCGCCCATCGTTGACACACTTTAGGCCATCACAAAGCTGAAAAAAATATTATTGTATATAAATGAACTACACCTAAAATATATTAAACTAATGAAAAATTAAAATTTACCAAAGTATAAAAATGTACTAAACTAATGTAAATCAATATTTACCTCTCCAACATGATCCTTAAATGATCCCAACAGTGATATATCTTGAAGGCCTCTAGGGAACCCTAAACTACGTTGCAGCAGTGGTGGCATCTCAACTTGCACATCTACTGCCATCACATCTTTAGACCCTTTATGTGAAATTTCTCCCATATCATTTCTTCTTTGTTGTTGACGTTCCTTACGAGCAGACATAATAGATGTAACCCTGCCATAACTAAAACAAACACATAAACATAACAAAAACAATTAAAAAAATAACTACATAACCTCTGGATCAGCTCATCCAGACAGTGCATGGGGGAAATATACCTCAGAATAAGTTGATCCAGGCACAATAATATAAGGTAATTTCTTCATCCAGATCAACCAATCTGGACACACAAAATAAACAAAACACGTGTTCGGGTTAGCTGATCTAAACACATCCTAACAACAAAAATAAAAAGGCTAAAAAACAAAATAGAAATGCAGACATATGAGTCTCATAAAGAATGAAAAAAATTTCCAAAACTAAATAGAAGGGAAATGTTACGTGATGAAATGTGACGTAAATGTGAGATTTGGAACAAGATGAAAGATAAATAAATTTTTTGAAATTTCGAGGTGTTCGGCTTTTTCGAATTTGAGGTTTTTAAATAGTTAAAATGTAAGTGGAGAGGGAATGAAACTTGGATGAGATATAAACGACCAGTTCAGATGCGTGAATCCAGACATATCTCATTTGAATTGGTGAATCCGAAGGGTTAAAGATGACAAACAAAAGGTTTTTGAGAATATAAAAGGGGTGGAGGAAGAAACTCTTTTTATAAATAGGGTGAATCTTTTTTACTACCACATATATGGGTCAAGCCGATTTATCTTATTAATTTATTTATAGTTACTAATTATTTGTTTATTTGTTTTCTAACAAAAAATATCATATTATATTAAAATAATTTTCTATATGATTTGGTTTCTCTAAAGTGGATAGTTACTAAAGTGAATAAATCAAGAGTTGAGATGGTAACCACCCACAATTGGTTATGCATATTTAGAGTGGATAGTTACTAAAGTGAAGAAATAAAGAGTTCCTCACTTTAGAGAAGTAAGATCCGTTTCAGCAATAGTCTACAAGAATACTTATTTTTATGTGTAAAATAAATTAGTCATACCATATACACAAAAAAATCTAAATTATACTACCAATCTTCATGACCAACTAGAATAAATTTAAATAAAAGAAAAATGCATTTCACACAATACTAATAATAGTGAAAAAATGTGGCTCTTACAATGGTTATTGATCATCATACATACTACGTGCTTTAATTTTAAAATACAAACTTGATATGTGTAAGTTGTGAATGGACAGGGCAGAATTTCTATGTGCATCATATGTTAGTGCAAAAGTTATTTTTGCTACAATCCTCTAGTTGATATTTTGATGATAACTAAACAAACAAATTAGAACAATTATCCTCTAATTGTATTTGCTAAGTGTGCAAATTAAGTTAGAGAAATATATTAATGACTATCATTTTAAGGTAGTAAAAATTATGAGTAAGTTGGAGATAATAATCTAAGTGTTTCTAACACAAAGAGTATTATAGCCCATCTTGATCATCTAACTCAAAGATCAAAAGAAGAAAGCTCTAAGTGAAACATCTAATAAAGTCTATGTTCTGGTACAAGTTAGATCATTTGATGAACAAAGTAAGAGAAGCTACTAAACAAGTTCACAATGACTCTGAGGAATCTGTTGAAGTTGTGTCTGACTCTGTTAAACTCGCTGTCAACAAACATCTATTGAATCTTTTGATACAAGTTCACTCTGGTGATTTTGCGTCTAATAGTCATGGCATTCAATATCACTATATGATAAAGTCAACACTCAGGTACAATCAACACTTTGATAAGAAGTCAACTTTCCAACATACTCTGCTTGTCAAGGACGGACTTATCATCTGAATGAAGAAGCGCACGACATCCTCCGATAGTGAAATATTCTGAGATTTGTCTTCTTAATTGAAGATACGTGGAATCAATTATGAAGATATATATGGATATGTCTTAAAGGTAGATTTTCTTTAAATACTGATTCAAGATATCTAATGGTAAAATTCTCAAAAAATACATTTCTCAGTGTTTAAGTAGATTGATCAATCAATCAAAAGGGAATAGAGAATGAAGAAGACAATGTGTTAAGAAGAAATTATGTAAAAGTATGGAACACATCAAAAGAAATGAATGAATGAAAAATCCTCTAAGTAGAAAGTTGCTAGATTTGATGTAAATCATTAAAATTGTTTTATACTCTTAAATTGATATGGGACTTGAAATGTTATATCCTCTCAATGAGAGATGGAATCTTAGAAACAAACATTGCATCAATTCAGACACAAACTGGAACTGATGTAAATAAGCTCGATAGTGGCAATAACTCTTTCGTCCATAGGAGGTATTTGAAAAGGTAAAACAATACTTATGAACCTCAACGACAGGCTGCCAGAAAGTTGAAGAAAGGTTTTGTAATAGCCCATCCCACCATTACCGACACTATTAATCACGACCTTCTCGCCCCCTTCTACTTATTGAAAATGACGTGTTTTTGTCTTCTGTGGGAATCAAACCCATTACTTAGAGGATACAAATTCTTGTGCAAGCTAACAAATATATAGAAATGGATCTTTAAAATTATGATGTTCAGAACATTCTCATGCAACGAAGCTATACAAGACTATGCTTGAAATTTATGCGACAACTCACACAAAGTTTTTGGGTTATATACCTTATGGATATGCTACAAAGTACAAAATCATGAATACCATCTATAAAATCCTCTCAAGATAAGATGGTTAAAATAAAAAGTTGATCAAAAGAAAATTATGTTGCAACGATGGATCGTCAACAACAAGGCAAGTATAGTTGCATCATGCATCTATATAATTCATAACTAATATTGTACCTTGATGAAACACATTAGTATACTTTGTCATCATTTCCATACCAAAGGACACAACTCAAAGTTGAGGATTTCTTTGGTTATTTTATACACTACAACATCAAAGAATGATCATACTCATGATGAATACTTTCTTGCTTATAATGAAGTATCTCAAAGATACACAATGAATAAGACATACAGTGTGCAAACACCAAAACAAATTGCAGAAAACATTGCTCCAAAACATTTCTTTAAGGATGATTAACCAAAAAGATATTATTCACTTATATAGAAGAAATGATTTCAATTGTGATGAAAAAATGTTTTTCCTGATGAAGAAGAACATTCTGCTTGCTAGGAATTTATGACATAAATTTTTCTCACATATTGGAGCAAGTTTTAGACCCTTCATTGAATTTAATTCAACTCAGTAATGGACAAGAAATGACTTTGATGTTGAAGTCATTTCATGAATATTGCATTTAAGATGACATTTTATGAAAAAAACGATTGAAGTATAATGGAAAGAACATTCTTTATGGTACCATGAAAAAAGAACATATCATAAAATCTTTGTTTGATCCAACAATAAAAGCTTTGTATTTCATTTAAACCAATAATAGTTCAACAATTTAGTGTTTGAAACTCCAAGAATGACCCATAACTTGAAGAGAACATTCTTATCATTCTCACCACTTGTAAATCACTATAAGATAAATATAGTACAAGCAAGTACAAGAGGTAGCTTAAACCGTTTTGCAATTTCCAAAGCTGCTACAATAATCGTTTTAGAGGTTGCACAATCTAAAGTTTTTAAAAACAACTCACTTTTCACAAAAACCAAGAGAACATTCTTCCTGCAAAGAGAATTGAAGGTGCAAACATGAGAAGGGGGATGAATTGTGTTTGCCAAAGTTGAATTTTTTTACTGAATTTATGAATGTTGATATAAATTAATTTGAAGCGGAAGAAATCAGATTAGCAGCAGCAGATAATAAATGCAAAAGTGTTTGGACACATGAATTTATCATGGTTCACCATGAACATGGCTACAGCCTGACAACCCTAGACTTTTGAGGAACAACAGCACCTTGACCCTACAAGCCAAGTTTTCTCCTACCAATCTAACAACCTCAGATTGAAGAAGGAACTTTCACCACCTTGACCCTACAAGCCATGTCTTCTCCTAACAATCCGACAACCCCAGATTGAAGAAGGAACTTACACCACTATCGAGTTTAATACAAGGGTTTGGAACTTGCTAAGTTGCTTCTGGAAAGCTGATTGTAATAATGACTCTCAATCTCTTTAGTTGCTTCTAGAAAGCTGATTATAACGATAACTCTCACGCTAGAAAAAACACTTAGACAATATTTCTCTTTGACAATATTTCTGGACCATGTCTTCTGATCTGGACCATGTTATCTTATGGACCATGTTTCCTTCTGATCTGGACCATGTCTTCTTTTAGACCATGTTTGCTTCTGATCTAGACCATGTCTTCTTTTAGACCATGTTTGCTTCTGATCTGGACCATGTTTCCTTCTGATCTGGACCATGTCTTCTTCTGGACAATGTTTGCTTCTGATCTAGACCATGTTTCCTTCTGATCAAGTCCATATTTATACTCTGATGATTGCCTCAAATGGTATCCTCTAATGATTACCTCGGATGGTATCCTTTGATTTTTACTTCTGATGATATCTTCTGGTGACATCTTCTGCCTGTGTCTTCTAGAGGTATCCTCTGGTGACGTCATCCTCTGATTTTTGCATTCTTCTTGTCATCCTCTCGTGGTATCCTCGGGTTACATCCTCTTGTGGTATCATCTGGTTACATCCTTTGATGGCAAACTTCTTTGAATCTTCTGGTGGCATCTTCGACTGTCATCCTCTGTTGGAAGCTTCGGTTAACATCCTCTAGTGGGGTTCTTCTTCGAAGTCAAATATATTCCTAAAATACTTTTGTTAACATCAAAACGTCAAGTGTAAAACCAACTTGGTTCCAACAATCTCCCCTTTTTTAATGATGACAAAACTTATATTTTTTATAACCATTTTTCTTTCTTTATTTCTTTGACTCCCCTAAGACTAAGCTCCACTTTATATCTTTCTCCCCCTATGTTTAATGCCCCACTTTATCTTATTTATCAAATATCTTCTCTTCCTTTTGTCATCAGACAAAAAGGCTTGAAAGTGATCTGCTCCACCTTGTATCTTCTCCCTTTTTTTTTTATCTTCTAGTCCTTTTTTTATATTTTGAATAACACGAATATAGCATATTACAAGAAAATAAAATAAATAATAAAAAAACTAACTAAGCTATTTGTCAGAGATGAAGGTAAGCTTTAGGTTTTTCTTGATGAAGTCGAACCTATCTTCAGGTAGTGGTTTGGTGAATATGTTAGCCCATTGGTGGTCAGTGTCTACAAACTGAATGTTGAGTACCCCTTTTTGAACAAAGTCTCTGATGAAGTGATGTTTGATCTCTATGTGTTTAGCTCTGGAATGAAGTAAAAGGTTTTTGGAAAGATTGATGACAGAAGTGTTGTCACAGTAGATAGGAATGTTGGTTTCCACGATTTTGTAGTCTTCCAACTGATAATTCATCCAAATGAGTTGAGAACTGCATCCAGCTGCTGAAATGTATTTAGCCTCTACTGTTGACATGGCAATTGTGTTTTGTCTCTTACTTGACTAGGAGATTAAGTTTTCACCTAAAAAGGTGCAGTTTCCACTTGTGCTCTTTCTCTTAAGTTTATCTCCAGCATAGTCAGAGTCACAGTATCCACTCAGTTTGTATGTAGGAGTTTTCTTGTAGAACAAGGTAAGGTTGGTAGTGCCTTTTAGGTATCTAAGGATTCTCTTAACAGCAGTTAAATGGGATTCCCTAGGGTCAAATTGAAATCTTGCACATACACATACACTAAACATGATGTCAGGTCTAGAAACATTAAGGTAAAGTAGAGATCCTATCCTTTCTCTATAGGTTTTTTGATCAACTTTTTGGCCTGAATCATCCTTTTCAAGTGAGCAAGTAAGGTGTATTGGTGTAGCCATATGTTTGCAATCACTTTTCTTAAACTTCTTGAGAAGCTCTTTTGTATATTTCGTTTGATGAATGTATATACCTTTTTGACTTTGCTAAATTTGTATCCCTAAGAAGAACTTAAGTTTTCCCATCATCCTTATTAGAAATTCATGCTGCATCAATTTAGAAAGTTATTGGCAAAGAGTGCCATTAGTAGATTCAGAAATGATATCATCAACATAAACTTGAATAATAAGAATATCATCTTCTATTGATTTTCTAAAAATTGTATTGTCTACTTGTCCTATTTCAAAATTATTTTTAAGCAAGAAGTTACTAAGTCTATCATACCATGCCCTAGGTGCTTGTTTTAAACCATACAAAGATTTTTTAAGTTTAAAAACATGATTTGGAAATTCAAAACTTTCAAAACCTGAGGGTTGTTTAACATAGACTTCTTCACTTATATAACCATTTAGTAAAACACTTTTAACATTCATTTGAAATAATGTAATGTTATTATTTGTAGCAAAGGAAAGTAGGATACAAATAGCTTCTAACCTAGCCACTGGAGCAAATGTCTCAGTGTAGTCAATGCCTTCTTACTGACTGTAGCCTTGTGCAACAATTCTTGCCTTGTTTCTGACAACTTCACCATTTTCATTTAGCTTGTTTCTGAAAACCCACTTGGTTCCAATAATGTTGTTTTCTGGTCGTGGTACTAGATCCCAAACATCATTCCTCTCAAATTCATTTAAGTCTTCTTGCATTGCAACAATCCATCCATCTTCTGCCAATGCTTCATCAACAGAGGTAGCTCAATAGACGAGAGTAATCCAAACGACTCGTGTCATTAAGTGGCGATCTTGTCCTAAAGGATCACTTGCACTTCCAATGATTAGAGTTTCAGGATTAGATGACTTGTACTTCCATCCATATCTTCCTTCTGACTTATTTTCAGATTCATCCTTTGAAGCTTTGTCGTGTTCTTCTGATTTGCTTGCATCCTCCTATTTTTCAAGTTCTTCTGGTTTGCCTGCATCAGCTTCCTTTGATTCTAGTAAACCTGCACTATCATCATCTTGCTTTGACTTTTCAAGTGCAACTTGTTTGTTATCAAACATAATAAAAATCATATAATTTAAGAATGAAATCAACAAAGCCAAAACATTAATTTTGTTTTTGGTGGTTTCTGCATGTTTTTGAAACTACTAGTATGTTGTTTCTGCTGAAGTGTTCAAATGTTGTGGATCACGTGGTTCCTCTAAATTTTTCGGAACCTGCAAAATACTTATCTAGCTTTGATTTTAAAGATCCGGCTTCTTGTTATCACAGTAAACATAATATCAAAATAGTAATAATATTTAAAGAAAGATATAACCTATAATCCAACAGTTCCAGTTTCACTCTAAAATCCCTTTTATTTCTTCTTTTCTGGTTTTCAGATTCTGAATTTGCATATTCTATGATTAGAGAGTCTGGATGAAGGGATTTGAATTCCGATCCAGGTCTGTAGTCTTGATGACTTTGATTGGAGTGTTCAAGGAAGTCCCCTGATTCAGATTGTTAATCTGACACTTTTGTTTCTGCTGATAGTTTTGGAACTGATGGTAATTCTGATTCTTCTGGTTGTTCCAGTTATGTTGATATGTGCGACTTCTCTGATATTTCTGGTTCATCATATGGTTTTGGTTCTGATATGTATTGTGTTGACTTGTCCTTCTTTAACCAGAGTCAATTGGCTTCTGTTTGGTAGGTGTTGGAACATAGACCTTTTTCCCTTCATATATTACATGCATCCATCGACTAGGCACCATGACTGGTGTTTCAATTTGGTTGCTTAGAACATCTGCAACATAAACAATTTTGTCTTTTGGTACCCAAATTTGGTTGTGTCCTGGTTTGTTAGCTTGAAAGGTTTCTTGTCTTTCCTTGTATTTATCATTGGACAAGACAATTTGGAGTGACCTTTCTTAGTACAAACAAAACACAAAACATGAGAGGAAATAGGTTTAGTTTCAGTTACAGATTCTTCAAATCCTATAACTCTTTTACCATTGTTACTAACTCCATAAATCATAGAAGCATATTTGCTTCTTTCCATACCATTAGCAATAAAGTCTTCTAATACTTGTTCATGCATATCAGAATTACATATAGTATTTTCACTTGATGTTGAACAATGATTACTTTTTAGAATTAGATTTTCAGCTTTAAGTTCAGCATTATTAGTTTTAAGAGCTTCAGTTTCTTTTTTACATTCTACACTTTGGTTCTTTAAAACAATGACTTCTTTGGTTAGAATTTTATTTTTTTTCCTGAGTGTTTTTAGTTTTAAAGACAATTTGTTATTGATATTTAAAAAATCATTTGGTGCAGTAATTAAATCTGATCGGGTGAATTCAGAAAATATCTCTTTGTCTTCATCTTCTGATTCACTTCCAGAGTCAAAATATGTGTTCGATCCAAAGTTGGAATTTGTGTGAGCCATCATAGCCAATTCTACTTCTTCATCTACTGTTTCATTTCAAGAGTCAGAATCTGTGTTGGATCCAGAGGCAGAGTTTGTGTGAGCCATCATAGCCAAATCTGCTTCTTCATCATCAGAAGATTCATCAGAATCATCCCATGTAGCCATCAGACTCTTTTTCTTAGGTATGGGATCTTTCTTTTGGTGTTTCTCCATGTTTGTACACTCTGACTTGATATGTCCAGGTTCATTGCATCCATAACAGATGATACTTTTCTTATCATGTGCATCCTTTCCTCTATTGGAATGCTTGGAGTACCTTTGTTGAAATTTCTTCTTTCTGTTGTTCCACATCTTCAGAACCTTTCTGGTTATGAAAGCAATCTCCTCTTCCTCTGGGCTCAGATTCTAATCATCTGACTCACTGTCTTCTGATTTTGATGTTGCCTTTAAAACCTTCTTCTGCTTGGATTTCAAGGCTAGGGTTTTGTTCTTCTTCTTGGGCTCATCTTCTTCAAGCTCAATTTCATGTGATTTGAGGGAGCTGATTAATTCTTCCAGTTTTAGAGTATTAAGATCTTTTGCTTCCTGAATGGTAGTGATCTTTGGTCTCCACTTGGTTGGCAGGCTCCTAATAATTTTCTTCACATGATCAGTAGTAGTGTAACTCTTCTTGAGTACCTTTAATCCTGAGACCAGAGTATGGAATCTGGAAAACATTGTTTCAATGTCTTCATCTTCTTCCATCTTGAACAGCTCATACTTTTTGACTAGGATGTTGGCCTTTGCTTCTTGAACTTGCTTGCATCCTTCATAAGTCAGAGCCAGACTATCATAGATACTCTTTGTTGTCTCTTTGTTGGCGCACTAGTCGAATTCCTTGAAGGTGATTGCATTTATCATGAACGTTCTGGATTTATGATGCATCTTGTACATCTTCTTCTGGTCAGCATCCATATCCTTTCTGGGAATTTCAACACCATCAGCATCCACTGGAGGAGTATAGCAATCTTCCACCAAGTCTCAAAGTTCAGGATCTTGTGAAATAAAGAAACTTCTCAGCCTGTCTTTCCAATACACAAAACGTTCTCCATCAAACAGAGGTGGTCTGTTGATGTTTCCTCCAGTAGCTTCTTCATTGAATCCAGACATGTTGAACCCTTGGATCTTTTCTCAATCACTGTA
Source organism: Cicer cuneatum (assembly GCA_037974295.1). Lineage (NCBI taxonomy): Eukaryota > Viridiplantae > Streptophyta > Magnoliopsida > Fabales > Fabaceae > Cicer > Cicer cuneatum. The sequence continues at coordinate 33,551,120 of JBBPBO010001984.1, read as the reverse complement.
AAGTGCTCAGCCTTGAGACCGAGCTTTGATACCAATTGAAGGTGCAAACACGAGAAGGGGGGGTTGAATTGTGTTTGCCAAAGTTGAATTCTTTTGCTGATTTTATGAACTTTGATGTAAATTAATTTGAAGCGGAAGCAATCAGATTAGCAGCAGTGGATAATAAAAGCATAAGTGTTTGGACACATGAATTTATCCTTGTTCACCTTTAACATGGATACATCCATTCCCTTCATTTAGAAGGCTTTAATCCTATAATTAAAATACTTTGAATTACACAAAACCTGACCCTCCAAGCCAGTCTTCTCAAACAGCCTGACAACTCCAGACTTTTGAGGAACAACAGCACCTTGACCCTACAAGCCAAGTTTTCTCCTACCAATCTAACAACCTCAGATTGAAGAAGTAACTTTAAACACCTTAACCTTACAAGCCAAGTCTTCTCCTAACAATCTGACAACCCTTGATTGAAGAAGGAACTTACACCACTATCGGGTTTAATACAAGGGTTTGGAACTTGCTAAGTTGCTTCTGGAATGCTGATTGTAACAATGACTCTCCATCTCTTTAATTGCTTCTGGGAAGCTAATTATAACGATGACTCTCACGCTTGAAAAAAACACTTAGACAATATTTCTTTTTCACACAAGTGTTTCTCTCTTTTGAACTATTTGATGACTTTGAACTTTAAGCTTGAGTTCTTGTGTTTTTCGATAATTTCTTATGCGGCCTGAAGCCTCCTTTTATAGATGCAATATGGGCTTTGTCCAAGCTTAATTTCGAATTGTATCTTGCTCAGATTTCTTTTGAAAACTTTCAGCCCGATTCTGTTTCTTTTTAATTTCGAACCAAATCTTCTTTAACCTTTGATCAGACTCCTTCAATTTTCCATCACGTCTTCTTTGATTTTTGAATCAAATCTTCTTAAAAATTTGATCAGATCTCTGTCAAATTTGAATCAAGTCTTCTTCGAATTTGAATCAAGTCTTCTACGAATCTGAATCACGTTTTAAATATGGACTGTGTGTTCTTTTGATCAGGACCAAGTCTGGACCATGTCTTCTGATCTGGACCATGTTATATTCTGGACCATGTTTCCTTCTGATCTGGACCATGTCTTCTTCTAGACCATGTTTGCTTCTGATCTGGACCATGTCTTCTTCTGGACCATGTTTCCTTCTGATTTCGACCATGTCTTCTTCTCGACCAAGTTTGCTTTTGATCTGGACCATGTTTCCTTCTGATCTAGACCATGTTTATACTCTGATGTTTGCTCATCCTCTAATGATTGCCTCAAATGGTATCCTCTTATGATTTCCTCGGATGGTATCCTCTGATTTTTGCTTCTGATGATATCCTCTGATATCTTCTAGCGACATCTTTTGGCTGTATCTTCTGGAGGTATTCTCTAGTGATATCCTCTGGTGACGTCATTCTCTTGTGACATCCTCTGGTGACGTCATCCTCTGGTGACGTCATCCTCTAGTGACATCCTTTGGTGATGTCATCCTCTAATTTTTGCATTCTTCTTGTCGTCCTCTGGTGGTATCCTCGGGTTACATCCTCTGATGGCATACTTCTTTGAATCTTCTGGTGGCATCTTCGAGTGACATCCTCTGGTGGAAGCTTCGGTTAACATCCTCTGGTGGGGTACTTCTTCGAAATCAGATATATTTCTAAAATACTTTTGTTAATATCAAAATTTTAAGTGTAAAACCATTTTGGTTCCAACAAGAATGTCATTCTCATTTTGAAGAGAACATTCTCATTATTCTTCCACCTGCATATAACTAAAAGAAAAAACTAAATATACGCAAGTACATAGAATGAAGGCATAGATTTGTATCATTTTATTGATAGTTCTTCATCGTTTCATTGTTTTTAGTGTTATTTATCTTTAATCATTAGTTAATTTAAGGAGTTATTTGATATGATTTATTGATTTTAGTTATTTGATTTAATGAAATAGTTATGTTCTTATTTCCTTGATTAAGTGGAGATTTTTGTAGTTTTGCGTGGTTTCGTTGTTTTAGTGCAATGCTGGATTTTTGTTGAGAAATCAACATCACCTATGTGGAGTATTTATGCCATATATGGAGTTTTAGATGTTCAATTGGAGTCAAATCAAGTGCAAACAAAAGCGACAATTCGTAGCTACAACTTTCATGAAGACATTGAAACCTAATTCGGATTCAAAAGAGGAGATAAATGCATTAATATTCTGACATTAGATGTTGTGTGCTGGGGCGCAAATGCTTGCACCTGGGGCGTATGATGCACTGCAGAATGCATAAAAGTGCGTTTTTCTCACTTTTTTATGAATCTTTTTGGCTATTTTGAAGTTTGGAGACTTTTGACTTAGCAGGAAACTCAAATGAGGCTGGTTCTAACACCGTTGAAGGAGTTTAATCAAGAATCATTTATGAATCTTTCTTGTAATTCTACTTTAATTTCTATCTTTTGTATCTTTGTCAAGAGTAACTAAAGCCTATTTGTTAGGGTTAAGTCAAACAAGATAAAACCTTTATTTGTGTGATTTGATTTTTAGTTATATGAATAAATTTATTGAGTTTTTTTTCTCATCTATATGCTTACAGCTTTTTATTGCTTGAACAACTTTAAACTGTTTTACGATTTGTATTTTGAAACAGAAGTGGACTTTAAGAATGCTTGAGATGAGAAATTCATGATATTGTAGTCTAGAGATAGATGCAGGTCTTGAAACTAATTGAATAAGGGAATTAGTTTAATAAGAGAATTCTTGTACTGTAAAGCTTAATTCTAATCTTAAATCCACTTAGGAATTAGGGATTACTTTGGAATTGAATATTTTGTCACTAAGGGAATAAGGCAAGAATAATAAAGATAATTCGATAATAGTTCAATGAAGGAATTTAGTAACTAGGAACCAATTAGAAACCAAAGTTGGATTTGAAGTAAAGCTCATCCCTAACATTTTTCTTATTAGAAAAGTCAATTTTATTACTCTTGTTAGTTTCAAATATAATTTCAATCAATTCGGCGACTTTTTATTCAATTTTAGTAATTAACCATAATTCGGTAGTATAACACAATTCTTGAGTTCGACACTTGGTACTACCGTTTTAATTATTACTTGCAACGATTTAATACACTGTTGAGACATTATTAAGTTTTTGGCACTATTGTTAGGGATTGCCAACTATTGAGCTATAACTTATTTACTTAATTTGAATTTTTTGCTCTGCAATAAAAATTTTGTTTTCCTTTTATTGTAAATTTAGAACAAAAAACTCCTATTTTTTATTTTAATTTTCTATTTTTATTTGTTGAGCTTTGTAACGTCATGTGCTAATGGTTTGTTTCTTCTTTGTTTGAGATAACTATCCACTGTAGAGCATGGAAGATTTTAATGATTATATTCTAATACAAGTATTAGAAGAGTATGATACTTGTCTTATTTATGTTGAATTATGCATAATAAAGGGACAAATCTTGAGAGATACATTTGTAAAAGATCTTCTTTAGATGCAGCCTCTTAGGTGTGACTTTTGAGGAGAAGGACATAGCAATGTAACTTGTTTTGATTACTATGTCCCACCACCAAATGATGAAGATCTATTGGTCACAGAAGCAAACGACGATGAGTGTTATATGAAAAAAATCAATTGGGAACAAATTCTACCTCATCAAATTCTATCCAAAGAATCATATGTTAATGACTTTCACATAAAGGATATTTTGGTTGAATTCATGAAGATTAACATGGTTTCAATTGAAAGATTTGAAAGTCACTATGAGAGGTTATTTGAGCAAGTGGTTAAGTTTGAGAAGATGAGGGAGAAGTTGAGGATTGAAGATGACTTTACTGTTGTGGTTGAAGAAGATAAGCAAGAGGAAAACACAAACAAGGAAAAAAAAGGAAAAGATTGTTGAAGTTCTAGATTCAATGTATGCCTTGTTCATCAATGTCCAATTCAAAATGACATGGAAGCAACATCATTTATTTCTCAAGTTCATGGAATTTCTACCAAACAAAAAGAAGAAGAAGGACGATGTGTTCTTTTTGTCATATATTCCACCTTGGCAATGGTTGAGGTGTCAAGCTAATGACTTCAAAGAAGTGGTTCATGGGAGGTAACCCATAGGTAGAGATAACTTTTATTTTTAAAGTCTTATTTTTGTATTTGAATTTGTTTCTTTTGAATTATGTGTAAATGTGTATTATGATGAAGAATTTTTAACAACATGAAGTTGGTCTTAAGCTAATATGTTTGGGATTTTGAAATTTAAATTATATTTCAATTCGACGACTTTCACTAATGTATGCATTGTTGATTACTAATTGGTTGTGGAATCCTTACTAGCCATTTTCTAAAATAAATTAACTATTCTTGTGAAATGTTTGGCATAATTTTGATAGTTCATACTCTCTTATATTATCCTAGTTGTGAACTTTTGAGCCTAAACATTTTAATTATTTGATGTGTGATTATCCAGACATGTGTTTTCCTATTAGAAAAGTCAATTTTATTACTCTTGTTAGTTTCAAATATAATTTCAATCAATTCGGCGACTTTTTATTCAATTTTAGTAATTAACCATAACTCGGTAGTATAACACAATTCTTGAGTTCGACACTTGGTACTACCGTTTTAATTATTACTTGCAACGATTTAATACACTGTTGAGACATTATTAAGTTTTTGGCACTATTGTTAGGGATTGCCAACTATTGAGCTATAACTTATTTACTTAATTTGAATTTTTTGCTCTGCAATAAAAATTTTGTTTTCCTTTTATTGTAAATTTAGAACAAAAAACTCCTATTTTTTATTTTAATTTTCTATTTTTATTTGTTGAGCTTTGTAACGTCATGTGCTAATGGTTTGTTTCTTCTTTGTTTGAGATAACTATCCACTGTAGAGCATGGAAGATTTTAATGATTATATTCTAATACAAGTATTAGAAGAGTATGATACTTGTCTTATTTATGTTGAATTATGCATAATAAAGGGACAAATCTTGAGAGATACATTTGTAAAAGATCTTCTTTAGATGCAGCCTCTTAGGTGTGACTTTTGAGGAGAAGGACATAGCAATGTAACTTGTTTTGATTACTATGTCCCACCACCAGATGATGAAGATCTATTGGTCACAGAAGCAAACGACGATGAGTGTTATATGAAAAAAATCAATTGGGAACAAATTCTACCTCATCAAATTCTATCCAAAGAATCATATGTTAATGACTTTCACATAAAGGATATTTTGGTTGAATTCATGAAGATTAACATGGTTTCAATTGAAAGATTTGAAAGTCACTATGAGAGGTTATTTGAGCAAGTGGTTAAGTTTGAGAAGATGAGGGAGAAGTTGAGGATTGAAGATGACTTTACTGTTGTGGTTGAAGAAGATAAGCAAGAGGAAAACACAAACAAGGAAAAAAAAGGAAAAGATTGTTGAAGTTCTAGATTCAATGTATGCCTTGTTCATCAATGTCCAATTCAAAATGACATGGAAGCAACATCATTTATTTCTCAAGTTCATGGAATTTCTACCAAACAAAAAGAAGAAGAAGGACGATGTGTTCTTTTTGTCATATATTCCACCTTGGCAATGGTTGAGGTGTCAAGCTAATGACTTCAAAGAAGTGGTTCATGGGAGGTAACCCATAGGTAGAGATAACTTTTATTTTTAAAGTCTTATTTTTGTATTTGAATTTGTTTCTTTTGAATTATGTGTAAATGTGTATTATGATGAAGAATTTTTAACAACATGAAGTTGGTCTTAAGCTAATATGTTTGGGATTTTGAAATTTAAATTATATTTCAATTCGACGACTTTCACTAATGTATGCATTGTTGATTACTAATTGGTTGTGGAATCCTTACTAGCCATTTTCTAAAATAAATTAACTATTCTTGTGAAATGTTTGGCATAATTTTGATAGTTCATACTCTCTTATATTATCCTAGTTGTGAACTTTTGAGCCTAAACATTTTAATTATTTGATGTGTGATTATCCAGACATGTGTTTTCCTTTCAGAACATGCACTAATTATGACTTGCATCACTTGTGATTGATGCATACACTGAGGCAATTTTGTTTGGGCGTTTGAGCCTTTTATAACTACCTTGTGCAAATTTTATCCTTTGCCAACACCTTTGAGCCTTGCCCTTTTCTTTTGGTTACTAGCCACAATACAAGTCAAAGACCTAATTTTAATTAAATCCCCTTAATTGGAATTAGGAAGGAAATTTTTTATCTCGTCTTGGTAAAGTTCTAAGTTTGGGGTAGCTCATGGGATAGCAACCTTTTAAGTTTGGGGTGGTGGTCCTAAAAATGAAATAAAAAAATATCACGAAAAAAAAGAAGAAAAATAAAATAAAATAAAATAAAAATCAATTTGCGTACTTTGATGAATAATAGCTTCTTGGTTATTTTGTCAATGTTTGGGAATCTCCACAATGAAAATATGAAGAAGAAAAAAAAGGTAGAATAATTTGAAAATGTTCACCTAACTCCATGTAGTAAAACCTACTATCCCAAAATGTCCTACGCTTATCTAAGCCCATTACAACCTGAAAGTCCTCCAAAAGTGCATGTGTTTGTTGCATTGTGATTGCTAACTAGAATATTTTCAAACCTATGGTAGGGTGATGCATGTTCTAGGATTTGAGTGATAAATTCATAACCCTTGCTAAACACTTGATAGAAATTTTGGTGAGATTGTGTGAAGAGATAATTAAACATGATGAATGAATGCTAAATGGGTTGTTCTAAGTTTACAAATGGTGTTGGGTTTTTTAGATCTAAGCAATCTTTGAGCATGATTATGTTGGTTTCTACACTTGAAGAGCAAGAGCTTAAGCCAAGAAACATCATTCACTTGTTTATCTATACAAGTATCAATACTCTTTTTTTATCACACACACTTCAACTCTTCAATCTAAATCCGTGACTCATACATTATAACCATGTTGATATAGTTTCTTTGTTTCTCAAATTTGTCTTTGACTTCACATGCAAATAATCCGAACACTACATCACATATTGTTAAATCTCTCAAAGTTTTTCCTTTGTGATTGTTGCGATTGATATTGCGTAAAGACTATTTAGACTAAGGTTGTAAGCCTATTGAAGTTGTGATAATATAGGTTTTAATCTTGTAGGGGTTGTTATAATACAGGTTGTATTAGGTCCAATTATGATCTAAAGTGTTGAGAAGCTTTTGATCAACAAGATAGTGGAAAATCTTACAAAGTTTGTGAGGACTAGACATAGCCCAATGTTAACGGTCAATCGGGATTATTTCCATTTGTGATTCTCGGTAACTTATGTTGGAACCAAGTGATTTTTCCATTTATAGTTTTGATGTTAACAAAAGTATTTTCGCTAAGTATGCAAAATTGGAAGAAGAAAATCAGAGGAAGGTTCCAGAGGAAGAAAATTAGAGGAAAGTCACTAGAGGAAGTGACCCGAGGATGAGATAAGAGGAACAAAAAGTATACGCGTTTGTCTTTGAACATATGCATATGAAAGTGAAGTGCCTGCGAAGGTTACGAAGATTGACTGTGATGTCCGGATCTGAAGTTTGGGTTTAAAAATTGCCTCTGAGGAATGACTCTAAAACTGAGTCTGAAGACTGAATTTTAAGCATACCTTCGAAGCCCTTGCATGCATCTGATGTGCACAGACTCAGCATGCCTCTAAAGAGTTTATATCAAGGTATATATCATTGTGAATGGATTGTTCAGTCATAAATTCAAAGCTCACAATCTGCTGATCAAAATGACGCAACACACTCTAAATGATGCCTAATATGCAGCCTCTAATGTTGCACTGACTCTGAAGTTTCAAAAAGTTTATTTTCCCAATGCCACTAATTCTAAGTCATGCAATTCTGCCTCTAAATATCATTATTCAAGAAACACAACCTCCCACTCCAACAAGAAAGTCAATGCCTCTAATGGAAAGTCAACAGCTAAAATTGAAAGAATTAAGTATGAAAAGAAGACTTAGTTGAATCAAAAACTTGTGAAGATCCAAGAACAACCCGAATCCATTCCAACTCAAATCAAGCAAGAGTATGAAAGAAGATTCATGTTTTTTAAAACAATCTAAAATAAGATTTGAATCAAATATATAACTGAAGAAAATCTTTGACCAAGTTGAAAAGAATATATGGTCAAGATTTGAAGAAGACATGATCAAGATCTTAACAATAGGAAGATATGAATTATTTTACAAGAAGATTTGATCAAGATTTATAACAAGAAAATATGAATTATTTACAAGAAGATTTGATTAAGATTTATCTACAAGAAAATGTGAATTATTTACAAGAAGAGTTTTTCAGAATCTACAAGAAGATATGAATTATTTACAAGAAGAGTTTATCAGAATCTACAAGAAGATATGATCAATAATTGTTTACAAGTAGATACATTTATTATTGGCAAAGATATGATTCAAATTTTGCAAGGACAAAGGAGAAACCCTAACCTATTCTATAAATAGATACTAAAGGTTGAAGGAAAAAAAAAGAACTCACAAGCACAAAATTTCCAAAGTCATTAGAATTCATAAGGTTAAGGTCTAGAGAAACACTTGCTCAAAAAAATATTTCTAAGTGTTTTCTAGTGTGAAAGTCATTGTTACCATCAGCTTTTTAAAAGCAAACCATTTTGTTCCAAACTCCTGTAACCCAACCCGATAGTGGCTTTTGTTTTCCTCAGGCCATCTATAGGTTTTCATGATGTGTTGAGAAGACTTGGTTTGTAAAGTCAATGTGGTTGTGTTCCTCAAAAAGTCTGTCGGTATAGGTTGTTTTGAGAAGATTGTCTTGTAGGGTTAGGAGTTTTGTAATTCAAGTTTAGAATTAGTGGATTAAATCATTCTGAGTGAGGGGATTGGACGTTGGTGAACCAAGATAAATTCTTGTGCCACTTTAATTATGCAATTCTTGTTTTACTTCTGCCTCTGATCACTTAACTCGATTGCTACTACTTTTATTCAAAGTAAGTCACTAAACCCGAACCATTTTTAAATAAATTAGCAAAAATAATCCAACTTAGTTCAACACAATTCAACCCATCTTCATGTGTTTGCACCTTCAATTGGCATCAAGAGCCTGATTTCAAAAACTAGCACTTTACAATGTTTGAACAAAGACCCAAGGATTCAACAATGTTGGATTTGGTGAAGAAGCTGCTAGAGGAAACATCAACAGGTCACCTTTGTTCAATGGTAACGATTTGAGTACTAGAAGGACAGGCTAAGGAGTTTCTTTATCTCATAAGATCCTAAACTTTGCGACTTAGTGGAAGATGGCTACACTACTTCAACAAATTTTGATGGTACTGAAATTTCAGGGAATGAGATAGAATGCTGAAATAAACAAGATGTACAAGATGCATCACAGGTCCAGAACCTTCATAATCAATGCAATCACCTTTAAGGAATTTGATAAGTGCACCAACAAAGAAATAACAAAAAACATCAATGACAATTTGGTTCTAACTTATGAATGAAACAAGCAAGTTCAAGAAGCAAAGGCCAACGTGGTAGTCAGAAAGTATGAGCTGTTCAAGATGGAAGAAGATGAAGACATTGAAACAACGTTTTCTAGATTCCAGAATATTGGCTCAAGATTAAAGGTACTTGAGAAGTTTGAAACCATGTTTGCTTATTGAAGGTGCAAACACGAGAAGGAGGGGTTGAATTGTGTTTACCAAAATTGAATTCTATTTGCTGTTTTGATGAATGTTGATGTGAATTACTTGATGAATAAATAATCAGACTTAGCAGCGGATAATAACAGCATAAGAACACAAAGATTTATCCTGGTTCACCATTAACTTGGCTACATCCAGTCCCTTCATTTAGAAGGCAATAATCCACTAATTCAAAACATTGAATCACAACACCTGACCCTCCAAGCCAGTCTTCTCAAACAGCCTGACAACCCCAGACTTTTGAGAAATAACAGCACCTTGACCCTACAAGTCAAGTCTTCTCCTACCAATCTGACAACCCCAGATTGAAGAAGCAATTTACACGACCTTGACCCTACAAGCCAAGTCTTCTCCTAACAATCTGACAACCCAAGATTGAAGGACGAATTCACACCACTATCGGGTTTGATTACAAGGGTTTGGAACTTTGCATAGTTGCTTATCGAAAGCTGATTATAACGATGACTCTCACGCTCGAAAAAACACTTAAAAAATATTGGTCTTGCACACAAGTGTTTTTCGATGCTTTCTTCTACGGCCTGAAGCCTCCTTTTATAGATCAGATATGGGTTTTGTCCAAGCTTAATTGCGAGATGTATCTTACTCAGATTTCCTTTGAAAAATTATTTCACCAATTTTGTTTCTTTTTAATTTTGAACCAAATCTTCTTTGTTCAAATCTCCTTCGAATTTCCATCGGGTCTTCTTTGATGTTTGAATCAAATCTTCTTAAAACTTTTATCAGATCTCTTTCAAATTTGAATCATGTCTTCTTCGAATTTGGATCAAGTCTTCTACGAATCTGAATCATGTTTTAAATCTATACCGTGTGTTCTTCTGATCTTGACCAAGTTTGGACCATGTCTTATGATCTGGACCATGTTATCTTCTAATCTGGACCATGTTGTCTTTTGGACCATGTTTGCTTCTGATCTGGACCATGTCTTCTTCTGGATATTGTTTCCTTCTGATCTGGACCATGTCTTCCTCTGGACCATGTTTGCTTCTGATATGGACTATGTCTTCTTCTGGACTATGTTTCCTTCTGATCTGGACCATGTCTTCTTCTAGACCATGTTTCCTTCTTATCTGGACCACAAATGATATCCTATAATGATTGCCTCGGATGGTATCCTCTGATGATTGCCTCGGATAGTATCCTCTGATGATTGCCTTGGATTGTATCCTCTTATGATTGCCTCGGATGGTATCCTCTGATGATTGCTTCTGATGATATCCTTTACTGACATCTTATGGCTGTATCTTCTGGAGGTATCCTCTGGTGATATCTTCTAGTATCCTCTGGTGACATCTTCTGGCTGTACCTTCTGGAGGTATCCTCTGGTGACGTCATCCTCTGGTGACATCCTCTGGTGACGTCATTCTCTAGTGACATCCTCTGGTGACATCATCCTCTGATTTTTGCATTCTTCTTTGAATCTTCTGGTAGCATCTTCGAGTAACATCCTATGGTGGCAGCTTCAGGTAACATCCTCTGGTGGCAGCTTTGGCTTACATCCTTTGGTGGCTTCCTCGGGTTACGTCCTCGTATGGTACACTTCTTCGAATCCTGTGGTGGTAGCTTCGGTTGACATCCTCTTGTGGCTTCTTCGAAGTCATATATATTCAAAAAATACTTTTGTTAACATCAAAACTTTAAGTGTAAAACCAACTTGGTTCCAATAATCTCCCCATTTTTTATAACCATTTTTCTTTCTTTATTTCTTTGACTCCCCCTAAGATTAAGCTTCACTTTGTATTTTTCTCCCCCTAAGTCTAATGCCCCAGTTTTTTCTCCTCTTTTATCAAATATATTTCTCCCCCTTTTGTCATCAGACAAAAAGGAATGAAAGTGATCTGCTCCACCTAGTATCTTCTTGTCCTATTTTTTTTCTCTCTTCTGGTCCTTTTTATTTTATTTTGAATAACCTGAATAATATGTTACAAGAAAATAAAGAAAATATAACAAAAAATAACTATGCTATTTGTCAGGGATGAAGGTAAGGTTAAGGTTTCTCTTGATGAAGTCATACCTATCATCACGTAGTAGTTTGGTGAATATGTCAGCCCATTGGTGGTCAGTGTCTACAAACTGAATGTTGAGTATCCCTTTTTGAACATAATCTCTGATGAAGTGATGTTTGATCTCTATGTGTTTGGCTCTAGAATGGAGTATAGGGTTTTTGGTTAGATTGATGGCTGAAGTGTTGTCACAATATAAGGAAATGTTGGTTTCCATGAATTTGTAGTCTTCCAGCTGATGTTTCATCCAAATGAGTTGAGAAATGCATCCAGCTGTTGAAATGTATTTAGTCTATGTTGTTGACATGGCAATTGTGTTTTGTCTCTTGCTTGACCAGGATATTAAGTTTTCTCCCAAGAAGGCGCAGTTTCCACTTGTGCTCTTTCTCTCAAGTTTGTCTCCAGCATAGTCGGAGTCACAGTATCCACTAAGTTTGTATGTAGGAGTTTTCTTGTAGAACAAGGTAAGGTTGGGAGTGCCTTTTAGGTATCTAAGGATTCTCTTAACAGCAGTTAAATGGGACTCCCTAGGATCAGACTGAAATCTTGCACATACACATACACTAAACATGATGCCAGGTTTAGAAGTAGTGAGGTAAAGGAGAGATCCTATCATACCTCTATAGGTTTTTTGATCAACTTTTTGGCCTGAATCATCCTTTTCAAGTGAGCAGGTAGGGTGCAATGGGGTAGCCATAGGTTTGCAATCACTCATCTTAAACTTCTTGAGAAGCTCTTTTGTATATTACGTTTGATGAATGTATATACCTTTTTGACCTTGCTGAATTTGTATCCCTAGGAAGAACTTAAGTTCTCCCATCATGCTCATTTGAAATTCATGTTGCATTAACTTAGAAAATTCTTGGCAAAAAGTGCCATTAGTAGATCCAAAGATAATATCATCAACATAAACTTGAATAATAAGAATATCATATTCTATTGATTTTCTAAAAAGTGTATTGTCTACTGGTCTTCTTTCAAAATTATTTTTAAGCAAGAAGTTACTAAGTCTATCATACCATGCCCTAGGTGTTTGTTTTAAACCATACATAGACTTTTTAAGTTTAAAAACATGATTTGGAAATTCAGAACTTTCAAAACATCGGGGTTGTTTAACATAGACTTCTTCACTTATATAACCATTTAGAGAAGCACTTTTAACATCCATTTGAAATAATGCAATGTTATTATTTGCAGCAAAGGAAAGTAGGATACGAATAGCTTCTAACCTGGCCACTGGAGCAAATGTCTCAGTGTAGTCAATACCTTCTTGCTGACTGTAGCCTTGTGCAACAAGTCGTGCCTTGTTTCTGACCACTTCGCCTTTTTCATTTAGTTTGTTTCCGAAAACCCACTTGGTTCCAATAATGTTCTTTTCTGGTATTGGTACTAGATCCCAAACATCTTGGTTCTGACTTATTTTCAGATTCATCTTTTGAAGATTTGTCAGATTCTTCTGTTTTGCTTGTATCCTCTACTTTTAAATGTTTTTCTAGTTTATCTGCATCAACTTCCTTTGGTTCTGGTAAACCTACATTATCATCTTGCTTTAACTTTTGAAGGTCAAGCTGTTTGTTATCGAACATAATAAAAATCATATAATTTAAGAATGAAATCAGTACAGCCAAAACATCAATTTTGTTTCTCGTGGTTTCTGCTTGTTTTTGAAACTTCTGGTATGCTGTTTTTGCTAAAGATTTCAATTCTTGTGGATCACCTGGTTCCTCTAAATGTTTGAGAACCTGCAGAATACTTATCTAGCTTTGATTTTTAAGATCAAGCTTCTTGTTATCACAGTAAACATAACATCAAAGCAATAATAATATTTAAAGAAAAATATAACCTATATGTCACAGTTTCAGTTTCACTTTGAAAATCCTCTTGTTTCTGGTTTTCAGATTCTGAATCTGCATGTTATATGATTATAGGTCTGGATGAAGGGATTTGAATTCCCATCCAGGTTTGGAGTCTTGATGAATTTCATTGGAGTGTTCAAAGAATTCTCCTGATTCTGATTGTTAATCTGACACTTCTCTTTCTGCTCATATATCAAGTTCCTCTGATAGTTCTGGAACTGATGATAATTCTGATTCTTCTGGTAGTTCCAGTTTTGTTGATATCTGTGATAATTCTGATTACTAACTCCATAGATCATAAAAGCATATTTGCATTTTTCCATACCATTAGCAATCAAATCTTGTAATACTTGTTCGTGCATATCAGAATTACATACAATATTTTCACTTGATGTTGAACAAACATACTTTTTATAGTTAGGTTTTCATCCTTAAGTTTAGCAGTATCAGTTTTAAGAGTTGCATTTTCTGTTTTACATTTTGCATTTTGATTCTTTAAAACATTGATTTCTTTGGTTAGAATAGTATTTTCTTTCCTAAGTGTTTTCAGTTTTAAAGACACTTTGTTATTGACATTAAAAATATCATTCATTGCAGTAATTAAATCATATTGAGTGAATTCAGAAAATACCTCTTTTTCGTCCTCTGTTGATTCACTTCTAGAATCAGAATCTGTGTTGGATCCAGAGGCAGAATGAGTGTGAGCCATCATTGCCAATTCTGCTTCTTCATATTCTGATTCACTTTCAGAGTCAGAATTTCTGTTGGATCCAGAGGCAATGTTGGTGTGAGCCATCATCGCCAATTTTGCTTCTTCATCTTCTGATTCACTTCCAGAGTCAGATTTTATGTTGGATCTAGAGGCAGAGGTTATGTGAGCCATCATATCCAATTCTGCTTCTTCATCATCAGAAGATTCACAGAATCATCCCATGTAGCCATCAGATTCTTCTTCTTGGGTCTGGAGTCTTTCTTTTGGTTTTTCCCTTTCTCCAGGTTTGTACATTCTGACTTAATGTGTCCAAGTTAATTGCATCCATAGCAGATGATACTCTTCTTGTCAGGTTCATCCTCTCTATTGGAATGCTAGGAATACCTTTGGGGAAACTTCTTCTTTCTGTTGTGCCACATCTTTAGGACCTTTCTGGTTATGAATGCAATCTCTTCTTCCTCTAGTTTCATATTCTGATCATCAGAATCACTATCTTCTGATTCTGCTTCTGCTTTTAGAACTTTCTTCTGCTTGGATTTCAAGGCTAGGGTTTCGTTCTTCTTCTTGGGCTCATCTTCTTCAAGCTCCATTTCATGTGATTTGAGGGAACTGATTAATTCTTCAAGCTTCAGAGTATTCAGATCCTTAGCTTCCTGAATGGCAGTGATCTTTGGTCTCAACTTGGTTGGCAAGCTTCTAAGAAATTTCTTCACGTGGTCAGTAGCAGTGTAGCTTTTCTTGAGTACCTTTAATCTTGAACAGAGTCTGGAATCTGGAATCTAGCAGAGTCTGGAATCTAGAAAACATGGCTTCAATGTCTTCATCTTCTTCCATCTTGAACAGCTCATACTTCTTGACTAGGATGTTGGCCTTTGCTTCTTGAACTTGCTTACTTCCTCCATAAGTCAGAGTCAGACTATCATAGGTACTCTTTGGTGTCTCTTTGTTGGTGCACTTGTCAAATTCCTTGAAGGTGATTGCATTTATCATGTATTTTTTGGATTTATGATGCATCTTGTACATCTTATGGTCAGCATCCATATCCTTTATGGGAATTTCAACACCATCAGCATCCTCTAGAGTAGTATAGCCATCTTCCACCAAGTCCCAAAGTTTAGGATCTTGTGAAATAAAGAAATTCCTCAGCCTGTATTTCCAATACTCGAAACGTTCTCCATCAAACAGAGGTGGTCTGTTGATGTTTCCTCCAGTAGCTTCTTCACTGAATCCAGACATGTTGAGCCCTTGGATCTTTCCTCAAATTCTGTAAAGTGTTCATCCTTGAGACCGAGCTCTAATGCCAATTGAAGGTCCAAACACGAGAAGGGGGGTTGAATTGTGTTTGCCAAAATTCAATTCTTTTTGCTGTTTTGATGTGAATTACTTGATGAATAAATAATTAGACTTAGCAGCAGATAATAACAACATAAGAACACAAAGATTTATCCTGGTTTACCATTAACTTGGCTACATCCAATTCCTGCATTCAAAAGGCTTTAATCCACTAATTCAAAATTTGGAATCACAGCACCTGACCCTCCAAGCCAGTCTTCTCAAACAGTCTGACAACCCCAGACTTTTGAGGAATAACAACACCTTGACCCTACAAGCCAAGTCTTCTCCTACCAATCTAATAATGCCATATTGAAGAAGGAATTAACACGACCTTGACCTACAAGCCAAGTCTTCTCCTACCAATCTAACAATGCCATATTGAAGAAGGAATTAACACGACCTTGACCTACAAGCCAAGTCTTCTCCTAACAATCTAACAACCCCAGATTGAAGGAGGAATTCACACTACTATCGGGTTTGATTACAATGGTTTGGAACTTCGCATAGTTGCTTCGGGAAAGCTGATTGTTGCAATGACTTTCACACTCTTTAGTTGCTTCTGGAAAGCTGATTATAACGATGACTCTCACGCTCGAAAAAACACTTAGAAAATATTGCTCTTGCACACAAGTGTTTCTCTTTTCTGAACTCTCAGATGACTTTGAATTTGAAGCTTGAGTTCTTGTGTTTTTCGATGATTTCTTCTACAGCATGAAGCCTCCTTTTATAGATGAGATATGGGCTTTGTCCAAGCTTAATCTCGAGATGTATCTTGCTTAGATTTCCTTTTGAAAATTCTTTTCACCGACTCTGTTTCTTTTTATTTTCGAACGAAATCTTCTTTGCTCAGATCTCCTTCGAATTTCCATCAGGTCTTCTTTGATTTTTGAATCAAATCTACTTATTACTTTGATCAGATCTCTTTCAAATTTGAATCAAGTCTTCTTCGAATTTGAATCACGTCTTCTACGAATCTTAATCACGTTTTAAATCTGAACTGTGTGTTCTTCTGATCTGGACTAAGTCTTGACCATGTCTTCTGATCTGGACCATGTTATCTTCTGATCTGGACCATGTTTGCTTCTGATCTGGACCATGTTTCCTTCTGATCTGGACCATGTCTTCCTCTGGACCATGTTTGCTTCTGATATGGACCATGTTTCCTTCTGATCTGGACCATGTCGTCTTCTGGACCATGTTTCCTTTTGATTTGGACCACGAATGATATCCTCTGATGATTGCCTCAAATGGTATCGTCTGATGATTGCCTCTGATTGTATCCTCTAATGATTTCGTTGGATGGTATCCTATTATTATTGCTTTTGGTGATATCCTCTAATATCCCCTGGTGACATCTTCTAGTTGTATCTTCCTGAGGTATGCTCTGGTGATATCCTCTGGCGACGTCATCCTCTGGTTACATCATCCTCTAATTTTTGCATTTTTCTTTCAATCTTCTGGTGGCATCTTCGAGTGACATCCTCTGGTGGCAGCTTTAGGTAACATCGTTTGGTGGCAGCTTCGGCTTACATCCTCTGGTGGCTTCCTTGGGTTATCTCCTCTGATGGTATACTTCTTCGAATTTTCTGGTGGTAGCTTCGGTTGACATCCTCTGGTGGCTTCTTTGAAGTCATATATATTCAAAAAATATTTTTGTTAACATCAAAACTTTAAGTGTAAAACCAACTTGGTTCCAACACATATCATGTTAAGAAAAATTTTAGGAGCCTGTCAAGAAAGTGGAGACCAAGATTACAACTATTTAAGAAGCTAAGGATCTCAATACTCTTAAATTGGAAAAAAAGATTAGCTCCTTGAGATCACATGAAATTGAGCTTGTAGAGGATTAGCCCAAGAAGAATCAGCCAACTTTGGCCTATAAATCAAAGTAGAAAAAGGTTATGATGGCAAGAGCAGAATTAGAGGATAATAATTCAAATGATCAACTTCTGAACTCAGAGGACGAGGAGCTGGATTTCATATCCAGAAAAATTCAAAAGATGTGGCACCACAGAAAGAAGAATGTTTATGAAAGATATTCCAAGAAGTCCAGTAGAGGAAGAGATGAAAAATCTAACAACAAAATTATCATATGCTATGGATGCAATGAACCTGGACATGTCAAGACTGAATATCCAAATCTAGAAAAAGGGAAACATAAGAGGAAAGATTCCAGAATCAAGAAAAAGGTTCTAATGGCTACATGGGATGATTTTGACGAATCCTTTGATGATGAATAGCAAGCAGATTTGGCTCTGATGGCTTATACCAACTCTGCGTCTAGATCCAACACACACACTAATTCTCACTCTAATTAGTTGATGAAGAAATTGAGGTATTTTCTGACACAACCCAATCTGATTTAATTAATGTCATATATGATTTCTTAAATAAAAACCACAAGTTGTCTATAAAACTTAAGCACTTTGGAAAGTCAATGCAAACTTACACAAGAAATCAATGCCTTAAAAGCTAAAAGTGTTGAGGTTAAATATGAAAATAAAAAACCTTTAAAAATACTCTTGTTTGAAAACCTTTAGAAAATGTCACATGTAATTCTGATAAATATGAAGAATCATTCCAAGACTTTCTAGCTAATAGTATGGAAAGAAGCAAGTATGCTTCTATGATTTATGAAGTTAGTAGAAATGGTAAAAGAGGTTTAGGATATGAAGAAATAGTAATTGAACCTAAACGTATTTCCTCTGATATTTTATGTATTGTTTTCTCTAAAAAAAGGTCACTCTAAATTATTTTGTCCCATGTTAAATATAAAGAAATACTTGAAACCTTTCAAGACAAACAAACCAGGATGCAACCAAAATTTGGTATCTAAGAACAAAATTACCTATGTTGCAGATGTCCTCAGCAGCCAAGTTAAAACACCAATCATGTGAGAAATTAGATGTTATTAGCCCTATAGTTGATGAAATGGTGGTGATTCCAACTTTTGCTTGATGTGATGGTCTTAATGGAGTATCCTAGGAAAACGAGGGGAGAAACTAGATGTTATTTCTTTGAAGTTGAGATTATCTTGTTATCATAAAGGTAGGGTGATATGATCATATTTGTCATGAATCACTTGAAGGATTGTTTTAGGTTGGAAACTTACAGATTGGAGCCAATATTACATTTTGTTGGAGAACACGATAACGAAAGCTACAAAACTCAGAATCGGGCGATTTCAAAATGAGGTACAAGAAGAAGTTATGAAATGCATGTTAGGCTGTTGAATCACCGAAGAGACGATATAAAACGCGAGATATGTGCGCAAGTTACTAAACTAATAAATTGATAATACTTGTGTATTAGGTTTTGATGTAAAGGAAATTGGGCATTATAATTCATAAGATGGACAAAGAATAGAATGGCGTCAAAACCTATGGATTGATAAGCCGAAAGAAAGCTATAAGGATCAACAACCTTGAAAAGTTCAAAAGGGATTCTTTCAAGAACTCTAGCGAGCAAAGTCTCACAAAATAGCAATACGTTCGAAATCTGTTTTGAATAAGCAAGGGGTTTTTTGAAACTATAAAAGGCAAACCCCTAGCTTATTCAAAACAAATTTTGAACATATTGTTATTCAAAACAAATTCCTTTTGAACTTCTCAAGGTTGTTGATCCTTGTGGCGTTCTTTTTGGCTTATCAATCCTTAGATGCAACACCATTATGTTATTGCTTCATCTCCTGAATTATAATCCCCAATTTCCTTTATATCAAGCTCTAATACACAAATTTTATGAATTTATTTATTTAGTAACTTACGCTCATATCTGACATTTTACATTGTCTCTTTTTTCACCTCGCTTTGGAATCGTCCGATTCTAAGTTTCATAGCTTTGGTTATTGTGTTCTCTAGTAAAACGTGATTTTGTCTCCAATATGTATGTTTCCATCCTAAAGTAATCCTTAAAGTGATTCATGAAAAATAGGATCATATCATTTGGTACTAGAGCTTGTTTCTAGATTTGGAATTGAGTTAAATTCTATTTATGCAATTTTTTTGTGAAACATAAATTGCTAGTTTTCCTTACTTAATTTGTGTGTTGCTGCTACTTGAAAAAAAAACTACAAAAAAAAGTTGTGTTGTTAAAAGTATTGCACACTACCTATTTGACAAAAATCCTAAGAGTATTTTTCAATCACGTTACTAGTGTTTTTTTGGTTCAACAATCTTGAATGTTCTTGCTGATTCAATTAAGAACTAGAAGAGATCAATTGAGTGGAAAAAGGCAAGAGAGATACATTATAGAAAAAGCCTAAATTCAGTGAAACACGAGTGACAAATTCAAGAGTGAAAACACGTGAGCTATGTGGTGAGGTCCTTTTCTTTCAGTTTTATTTGTTTGTTGTTTAAAATATGGCAGAAATAGGTGGTGATGATAACCCTCCTCAATAGGGAAACATCATATTGTTAGTGGATGCTATAACTGCTCAAATGCAAAGGATGTTGAGGGAGCATATTGAAAATTTACATGCTACAATTGAGCAATTAAAAAATCAAGAAAATTATGGTGAGGATGGAGGTACAAGGAGGAGAAGAGAAACTTAGGGTGGTGGTGGAGGAGATAAAACAGAGGGAGTGAAACTTAAAATACCATCGTTTCAAGGAAAGAGTGATCCGGAGGCTTACCTTGAGTGGGACATGAAAATTGAACAAATCTTTTCATAAAATAATTACACAAAAGAGAAGAAGGTAAAGGTGGCAGCCATCGAATTCACTGATTATGCACTCATTTGGTGGGACCAATTACTAAAAGAAAGAGTGAGGTATGAAGAACCATTGGTGGATAGTTGGGTGAAGATGAAGAGGTTAATGCGGAAGAGATTTGTTCCTTTTTATTACCATAGAGACCTTCACAATAAGCTTCAAAGCCTCACACAAGGTAGCAAGAGTGTGAATGATTATTATAAGGAGATGGAGGTGTGCTCAATTAGAGCCAATATTAGTGAAGATAGAGAAGCTACTATGGAACATTTCTTACAAGGGATGAATAGTGATATAAATGATGCTGTGAAATTACAAAATTATGTGGAGTTGGAGGACTTAGTGCATCAAGCTACTAAGGTAGAGCAACAACTAAAGAGAAAGGGTGTCATGGAAGGATAGAAATAAGAAGGAGGGAAGTTGTAACACCCCGAGTTTAAAACACAGCGCGAGTGTATTTTTTTTTATAATAAATAATTAAAATGATTCTCCAAATTATTACTTCAAAAGAATTGAAATAAAATTTAAGATTTTAATAGTTTCGTCAAATAATATGTCGCAACTCCATCGATGAACATAATTAAATAACTTCATCGTACTATCACTAAGTACTTAACTCTTGGAAATTAATAATAAACATTAATACAACAAAAGATAACAGTGTCATAATCTCAAAAGGAAATATGAGAGTGCGGAATGTGTTAGCGGAAAAAGTGGTACAATAATTTCCAAAATCAAAGCAAATTACATTTTCCAGCTCAAAATCCTATACATCAAATCTAACTGATCATGCACTAAAGCTACAGTAGCACGGATTTCCTCCGCATCCCATACAAGTCTCATCTGACTCCGCCGCTCGCCTCGATGTGACATCCTCCTCCTCATCATATAGAGAGGGATCAGTCTCCTCGGACTTCAGATCAATGCACAGTCTCGGTCGCTTCGGCGTCTCACAACAGTCATCGGATATCCTAGATGGACCCGAAATATCAGGTGCTACTGGCTTCGGCCCTTTGTTCTTCTCTTCCGCCTCGGGTTCACGTACAGCCCCTCCAACTGGCTCCTCCGCGTCATCAAAAATTCCATGCGCCTCCAATACTAATTTGGAAGGCACAAGAAAATCAATACTCGTGTAAGTGTGCTCCACGAAATCCTCTAATCCGTCGGTCCTGCATGCCTTGCCAACCTCCCCGTATAAGTCACCCTGCTTGAGATGGGTTCAAATACCCAAGCAGTACGCGAATGTCGATCAAGGAAATCTAGCGACGTTTCCGTCGTCTGGGTACCCACCAGGGGTGTGGGTTTGGGGGGCATCTGAGGGCAAAGCCCAATTTCCACAATAGTAGTAAAGGATCACCGACCGATACGGCGCAATTGAAATAGGTCCAGTTCCTGGGTGCAAATCAATGAAGAACTCCACCTCTCTTACAAGGGGTAATCCTCGAATTTCTGTTGGAAATATGTCTGGATATTGTTTGACTAACACCACATCTTCTATGATCACATCCATCTTAGTCTCCACGTTAGCCAATGATAAAAATTCCTGAGTTCCTTCTCTTAGTGATACTTCGAGTTTGTTAGCAACCAAATACCAAACAACTCCAGGTTCGGGGAAAAGAACTAATTTGCGAGCGCAATCCTAGACTACGTAATTATACGTCATCCAATCCATGCCGAGAATGATCTCGAGTGATTGTAGGGGTAGACAGTTTACGGTCAAAGTCCTAGCAGGTGTGGAAACAACCAAATCAAAAGGTAAAGCAAACACAGATAACTTCAAACGATTCACACAGTCCATAGCAATGAAAGAGTGGGTTCGCCCGAATCAAAAAGTGTTGTTAGTGTGTTACCTGCAATCTCGCAATCTTGCTGGATTAAATTAGGAGCTTGACTCCCAGCTTCAGCACCCATGTGATAGACGAGTAGCGCTAGTTGCGTTCACTCTTGGTTCCACCTTCGGAAGCCGGCAATCCCTCGCCACGTGTCCTAGTTTCTGACAATTGAAACACACAAGATCCTTTGCAGTACAAGCAGTAGCATTATGTTCCTCTTTCCCACATCGGTAACATCAGACTCCTTGTCCCAATTGTTGTCCAAAATTCTTGTTTCCCAGCCGATTCTGGCCTCTATTGTTGTTTTGTGGCCGGTTATACAGCTTAGCAATCTGCTTTCCTCTATTGTTCTAATAGTGCATCCGACTAGGCCATCCTGAATTAAAGTTCCCTCCTCTGTTGGCCCTCCTGTTCTTCATATCTTCAACCTCTCTACACTTCTCCACTAAGAATTGGAAACGTTGAATTCCCAATGGTAAGACCGAGTCTTGAATCTCATACTTCAGTCCATTTTGAAAGCGATGGCACATAAACTGTTCATCAACTTCTTCCCGGAAAAATCTAAAATGTCTAGATAGAGATTCAAACTTAGCTGCATATTCCCCCACCGTCATGTTTCCTTGGTGCAATTTCAGAAAATCGTCACCCAACTTGGTTCTAGTGCTCATCGGGAAGTATTTGTCCAAAAACTTCTTTTTGAACGACTCCCAGTTCACCTCCTCTTGAGCTGACCCCATCGGTAGCCTTGTACTCCTCCACTAATACTCTGCATCTCCTATCAGCAGATACGTAGCATAATTAACCTTCACCGCTGCTCGACAATTAATCATTTCAAAGATTTTCTCCATCTCTTGAATCCACTAATCCGCTCTTTCTGGACCCTCATCACCTTTGAACTTGGGAGGATTATGACGACGAAAATCCTCTAGTCCTCTAGATTCAGCTACACGAATCTCTCTTTCTCTCTTCTCCAGATCACGTTGAGTCTTCGCAGCTGTTTGTGCAGCAACAGACGCATCCATGTTATTCACTGCTTCAGCGATCCTATCTTCCTGGTTGATGTTGGCTATTGTGGTGTCGTCTCTCCTTGGAGGCATTGTTTCCTACAAACCATCATCACTTCAGTCACACCACAACTTACACAAAACTTGACACTTTAACTACTTGCTCCTATGCATGATCAGATAAAGAGTCAAAACAATACTTTAATCAGAGCTTTAACCCAAAACATTAACCAAATGCTCTGATACCACAATTGTAACACCCCGAGTTTAAAACACAGCGCGAATGTATTTTTTTTTATAATAAATAATTAAAATGATTCTCCAAATTATTACTTCAAAATAATTGAAATAAAATTTAAGATTTTAATAGTTTCGTCAAATAATACGTCGCAACTCCATCGATGAACATAATTAAATAACTTCATCGTAATATCACTAAGTACTTAACTCTTGGAAATTAATAATAAACATTAATACATTTCAAAAGATAACAGTGTCATAATCTCAAAAGGAAATATGAGAGTGCGGAATGTGTTAGCGGAAAAAGTGGTACAATAATTTCCAAAATCAAAGCAAATTACATTTTCCAGCTCAAAATGCTATACATCAAATCTAACTGATCATGCACTAAAGCTACAGTAGCACGGATTTCCTCCGCATCCCATACAAGTCTCATCTGACTCCGCCGCTCGCCTCGATGTGATGTCCTCCTCATCATCATATAGAGAGGGATCAGTCTCCTCCGACGTCAGATCAATGCACAGTCTCGGTCGCTTCGGCGGTGCTGGAATCTCATAAAAGTCATCGGATATCCTAGATGGACCCGAAATATCAGCTGTTACTGACTTCAGCCCTTTGTTCTTCTCTTCCGCCTCTGGTTCATGTACAGCCCCTCCAATTGGCTCCTCCGCGTCATCAAAAATTCCATGCGCCTCCAATACTAATTTGGAAGGCATAGGAAAATCAATACTCGTTTAAGTTTGCTACACGAAATCCTCTACTAAGTCGGTCCTGCACGTCCTTGCCAACCTCCCGGTATAAGTCGCCCTGCTTGAGATGAGATTAAATACCCAAGCAGTACACGAATGTCGATCAAGGAAATCTAGCAACGTTTCCATCGTCCGGGTACCCACCGGGGGTGTGGGTTTGGGGGGCATCTGAGGGCAAAGCCCAATTTCCACAATAGTAGTAAAGGGTCACCGACCGAAATTAACAAATAACACATAGCATTTATATCACAAAGCAAATACATCCATGGCATAACATATAACAATGATGAAAATTAAGGATGCTCATTTGAAATTTCATGACATTTATGCTTTTTCAAACAGCAACTAATTAATATAGAAAACATATTGTAAGTAGAACTACCACCCCAGCAATCACAAACATTCATCAGAAATTCAGATTTTATAATGTACTTACACGCATCACTTTCCAATCATCATCATATAAGCAAATCGTGACCCACCAGTCAACCACCCCGATGCTTTATATATATGCTCATGTACTCAACTTCTTGGAATTACCAAGGTGCAGTCGCTCAACAGACCAGCACAATTTAAATATGTTTGACTTTAACGGCCCTTAATACTAGGGTGCAATCGCTCAACAGATCAGCACCAGTGCAGTCGCTCAACAGACCAGTACTAGTGTAGTCGCTCAACAGACCAGCACTCGTGCAATCGCTCAACAGATCAGCACGTTTTTTGCGCATTTCAGGGTACAGTCGCTCAACAGACCAGTACCAGTGCAGTCGCTCAACAGACCAGCACTCGTGCAATCGCTCAACAGATTAGCACCTTTACGCATTACTCTGTGGCCCATCGCAGGTACCACCTGACTATGCAATGCATGAATATGCAGTGTTTTCTCTTCACTGAAAACAGTATGCAACATCAGTAAAATTCATGCCTTTCCATCATTTCTCAATACATCTCAACACAACCAATTTCATTATCATCACATCATAAATCAAACATTCATACATCTCATCATTTCCACTTTACATCATCTTAAAACTCCATTCTTATTCATCAAAAATCTTCCCTCTGTTTTTGCCAACTCTTAAAATTGATAAAACAGTGTTTAAAACAGAGATTTCTGGAAAACATGAATCTGTATTCGAATACAACTCCCTTGTATTCGAATACAGAAGCTAAATCTGCAAATTCAACACTCTATATTCAAATACAGCATACTTGTATTCGAATATAGAAGACAAAAATAGTGTAAACTCAACATTTTAATCATTAAAGGTTTCCAGAACCTCATCATCTCCTCTTCAAAACTATTTCAAAAACTACATTTTAATCATTTCAAACCTTCCAAATGTTTCCCTACACTTAGAGTTTATAAAACAATGTCTGAAACTTGATTTTCTCGAAAAACACGAATGTGTATTCGAATACAGCTCCCTTGTATTCGAATACAGAAGCAAAAATAGTGAAAATCAGCATCCTGTATTCGAATACGAGGGTGTTGTATTCGAATACAGTGTTAAAATTTCACTTCTGTATTCGAATACGACAGGGTCGTAGTCGAATACATATGCTAAGTCAGAAGCAAAAATCCTTCATCTGTATTCGAATACAGAGGCTCGTATTCGAATACAAGTTCGAAAACTTGAGTAAAACAGAAGCTTGGCATGTTGTATTCGAATTCACTCAAACTATATTCGAATACACCTTCGAATTCAGTGAAATTTTCCTGAAACTACAACACATTTTCAAAATTTTTCCTTTGAAAACCAGCACAAACCCAAAACAGTTTCTCCATTCTTTTGAACCACAAAACTCAGGCATTTTCATCAATAACAACTTGTCCAGAAAAAACAAACACTTTCGTCATTTAAAATCCCTTTTCTTTTGAAAACATCAGCAACACCAGAACCACCCAAAATAGAATGTCAACCACAACAGAACAGACATTTTGCAACGTTTACATTGTTGATCATTTCTCAAAACAACATGCAATGTATTTCCAGCATTCTTACACAACCAATTACAACATGCACAACATTTTCCAACTTTCTTACACAACAGAACAACACCGATGTATTCAGTCAAAACAACAAGCATCACATAGCAGCAAAACGCCAACATAATGCATTTTCGCATTTTATAACAAGCACAACAGTTTTGTGAATATGCATTTTGATCATCTTTAGAATAACATGCAAGACATTTTTAAGCTTTCCCACACAAACAAAACAGCATTGAGGTAACCACCAAAACAGCACATCACAGATTATTAAAAACCTCAGCAGAATGCATTTTTTCATCTTTCAAAATGTCATGCAAAACAGTTTCGTTTTTCAAAACAAAAACTCAAATATGATCACACCTCAAACATACATTTACAGCCCTAAAATGTAATCTAGAAAGTGGAAGGTGCCCCTTACCTCTGTTAAATTTCTGCTTTCGTACACGTTTTTGCGACAAAAGTCAGCGAAACTCCCTCTCGCGTTCGCCGCTACGAAAGTGCATTCTCTAGCTCCGTAATGATGAGGGGAACAACTTTTGTACTGGAAGTTTTCTGGTTCGGTGCTTGGATTTCCAAGTAATATCACTTTTGAGGAACTCCCCTTTTTATTTTTTTTTTAACGTGAAACAAAATGGGAGAAGGAAGAAGGTGAGTACTGTTACATGCAGTAAGGGAGGAGGAATGGGTTTCTGACTTAGCTCTTCCTCCTCATTCATATTTATAGGCATTTGTAGATGCCACCTCACCCGACACTTGTCTGATCCTCAGCACTTAACCAGTCTCGTCGCAATTAGCCGATAATCCCTTAATTAACTGCCTGATAATTTAATTACTCGTAATTAAATTAATTTACTCTTCATCCAATAATCTTAATTCACCTTCCAAAATAAATATTTCTATATATATATTCA
This sequence comes from Cicer cuneatum, assembly GCA_037974295.1. Lineage (NCBI taxonomy): Eukaryota > Viridiplantae > Streptophyta > Magnoliopsida > Fabales > Fabaceae > Cicer > Cicer cuneatum. Next base: position 33,524,035 of record JBBPBO010001984.1, on the reverse strand, counting down.
CTCAAAACATACATATATTAAATATTTTACAAATATCCCCAAAATACACTTAATATTAATTCCATAATTAAATTTTAAATTTAAGGGTCTTACAGAAGTACTTCATCAAACACATCCACGGATGCACCTCAGAGAACTCAAAATAAATCCAATGATGCTAATAACAAAACAAAAAGTAGTGAGATTAAATGTTTCAAATGTTTGGGAAGAGGTCACATAGTTGAAAGGATAGAAATAAGAAGGAGGAAGGTACTTCATCAAACACATCCACGGTTGCACCTTAGAGAACTCAAATTAAATCCAATGATGCTCATAAGAAAACAAAAAGTAGTGAGATTAAATGTTCAAATATTTGGGAAGAGGTCACATAGCTTCTGAATGTGCAACTAAGAAGACCATGCTACTTAAGGAGAATGGAGATATTACTAGTGAATCATCTTCTGAATCTGCTACATCTCGTGATGAAGAGAATGAGGAAAAAATTGCTGAAAGAAGAGCCTTGCTCATGGTTAGAAGAATGTTGGGCAGCCAATTAAGAGACTTGGATGAAACACAAAGGAATAATATTTTTCATACTCGATGTCTCATCGTAGGTAAGTTATGTTCTTTAATTATAGATAGAGGAAGTTGCACTAATGTTGCTTGTACAAGAATGGTTTCAACAATGAATTTGGTGACTAAACCCCACCCAGAACCATACAAACTTCAATGGCTTAGTGAGCAAGGTGCGAAGATTGTGAGTGAGCAAGTGAAGGGAATTTTTCTATTGAGAAACAACTATATGTGATGTAGTGCCAATGGAGGCTTGTCATTTACTTCTTGGAAGGCCATGGCAGTATGATAAGAAAAGCAATCATGATGGTCATACAAATAAGTTAAGTTCTCTTTTGTATATAAAGAATGACGAATTTGTCGAAAGAAAGAGAGAAAATAAAACAAGAGTCGAAAGAAAGAGGAAAAAAAAAAGAGTGAAAAGAAAGAGAGAAAAACACAAAAATTTGTTCATAAAAGAAAAAGGCTATGCAATTAATAAAGCCAATATTATTGCTTTTGATAGGGCCTGACATGCCTAATGATGTTAGGGAAGTACAACTGAATGAGCCTGATCAAGGCATTCTACTGTTGAGCCTTAAGGCAAGATTATTAGACCTTGGAGGTATTTAGGTGGGGAATTCCTAGGTGACTTGGAGGTAGTCCTCTAAATGTCGGGAGCTACCATACAACACGCGATTACCTCGACTATCCCATATATGTGTCTCGGTTGAGTTAAGGAGATCTGTGAGGACATCACCAATTTGAATTGTCCGTCCACTTGCGTGGTGGAATAGTATCAAGCCTCCTAATGAAGTTCTTTAGATTTAGAATAGTACCCAATTGTGAAGAAGTAGAATCTAAGCTGATGCATAACATTGCATATTCTTGAGATTGTTTTGTTGTGATTGATGTGTTTCAAAAGTAATAATAGTTTCTCTTAGATAATTTGATGCATATTATAATGAGATAATAATTTTACATGAGTGACTTTGATATTATAATAAGGTATTATTTGCCTGAATATTTTGATATATCGTAATGTGTTATGATACGGTCTATTATGATTATTTGGGTGTTCTTCTTACTTATATTATACTATCAGCATGATTTCGAAACTCACCACCTTTGTTGTTTGTGTTTGACTAGTTGGGCTCTGCGTTTGCAAAATTGTAGTTACTACAGGTTAATGAGTCTTGAAGTTCAAGTGTGGGAGAAGCCCCACTCTGATAGGTGATACCAGGAATGAGAGTTATAAGTTCTATTTTACTTATTTAATTAGAAATGATTTTTTGTATGAAAACCTTATAAGTTCCAGTAAGTTTTTGGAATTTAATTAAGAAATTATAGTTAAATTAAGTTTACTGAGATTGCAATGTTGTATAGAAGGAAAAAAAACTTTAAAGTGTGTTGTTTATATTTTGAGAAATGTGATACTCTAAACAACTCATAAAACTTTCTTTTTTCTTTGAAAGAGTTTTTAGTTATCTGCTGAAAATATTTATAAAAATATGGTATAAATTATTATATATATTATTTTGAGGTTTAGGTGTCATATGTTAAGTTTGTGCTAAGACGTAGAAAACTTTGAGAAGTGATGAAATGTTAAAGTGTGCCAATTTTCTTGCTTATATTTTCATACAAGCTATGCAATGATTTCTAGTCTAAAAATATAAAGGGTTTTGGGCTATGAATTCCTAAGGGATCAGTCTGGTATGTGTGTGAGAACTTTGAAACAAAGACTTGTCCAAATAGGAAACCAAAGTTTGAGCCTTCTATTTATGGAGATGATAAGTTTCTAGTATTTGGATACTAACTTATTTAAATTAGTGATTGAAAATATTAAGTGCATTCTTAAAAGTGTTAGAGTGTTAGAAAATGAATCGAGTTGTGAACCAACTATTTATGCGACGGACAAGTTTTGAATTTTGTTTATGTTTTAATTACTACATATTTTATTTTACTTTATGAATTTTAAAATAGAGATTAATTTATATGCAAGGTTATATACACATATATGTATGAATATGTGTATTATTTTGAATTTATTTCCTTATAAGAATTACTTCGATTCCTAAAAAAAAGAATTCCTTAAAAAAAAACATTTGTTATGAGAATTTGGTGTATGAATGATTATCATATGAATATTGTTGAGAAATAATGCAATTCTTTAGAAATACATGACATGTGATAATTGGAGTTGGTGAATATGTTCAAGTTTATATACATGGGGCTTAGTGGTGATATGTCATAGACACCACAATTCTTGCAGATAGTCTTGTTCGAAGAGAACTTCATAAAAAATTTAGCATTTATTTGTGCTAGATACCAGAGAAACCTTTGCGAGAGTAAACGATATTCGAGTATGATGTGCATTAGGGTATCTATATAGATATCACTCCCCTTTTTTCTTTCTCTTTTATAAAAAATGTATTTCATAATTTTGTTAGTAAATTTATTTATATATTAAATTTTAATAGTAATATTAAACAGCATTAACTCTTAAAAAGGAACAATTACATGCAAAACACATCAGCGTTGATGCTTTATTGACAGTATTATGAACTAATTGAATCCACTCGTGTGTGTCAACACCGATTCAACCAACAAGGCTTGTGTAAACTTGTGGGCAGCAGATTCAGGCAAGCAAATGCAAACAATCATAGAACCGCAACTAGAATCACCTTCCCCTTCCGGTAAAAATACACAAACTTGAGGCGTAGGTGTTAAATCTATAGGACCAGCATAAATTGGTTTACCCCATCCAAAATCAGCACATTTATAAATTGAAAATCTTGTCCATTGAGTTATTGTAAGTTTACCCCCAAACTCAAGTTGTTTTGGCCTATCAACCTCAACATAATCAACAGTTGATCTCAAATACTCCTCTGTTACATTCTGTCTAGCTTCACGAACCAAAAGGGTAGTCTCTGGTAATTTCCCATTCACAAGCTCTGAAACACTGCTTGTTGTGCAAGCAATACAAAGCACATTACCATAAAACCCTTGTTTCAGTGGTGGATTTTTAACCTTCTGTCTAGCATTAACTGAAAATGTTAACCTTAATTGGTAATCAAGAGGCTTCACATCAAGAGCTTTAACCCATGATCTCCAAATATGTGCTGCCATTGCATCAAATGTAGTGCAGCCTGCATCATCAAATGGCTGACCAACTGCTTTCAAATGGTTTTGAAACTCACGTTTGATTCTATAACACTTTTGAACCGGCTTTGTTTTCCATAGCTTCATTGTTAAGTTTGAGCCTTCATCAATTCTCATGAACTCCATGTGTGGAAATTTCACTACAGGTGGATCACGAGGCTTGAAAATCTCTCTGTTCCAACAAGGTTCAGGTTCTGTTACCAATGTTCCTGATTTTGCTGTTGCTGCCCATGCTCCTAGAAATTGCATAGCTCCCATTCCATCACAGATACAATGACAAAGCCTTAAACCAAGGCTAAATCCACCACATGTGAATAATGTAACCTGAGCAATAACAAGTGGCATTTCTAGGACTTTGTATTGTTCTTCATTAGGGAACTTGAAAATCAATGGTTCCCAAGATGGGTTTGGAGCTGCAAAATCTCCTAATTCTGATAAAGCAATGTTAGATCTTGCTTCTACCATTAATGCTCCTTGTTCTTCTCCAAAAAATACTTCCAATTTACCGCTTTTGGTCTCTCTTAACCTTCCTGAGAGAGGGTAATAAGGAACCAAAACATCGGCAAGAGCACGGCCAAGTATTTTAATGACTGGTTTTTGGGAAGAACTTGAGTTGTCTAATTGATAAAAGTACACAGTCGGCGTGAACACGCGTGCTCCAATCAGGTCATCGAGGTTCGATAGGTATAAGCTATCGCCTAGTTTAACCGGAATAGGCTTTGATGGAGTAACAGAGAATTTGTTGACAATGGTTACTGGAATAGTCATGGGATTGAGATGGAGTTCTTGAACCCATGGAGGAGCCATGAGAGAATGTGGTGAGGATTGTCATGTGCTGTGATGGTTGCATTTGTAGAGATATATTTTGATTAATCATGCAAAGATGGAAATGAAAAGATAGAAGATGCAAAGAGGATTGAGATTAGTAAGATCAGGATCATGAAAGATTTGTAGGTTCGATGCTGGTGACGGATAAGTAACATTCCCCTTTATAATATGATACAGTGATTACGGCATGAATTCAATTAACGTATTTCAAGGATTTAATATTGACTAAAAAAACGGATTAAATATGAACATTGCCTAATCCTGAGATAAATGCGAAATTATTATAAACGTATGGAGATGCTCATGCAGAATTGGTTGGAGTGTTTGACACTATTTAGTCACACTTAAGGACTCTCGATCTTGCCACGACACATAAGAAAGAATGCATACGCATAATTAATATTAGCATAAAAAAGATATTGAGTTTTGGCGTAGAACTTTGTCTTATAATTTTACTATTATTTAAAACTATTTTTTAATATTTTATCATCTATACCCAATTCAATAATTGATTTTTTAAAATACATATACAATTATGTTACTTCAATTTGACAAAGTTATAACAAGCAATATAGAGACGTTAGTCGCACGTATAATTTATTTTATTAAAAAACAATATTCATTTATTTATATTGGTAAAATAGTTGATCGAGAAAAACATACATTCAAATTTGGTAAAATTGAAAAATATGAATCTGCAAGCAAGCTTATGACATTCGGTTATTAACATAAAATGACAAAATGTCAATAAATGTGGTAAAATTAAATTGCCCAGAATATCCATGCATCCGAGTTTGTAATGTTGTCAACGTCAAAGTCATGGATTAAATTTATAATATAATGGATCCAAGTCATTAGATTCATTTAGATGATTTTGTGTGCCTTTGTTGATTTCTCAATTATCAATATCCACAAATGCATCGAACTTTCACTAACTAACTCATGTTCTTTAAATACTAATTTGTTCCACCATTCTAAGGTTGAACACTTTGACTCATTCTTCACCATTCATTCAAGATCATAATCAAGAGTAAATATTTTTTCTAATTCATGTCTTGTGTGATTGAGTTCTTGAAAGAAAAACATCATAGGTAAGGTATCATTTATTGAGGTGTTTTTTCAAAACGTGAATGATTGAGGAAATATGGACTGATTGCACATTGAAGGTTGAAAAGTGGTGACTTGTAAGTACTAGAGTGATATTTATTCTAGGGGTTTCCATTTTCAAGATTGGAATGTTTGTCTTCATCTTGAAGATAATGGCTTAGATTTGTTCTTGATGGTTGTTTCAAGAAATCAGATTTTTGAGCATTGAAGGAAGAATGGATTGTTGTACAAGCTTTGTAGCAATAGCTGGTAGATCTTCGAAATGTTCAATATTAATAAAGGAAGTATTAGAATATTAGAAAATATCTTATAATATCTTTTATATTATATTAGAGTATCTTGAATTATTTCTTATGATCAATTTATAATCATAGAGATATCTTAGAATATCTCTCATTATTATTATGATTTGTTTCTGATTTAGGATTGAGTTTATGTTTCTCTATAAATAGAGATTAGTATTGTGTCTTTTGTAATCAAGTCAGCAAAAAATTATTATCAATAACATTCAAATCCTTATTTATTTTCTCTCTCCTCCTTTTCTCTAAAATCTCTCCACTTCAACATGGTATTCAGAGCCTATTTCGAAATAAATGGTTTTCCTTTTCATTTCTACTCCCGGTACTAGCGGCACTAACTATGTGTTTCATTAGTTCACTCTTTATCCCACTATCTACGGGTTTAGTTTCATTTTCCTAGGGTTTTTGAACTTCACTATGCCTTCCCCAACTCATTTCAAAGACCAAGAATTTGATTTTGTAGGTGGATTTAACGGAACACGTTCAAATACTATAGGTAATGAGAAGTCATCCCCTGATTTCGATGATGGATATTTTGATAATGATCGTTTCGGAAAGAAGAAGGCCAAAAGTCAAGCTGAAGAAGAAGCTACTTCTGGTGTCACAACTAGAATGATTTTGTCTCTTTGTGAGTGTCTTCAAGAATGTAAGGATATGCTTGCCTCGTGCCTGAATGAACTTGCTGATGCAAATTCCAAAATTTAGAAATGGCGTTCTTCATTTCAAAATGAACTATATATACCTGCTGGGACCACACCAGTACCCAAATTGGTGATTAACTATCTTCAAGCACTGAAATCATCGGAAGAGTCATTAGAAGATCAGCTTGAAAAGCCAAAGAAAAAGGAAGCTTCATTCATTGTGACATTTGCTAAACGTGAGCAAGAGATAGTAGAGCTGAAGTTAGCTGTACGGGATCTCAAAGCTCAACTCAAGCCAGCATCAATGCAGGCAAGGAGGTTCTTACTAGATCCGGCACTTCATGAAAAGTTCACACGATTAAAGTTGCGGAAAGGGACAAAAGAGTTAAGGAGTTGCAAGATAACATTGTTGCTGCAAACTTTACAGCCCAAAGCAAGATGGGGAAGTTGATGATGGCTAAATGCAAAAATCTGCAAGAGGAAAATGAAGAGATTGGGAATCATGCTTCTAAGGGCAAGATTCATGAATTAGCAATGAAACTTTCATTGCAGAAATACCAGAATGTAGAACTCAAAAATGAATTTGAAGGGTTGCAGAAGCATATGGATGGATTGACCAATGATGTGGAAAGATCCAATGAATTGGTTTTTATCTTGCAAGATAAATTAGATGAGAAAGATCAGGAGATTCAAAGACTAAAAGATGAGTTGCAACAAAAAAACTTTGCAGAAAATGGGGAGAACAGAGGCTGCATTTAATCGGAGAGATTGACTGTTAGCTTTCAAGCTATTGCTTCAAGTGCAAAAAAATAGAAGAATAGAATTAATATGAATGAATGGACTTATTAAATTTGTTATTATTGAATGAATAGAGTGCGCTATTTATACATGGTTCATTTTAAGTGTCCTCTAACTAACTTGATTAGTTAGTTAGTTATCACATACAACTAATGTTATACTTGAATTTCACAAACTTAACTAATAGTATACTTAAATTTCAGAAAGTTAGAGGTTGGTCTTGTGAAGGTAGTGGTGTTCTTGAATCGGTGTTGGCACGAGCGAGATTTTCGGTGTGTTTGATTGTTGTAGGGATAATTGTAGAAAAAACTATAATTGAGAATCAGAATGTCGTTGTCATCTGCAGAATGTCCCATGATGTCGAAACCACCTGTGGCAATACTTCCAACCATGGTGTTCAAGAATCCTAACTACAGCTACCTCCACCAACCTCTGTTGTGGTATATTTACGTCTTTATTTCCATCATCGTGGTGGTAGTTGCAGCATTGCTGCATTGGGCAATACTTTCGCTGCTATTAGAATGGTGGAATGTACCAGTAGCTGGAGCTGTGGTGCCCATCGAAAACGAACTGTAAGAGATAGTGGCGGAGGAGCTGGTGCCAATAATTTAGGCAAGTCAAACTTCTATGCTTCTTCCCTGTCACGAAGCATGTAAGACCCTTAAATTTAAGAATTAATTTATGAAATTAATATTAAGTGTATTTTGAGGATATTTGTAAAATATTTAATATATGTATGTTTTGAGTGAATATATATATAAATATTTGTTTTCGAAGATGAATTAAGATTATTGGATGAAGAGTAAATTAATTTAATTAATAGTAATTCAATTATGGGGCAGTTAATTAAGGGATTATCGGCTAATTGCGACGAGACTAGTTAAGTGAAGGAGGATCAGACAAGTGTTGGGTGAGGTGGCACCTACAAATTCCTATAAATGTGAATGAGGAGGAAGGGCAAAGGCAGAAACCATACCTCCTCCATACTGCATATAACAGTATTCCTTCCCTTCCCATTCTGAATTATGTTCACGTTCAAAAAAAAAAGAGAGACTTCCTCAAAAGTGAGTTTACATGGAAATCCAAGCACCAAACCAGGAAACATCCAGTACAAAACTTGTTCCCCTCATCATTCCGGAGCTAGAGAACCCATTTTCGTAGCAGCAAACGCAAGCGGGAGTTTCGCCGACTTTTTGTCGCAAAAACGTGTACGAAAGCAGAAATTTAACAAAGGTAAGGGGCACCTTTCACTTTCTAGTTTGCATTTTAGGGCTGTAAATGTATGTTTTTGGTGTGATCATATTTGAGTTCTGTTTTGAAAAAAAAGAAACGAAACTGTGTTGCATGACATTTTGAAAGATAAAAAAAAATGCATTTTGTTGTTGTTTTAATAATTTGTGATGTTGCTGTTCTGGTTGTTACTTCAATGCTGTTTTGTTTGTGTTGAAAAGCTGAAAAATGTTTTGCATGTTATTTTAAAGATGATCAAAATGCATGTCCATAAAACTGTTTTGTATGTTGCTATAGAATGCAAGAAATGCAATCTGTTGATGTTTGAAGAGATGTGATGCTTGTTGTTCTAGCTGAATACATCAAAGTTGTTTTGTTGTGTGAGAAAACTGGAAATTTCTCTGCATGCTCTTTTGAGAATTCTCAAAATGTAGACGTTTGGAATTGCATGTTATGTTTTGAGTTTGATATTCTATTCGGGTGATTTAAGCAAAACTGTGATGTTGTTTTTGGTGTTGGTGATTCTGTTTCTGTTATGGTGAAATAGTCTGGTGTTGATGATCTTGTTTTTTGTCATCTTGATGAAAATCTGGTGTTATTGATGTTTTCAAATGAAAAGGATTTAAAATGATGAATGTGCTTTTTTGGAAAATTTGTTATTGATGAAAAATGTCTGGGTTTTGTGGTTTCCAAAAGAGGCGTAAAACTGTTTTGGGGTTGTTGGTTTTTCAAAGGAAATAGTTTGAAAATGTGTTGAAGTCTCAGGAAAAAAATTTCACTGAATTCGAGGTGTATTTGAATACAACATGAGTGTATTCGAATACAGTATGCCAAGCTTCTATTTTACTCAAGTTTTCGGACTTGTATTCGAATACGGGCCTCTGTATTCGAATACAGATGAAGGATTTTTGCTTCTGACTTAGCTTCTGTAACCGGCTACGACCCTGTTGTATTCGAATACAGGACTACAATTTTGCCACTTTATTCGCATCTGTATTTGACTACGACAGCCTCGTATTCGAATACAGATTGCTGATTTTCACTATTTTAGCTTCTGTATTCGAATACAAGGGAGCTGTATTCGAATACAGATTCGTGTTTTTCCAGAAATTCAAGTTTTAGCTTCTGTATTCAAATACAAGGAAGCTGTATTTGAATACAGATTCGTGTTTTCCAGAAAATCAAGTTTTAAACGCTTTCATGTGAACTTTAAAGTGTTGGGGAACATTGAGAAGGTTTGAAATGATTTAAAATGGAGTCTTTTAAATAGTTTTGAAGAGGAGAGGATGAAGTTCTGGAAACCTTTAATGATGTTGGAGAAAATGTTGAGTTTACATTGTCTTTGTCTTCTGTATTCGAATACAAGTATGTTGTATTCGAATACAGAGTGTTGAATTTGCAGATTTAGCTTCTGTATTCGAATACTGGGGAGCAGTATTCGAATACAAGGGAGCTGTATTCGAATACAAATTGGTGTTTTTCAGAAAATCAAAGTTTTAAACATTGTTTTATAAACCCTAAGTATTGGGGAATATTGGGAAGGTTTGTGATGAATTAAAATGGAATTTTTGTGATAGTTTGAAGTGGTGGTGATGAAGTTTTTGAGACTTTACTGATGTAGTGAAAAATGTTGATTTGTGCACTAGGACTGCCTCTGCATTCGAATACCAGGGAGTTGTATTCGAATACAGAGTTTTAATGCTGCACTGTTTTGGCTTCCGTATTCGAATACAGAGAAGCTGTATTCGAATACATATTCGTGTCTTCTAGAAATCTCAGTTTTAAACACTGTTTTATGAATTTTAAGAGATGGGGAAAACAGAGGGAAGATTTTTGATGAATAAGAATGGAGTTTAAGATGATGTGAAGTGGAAATGATGAGATGTTCGAATGTTTGATTTATGATGTGATGATAATGAAATTTGTTGTGTTGAGATCTTTTGAGAAATGATGGAAAGGCATGAATTTTATTGATGTTGCATAATGTTTTCAGTAAAGAGAAAACACTGCATATTCATGCGTTGCATAGTCAGGTGGTACCCGTGATGGGCCACAGAGTAATGCGTAAACGTGCTGATCTGTTGAGCGATTGCACGAGTGCTGGTCTGTTGAGCGACTGCACTGGTACTGGTCTGTTGAGCGACTGTACCCTGAAATGCACAAAAACGTGCTGATCTGTTGAGCGATTGCACGAGTGCTGGTCTGTTGAGCGACTGTACCTTGGTATATGTATAACGTGCTGTGTTTTAAACTCGGGGTGTTACAATTGTGCTATCAGAGCATTTGGTTAAAGTTTTGGGTTAAAGCTCTGATTTAATTATTGGTTTTGAGTCATTATCTCATCATGCATAAGAGCAAGTCGTTAAAGTGTCAAGTCTTGTGTAAGTTGTGGTGTGACTGAAGTGATGATGGTTTTGTAGGAAACAATGCCTCCAAGGAGAGACGACACCACAAGAGCCAATGTCAGCCGGGAGGATAGGATGGTTGAAGCGATGAATATCATGGCTGCGTCTGTTGCTGCACAGACGGCTGCGAAGACTCAAAGAGATCTGGAGAAGAGAGAACGAGAGATTCATGCTGTTGAATCAAGGGGACTAGAGGATTTTCGTCGTCATAATCCTCCAAAGTTCAAGGGTGACGAGGGTCCAGAAAAAGCGGACCAGTGGATTCAAGAGATGGAGAAAATCTTCGAGATGATTAATTGTCGAACAGCGGTGAAGGTCAACTATGCCACGTATCTGCTGATAGGGGATGCAGAGTATTGGTAGAGAAGTACAAGGCAACTGATGGGGTGAGCTCAAGAGGAGGTGAACTGGGAGTCGTTCAAAAGAAAATTTTTAGACAAATACTTCCCGATGAGCACTAGGACCAAGTTGGGTGACGATTTTCTGAAATTGCACCAAGGAAACATGACGGTGGGAGAATACGCAGCTAAGTTTGAATCTCTATCAAGACATTTCAGATTTTTCCGGGAAGAAGTTGATGAACAGTTTATGTGCCATCGCTTCCAAAATGGACTGAAGTATGAGATTCAAGACTCGGTCCTACCATTGAGAATTGAACGTTTCCAAGTGTTAGTGGAGAAGTGTAGAGAGGTTGAAGAGATGAAGAACAGGAGGGCCAATAGAGGAGGGAACTTTAATTCAAGAGGGCCTAGTCGGATGCACTATCAGAACAGTAGAGGAAACCAAGTTGCTAAGCCGTATAACCGGCCACAGAATAGGCCGGGAAATCAGAATTTTGGACGACAATTTGGACAAGGAGTCCGATGTTACCGATGTGGGAAAGAGGGACATATTGCTACTACTTGTACCACCAGGGATCTTAAGTGTTTCGATTGCCAGGAGCCAGGACACGTGGTGAGGGATTGTCGGGCTCCAAAGGTGGAACCAACAGTGAACGCAACTTGAGCTACTCGTCCTATTGCTAGAGGACGCGTTTATCACATGGGTGCTGAAGCTGGGAGTCAAGCCCAAATTTAATCCAGCAAGATTGCGAGATTGCAGGTAACACACTAACTGCACTTTTTGATTTGGGGCAACCCACTCTTTCATTGCTATGGACTGTGTGAATCGTTTGAAGTTATCTATGTCTGCTTTGCCTTTTGATTTGGTTGTTTCCACACCTGCTAAGACTTTGACCGTAAACTCTGCATGTTTACATTGTACTGTAACGATTCAGAATAGAGATTTCTTGGTTAATTTAATCTGTCTACCCCTACAATCACTCGAGATCATTCTCGGCATGGATTGGATGACGTATAATTACGTAGTCTTGGATTGCGCTCGAAAATTAGTTCTTTTCCCCGAACCTGGAGTCGTTCGGTATTTGGCTGCTAACAAACTTGAAGTATCTCTGAGAGAAGGAACTCAGGAATTTTTATCATTGGCTAACGTGGAGACCAAGATGGATGTGAACATAGAAGATGTGGTGTTAGTCAAAGAATATCCGGACGTATTTCCAACAGAAATTCCAGGATTACCCCCGATAAGAGAGGTGGAGTTCTTCATTGATTTGCACCCAGGAACTGGACCTATTTCAATTGCGCCGTATCGGATGTCGCCATTGGAATTAAGCGAGCCTTAGGGTCAAATTGAAGGTTTGTTGGAGAAAGGATTTATCAGACCAAGTGTGTCACCATGGGGAGCTCCGGTGTTGTTGGTTAAGAAGAAGGATGGAAGTTTACGCTTATGTGTGGATTACCGGCAACTTAACAAGGTAACTATCAAGAATCGTTATCCTTTACCACGCATCGATGATTTGATGGACCAATTGAGGGGAGCAGCGGTGTTTTCAAAGATTGATTTGAAGTCAGGATACCATCAGATTTGGGTAAGAGAAGGAGATATTCAAAAGACTGCTTTCAGGACCCGTTACAGACATTATGAATTTCTCGTTATGCCATTTGGAGTTACGAATGCACCAGCGATTTTTGTGGACTATATGAATAGAATCTTCAGCCCATTCCTGGATAAATTTGTTGTGGTGTTCATCGATGATATACTGATTTATTCAAAGGATGAAGAAGAACATGGAGAACACCTACGCAAAGTTCTTGAAGTCTTACGCGAGAAGCAATTGTATGCCAATTTGTCGAAGTGTGAGTTTTGGCTAAAGAAAGTGAACTTCTTGGGACATGTGATAACAAAAGAAGGAATCTCTGTGGATCCGGCAAAGATTGAGACAATTCTCGCCTGGAAACAGCCCCAGACTATCACAGACATACGAAGTTTTGTCGGACTAGCAGGATACTACAAGAGATTTATTGAAGGGTTTGCTAAGATTGTAGCTCCTTTGACACAACTCACCAGAAAGAATCAGCCGTTTGCATGGACGGAGAAGTGTGAGGAAAGTTTTCAGTTGCTTAAGGAGAAGTTGACAACCTCACCGGTGTTGATCTTGCCACAGCCAGAGGAACCATATAAAGTCTATTGTGATGCATATCACCAAGGTCTGGGATGTGTTTTGATGCAACACAAGAAAGCTGTAGCCTACGCCTCACGGCAGTTGAAAACTCACGAACGGAACTATCCTACTCATGATTTAGAGCTTGCTACAGTAGTATTTACATTAAAGGTCTGGAGACACTACCTTTATGGATGCACGTTCACGGTATTTAGTGACCATAAAAGTTTGAAGTATCTGTTTGATCAGAAGGAATTGAACATGCGTCAGAGGAGATGGATGGAGACTCTTAAGGATTTTGATTTTTCATTGCAGTACCACCCTGGAAAAGCCAATGTGGTGGCTAATGCATTAAGTAGGAAAAGTGTGTCAGTATCTTCAATGATAATGGCCAGACAACAAGAGTTGTGGGAAGCATTTAGAGATCTACATTTGGACGTAAAGTTTGCACTAGGAGTTTTAAAGTGTGGAATGATAACAATTTCGAGTGGTCTACTTGAGGAGATTGCGAACTTGCAAGATGACGCATTAATCCAAGAAAAGAGGAACTTGATAATGCAAGGAGGGACAACTGAGTTCAGGGTCGGACCAGATAATGTTCTGAGATGTAATGGAAGAGTTTGTGTACCGAAAGTTGCGGATTTGAGAAGAACGATTTTGGAAGAGGCTCATAAGAGTAAGTTGAGTATTCATCCTAGAGCGACCAAGATGTACCAGGACTTGAGACAGAATTACTGGTGGCCAGGAATGAAAAGAGATGTAGCAGAGTATGTATCGACTTGTTTAACTTGTCAGAAAGCGAAAGTGGAACATCAACGACCTGCTGGAATTTTCCAACCTTTGGATATACCAGAATGGAAGTGGGATAGCATTTCCATGGATTTCATAACTGGATTGCCCAAGACAAGGAAGAAGAATGATTCGATTTGGGTAATAGTGGATCGATTGACAAAGTCCGCACATTTCCTACCGGTAAGGACCACTTATAAAGTAGATAAGGTGACGAAAATCTACATTGCTGAGATTGTAAGGTTACACGGAGTTCCATCGAGTATTGTATCGGACCGCGATCCAAAGTTCACATCTCATTTTTGGGGAGCGTTGCATGAAGCGTTGGGAACGAAACTAAAATTGAGTTCAGCTTACCATCCACAAACAGATGGACAAACCGAGAGAACAAATCAGTCCTTGGAAGATCTATTGAGAGCATGTGTGTTGGATGATAGAGGAAACTGGGATGAGGTATTGCTGTTAATTGAGTTTACTTACAACAACAGTTTTCACGCAAGTATTGGAATGGCACCCCATGAGGCTTTATATGGACGCAAGTGTCAGACGCCTTTATGCTGGTATAAGGACGGAGAGAGTATGATTGTTGGACCTGAGATGGTGGAACAGACCATAGAGAAAATCAAAAAGATACAAGAGAAAATGAAGGTTTCACAGGATCGTCAGAAGAGTTATGCCGACAAGCATCGCAGACATTTGGAATTCGACCAGGGTGATCATGTATTTCTAAGGGTCACACCTATGACTGGAGTTGGCAGAGCTATTAAATCAAGAAAGTTGACTCCAAAATTTATTGGACCATACCAGATTACTGCGCGAATTGGACCAGTGGCTTATCTGATTGCTTTACCTCCAATACTGTCCAATATCCACGACATATTTCACGTGTCGCAGTTAAGAAAATACATTTCCGATCCGTCGCATGTACTCGAACCAGACACAATTCAACTAACGGATAACCTGTCATTTGAAGTACTCCCTGTATGGATTGAAGACACAAAGATTAAACAGTTGAGGAACAAAGAAGTCCCACTAGTCAAAGTGATTTGGAATCCGACTACGGGAGACGCAACATGGGAACTGGAGAGTAAGATGAGGGAACAATATCCTCAGTTGTTTATTAACATGTAGTTTCGAGGACGAATCTAATTTAAGGGGGGGAAATTTCTAAGACCCTTAAATTTAAGAATTAAGTTATGAAATTAATATTAAGTGTATTTTGAGGATATTTGTAAAATATTTAATATATGTATGTTTTGAGTGAATATATATATAAATATTTATTTTGGAAGATGAATTAAGATTATTGGATGAAGAGTAAATTAATTTAATTACGAGTAATTAGATTATCGGGCAGTTAATTAAGGGATTATCGGCTAATTGCGACGAGACTGGTTAAGTGAAGGAGGATCATACAAGTGTCGGGTGAGATGGCACCTACAAATGCCTATAAATGTGAATGAGGAGGAAGGGCAAAGGCAGAAACCATACCTCCTCCATACTGCATGTAACAGTATTCCTTCCCTTCCCATTCTGCATTCTTTTCACGTTCGAAAAAAAAAAAAAGAGAGTTCCTCAAAAGTGAGATTACTTGGAAATCCAAGCACCAAACCAGAAAACTTCCAGTTCAAAAGTTGTTCCCCTCATCATTCTGGAGCTAGAGAACCCATTTTCGTAGCAGCAAATGCAAGCGGGAGTTTCACCGACTTTTGTCGCAAAAACGTGTACGAAAACGGAAATTTAATAGAGGTAAGGGGCACCTTCCACTTTCTAGTTTGCATTTTAGGGCTATAAATGTATGTTTGAGGTGTGATCATATTTGAGTTCTATTTTGAAAAAAAACAAACGAAACTGTGTTGCATGACATTTTGAAAGTTAAAAAAAAAAGGCATTATGTTGGTGTTTTAATAGTCTGTGATGTTGCTGTTCTGGTTGTTACTTCAATGCTGTTTTGTATGTGTGGGAAAGCTGAAAAATGTTTTGCATGTTATTTTAAAGATGATCAAAATGCATGTCCATAAAACTGTTTTGTTTGTTGCTATAAAATGCAAGAAATGCAATCTTTTGATGTTTGAAGAGATGTGATGCTTGCTGTTCTAGCTGAATACATCAGTGTTGCTTTGTGGTGTGAGAAAACTGGAAATTTCTATGCATGTTGTTTTGAGAATGCTCAAAATGTAGACATTTGGAAATGCATGTTCTGTTTTGAGTTTGATATTTTGTTTGGGTGATTTATGCAAAACTGTGATGTTGTTTTTGGTGTTGGTGATTCTGTTTCTGTTATGATGAAATAGTCTGGTGTTGATGATCCTGTTTTCTGTCATGTTGATGAAAATCTGGTGTTGCTGATGTTTTCAAAAGAAAAGGATTTAAAATGATGAATGTGCTTTTCTGGAAAATCTGTTATTGATGAAAAATGTATGGGTTTTGTGGTTACCAAAAGAGGGGTAAAATTGTTTTCGGGTTGTTGGTTTTTCAAAGGAAACAGTTTGAAAATGTGTTGAAGTCTCAGGAAAAAAATTTCACTGAATTCGAAGGTGTATTCGAATACAACATGAGTGTATTCGAATACAGCCTGCCAAGCTTCTGTTTTACTCAAGTTTTCAGACTTGTATTCGAATACGGGCATCTGTATTCGAATACAGATGAAGGATTTTTGCTTCTGACTTAGCCTCTGTATTCGGCTACGACCCTTTTGTATTCGAATACATGAGTACAATGTTGCCATTGTATTCGCATCTGTATTCGACTACGACAGCCTCGTATTCGAATACAGAATGCTGATTTTCACTATTTTAGCTTATGTATTCGAATACAAGGGTGCTGTATTCGAATACAGATTCGTGTTTTTCCATAAATTCAAGTTTTAGCTTCTGTATTCAAATACAAGGAAGCTGTATTCGAATACAGATTCGTGTTTTCCAGAAAATCAAGTTTTCAACGCTGTCATGTGAACTTTAAAATGTTGGGAAACATTGAGAAGGTTTGGAATGATTTAAAATGGAGTCATTTAAATAGTTTTGAAGAGGAGAGGATGAAGTTATGGAAACCTTTAATGATGTTGGAGAAAATGCTGAGTTTACACTGTCTTTGTCTTCTGTATTAGAATACAAGTATGCTGTATTCGAATACAGAGTGTTGAATTTGCAGATTTAGCTTCTGTATTCGAATACAAGGGAGCTGTATTCGAATACAAATTGGTGTTTTTCAGAAAATCAAAGTTTTAAAATTGTTTTATAAACCCTAAGTGTTGGGGAATATTGGGAAGGTTTTTGATGAATTAAAATGGAATTTTTGTGATAGTTTGAAGTGAGGGTGATGAAGTTTTTGAGACTTTACATATGTAGTAAAAAATGTTGATTTGTGCACTGGGACTACCTCTGTATTCGAATACGAGGGAGCTGTATTCGAATACAGAGTGTTAATTCTGCACTGTTTTGGCTTATGTATTTGAATACAGAGAAGCTGTATTCGAATAAAGATTCGTGTCTTCTAGAAATCTCAGTTTTAAACACTGTTTTATGAATTTTAAGAGATGGGGAAAACAGAGGGAAGATTTTTGATGAATAAGAATGGAGTTTAAGATGATGTGAAGTGGAAATGATCAGATGTTTGAATGTTTGATTTATGATGTGATGATAATGAAATTTGTTGTGTTGAGATGTTTTGAGAAATGATGGAAAGGCATGAATTTTACTAATGTTGCATAATGTTTTCAGTAAAGAGAAAACACTACATATTCATGCCTTGCATTGTCAGGTGGTACCCGCGATGGGCCACAGAGTAATGCGTAAACTTGCTGATCTGTTGAGCGATTGCACGAGTGCTGGTCTGTTGAGCGACTGCACTGGCACTGGTCTGTTGAGCGACTGTACCCTGAAATGCGCAAAAACGTGCTGATCTGTTGAGCGATTGCACGAGTGCTGGTCTATTGATCGACTGCACTGGTAATGGTCTGTTGAGCGATTGTACCTTGGTATATGTATAACGTGCTGGTCTGTTGAGCGACTGCACGAGTGCTGGTCTGTTGAGCGACTGCACTGGTGCTGATCTGTTGAGCGATTGCATCCTGGTCTTGAGGGCCGTTAAAGCCAAACATATTTAAATTGTGCTGGTATCTTGAGCGACTGCACGTTGGTAATTCTAAGAAGTTGAGTACATGAGCATATATATATAATGCATCGGGGTGGTTGATCGGTGGGTCACGATTTGGTTATATGATGATGATTGGAAATTGTTGTGTGTAAGTACTTTATAAAATCTGAATTTCTGATAAATGATTGTGATTGCTGAAGTGTTGGCTGTACTTACAACATGTTTTCCATATTAATTGGTTGCTGTTTTGAAAAGGCACACATGTCATGAAATTTCAAAATGAGCATCTTTATTTATCATCATTGATTTTATGATATGCCATGGAGATGTTTGTTACTGTGATATAAATGCTATGTGTTAAATGTTAATTTCGGTCAGTGACCTTTTACTATTATTGTGGAAATTGGGCTTTGCCCTCAGATGCCCCCCAAACCCACACCTCCGGTGGGTACCCGGACAACGGAAACGTCGCTAGATTTCCTTGATCGACATTCGCGTACTGCTTGGGTATTTGACCCCATCTCAAGCAGGGCGACTTATACGGGGAGGTTGGCTAGGACGTGCAGGACCGACGGAGTAGAGGATTTCGTGGAGCACACATATGCGAGTATTGATTTTCCTGTGCCTTCCAAATTAGTATTGGAGGCGCATGGAATTTTTATGACGCGGAGGAGCGAGTTGAAGGGGCTGTACGTGAACCCGAGGCATTCCACACTCTGATATTTCCTTTTGAGATTATGACACTGTTATCTTTTGAAATGTATTAATGTTTATTATTAATTTCCAGAGTTAAGTACTTAGTGATATTACGATGAAGTTATTTAATTATGTTCATCGATGGAGTTGCGACGTATTATTTGACGAAACTATTAAAATCTTAAATTTTATTTCAATTCTTTTGAAGTAATAATTTGGAGAATCATTTTAATTATTTATTAAAAAAATACTGACCGTTTTCATTCATTATTTGTTTGCAAAAAGTGATAAACACTTTGTGGGATTCATCCTTACTTCTTAAAAATTTTATCCATGTCCACCTAGTATAATCATCTACAATTACAAACCCATATTTCTTTCCACTTAGAGATGCTGTTTTTACTGGCCCAAATAAATCTATGTGTAATAGCTCAAGGGGCTTTGAGGTAGATATTGAGTTTTTAGAATTGAAATAACTTTTAGTTTGTTTTCCCTTTTGACAAGCCTCACACATAATTTCAGTTTTGTCGCTTAGCTTAGGTAAACCTCTCACAGGTTGAAGTTTATTTAGTTTTGAAACTAATCTAAGGTTAGCATGACCTAATCTTTTATGCCAAATTAATTTCCCTTCATTTACTGATACTAGACACTTAACCCGTTGTTTCTCTAGACTAAACAGATTTATCTTGTAAATATTGTTTTGCCTATAACCTGTGAAGAGTACTGAACCATCCTTCTGACTAATAGCCTTGCATGTTTTTTGATTAAATATAATATCATAATTACTATCACTTAATTGACTAATACTTAATAAATTATGTCTAAGACCTTTAACTAGTAGTACATTTTGAATAGAAGAAGATTTATCATTACCAATCATACCTTGACCAATGATTTGACCTTTTTGCTTTCCTCCAAATGTCATTGTCCCTCCTTTGCTCAAGGTTAGTTCTTGGAACATAGACTTTTCTCCTGTCATATGTCGTGAGCATCCACTGTCCAAATACCATGGCTGATATTTCAACTTGATTTCTGTAAACATCTCTTTTTCATCTTCTGATGATTGACTTTCAAAATCAGATTTTGTATCAGATCCAAAGGCAGCGCTTGGGTAAGTCAACAGAGCTAGTTCTGTGTCTGATTTACTTCCAGAATAAGAGTCTGGGTTGGATCCAGAGGCCGAATGAATGCGAACTGTCTGAGCCAATTTTGCTTCTACTGATTCACTTCCAGAGTTAGATTTTATGTTGGATCCAGAGGCAGGATTTATGTGAGCCATCATGGATAATTCTGCTTCTTCATCTTTAGAAGATTCATCATAATCATCCCATGTTGCCATTAGATTTTTCTTCTTGGGTCTGGAGTCTTTCTTCTGACGTTTTCCTTTCTCCAGGTTTGTGCATTTTGACTTGATGTGTCCAGGTTCATTGCATCCATAGCATATGATACTTTCTTTGCCATGTTCATCCTTTCCTCTATTAGAATGCTTGGAATACCTCTGGGGAAACTTCTTCCTTCTATTTTGCCATATCTCCAAAACCTTTTTGGTTATGAAGGCAATGTCTTCTTCTTCTGGTTTCTGATTCTGATCTTCAGAATCACTATCTTCTAACTCTGCTTCTGCTTCTGCTTTTAGAACCTTCTGTTTAGATTTTAAGGCTAGGGTTTTTTTCTTCTTCTTGGGCTCATCTTCTTCCAGCTCTATTTCATGTGACTTGAGGGAGCTGATTAATTCTTCCAACTTTAGAGTGTTCAAATCCTTTGCTTCCTCAATGGAAGTAACCTTTGGTCTCCACTTGGTTGACAGACTTTTAAGGATTTTCTTCACGTGGTCAGCAGTGGTATAGCTCTTCTTGAGTACTCTTAATCCTGAGACCAGAGTCTGGAATCTGGAAAACATTGCTTCAATGTCTTCATGTTTTTCCATCTTGAATAACTCGTACTTCTTGACTAGAATGTTGGCCTTTGCTTCTTGAACTTGCTTGCTGCCTTCATAAGTCAGAATCAGACTATCATAGATGCTCTTCGTTGTTTCTCTGTTAGTGCACTTGTCGAACTCTTTGAATGTGATTGCATTGATCATGAACGTTCTGGATTTCTGATGCAACTTGAACATCTTCTTCTAGTCAGTATCCATATCTCTTCTGGAAAATTTAACACCATCAGCGTCTTCTGGAGCAGTATAACCATCTTCCACCAAGTCCCAAAGTTCAAGATCTTATGAAATAAAAAAACTTATCAGCCTGTCCTTCCAAAATTCAAATCGTTCTCCATCAAACAGAGGTGGTCTGTTGATGTTTCCTCCAGTAACTTCTTCATTGAATCCGGACATGTTGATCCCTTGGATCTTTCCTCAAACATTGTAAAGTGCTCAGCCTTGAGACCGAGCTCTGATGCCACTTGAAGGTGCAAAAACAAGAACGAGGGTTGAATTGTGTTTGCAAAACTTGAATTCTTTTGATGTTATGTTGAATTGATACAAATTATTTGATGAATAAATAATCAGATTTAGCAGCGGATAATCACATCATAAGAACACAACAATTTATCCTGGTTCACCGTTAAGTAGGCTACGTCCAGTCCCTTCCTTCAGAAGGCCTTTTTCACTAATTCAAACTCCGTTGAATTACAACACCACTGACCCTTCGAGCCAGTCTTCCCAAACAGTCTGACAACCCCAGACTTTTGAGGAACAACAACACCTTGACTATACCAGCCAAGTATTCTCAAACAGTCTGACAACCCCAGACATTTGAGGAACAACAACACCTTGACTATACCAGCCAAGTCTTCTCAAACAGGCTGACAACCCCAGACTTTTGAGAACCTTCACAACCTTAAACCTACAAGCTAAGTCTTTTTCTAACAACCTAACAACCCCAGATTTTAGAAGAAACTTCAACACTATAGGATTTTATATGAGGGATCGAAATTAGAACTGAGTAACTACTTCTGGAAAATTGATACTCACGATAATCTTAAAGTGAACTAGAGTGTTTGCTTCTGAATAATTTATGATGACGATCAGCTTCACACTCTAAGAAAAGAACACTTAGAAAATATTTATCTTTTAAGCAAGTGTTTCTCTCCTTTGAACTCTCTGAATACTTATGAATTTTTGCTTGAGTTCTTCTATTTTTCGATGCTTTATTCTTCAGCATTAAGCCTCTATTTATAGTTGAAATTAGGGCTTCACTGATGCTTTACTTCTGGAGTGTATTTCGATTAATTTGTTTTGAGAATATTCAGGAGTAGTTTGCTTAGATTCTGTTTTGAGTCTTTTTCTCACTGATGCTTTACTTCTGGAGTGTATTTCCATTAATTTGTTTTGAGAATATTCTGGAGTAGTTTGCTGAGATTCTGTTTTGAGTCTTTTGCTCCGATTCTGTTTTGAGCATTTTGCTCTGCTTCTGTTTTGAGCATACTTTCAGCTAGATTATGTTTCTCGAGTCTTTTGCTCCAATTATATTTTGAGCATTTTTCTCATATTCTTTTTTGAGCATATTTTTAGCTAGATTTTGTTTCTCGAGTCTTTTGCTCCAATTCTGTTTTGAGCATTTTTCTTTGACAGATTCCTCTAATGATATCCTCTGCTCATATCCTCTGGTAATATCCTCTGATGATATCCTCTGATGATATTCTCTAGTGATATACTCTGATGATATCCTCTGGTGACCATCGTCTGGTGATCATCCTCTGATAACATCCTCTGGTGACATCATTCTCTGATTTCTGCTTCTGGTGACGTCATCTTCTGGTGACATCCTCTGGTGACGTCATCCTCTGATTTCTACTTCTAGTGACGTCATCTTCTGGTTTATGCTTCTAATGACATCTTCTGATTTTTCATTCTTCTTCTAAGTCAAAATACGATTTTCATAAAATACATTTGTTGACATCAAAACTTTAATTGCAAGAACCAACTTGGTTCCAACAATGTAAACTATAAAGATCACTATACGGACTCAATAAATCCCTCGGGCTTGGTTTGATAGGCTCACACGAGTAGTTAGGATGCATGGCTTCTCCCAGTGTCAAACTGACCACACAATGTTCTTAAAGCACTCAAAGGAAGACAAGGTAACCACCCTCATTGTCTATGTGGATGACATTATTATTACAAGTGATGATTATACTGGAATTGAAGGATTGAAAATGATTCTAGCTTAGGAATTTGAAGTCAAAGATCTTGGTCGATAAAAGGTATTTTCTGGGAATGGAAGTGGCACGGTCCAAACATGGAATGTATTTATTGAAAATTAAAGATCTACATTTTTGATGAAGACAAAAAGTTCATTGATCAAAAAGCAAAAAGATCCTTCAAATTTATATTTAGGTAACTTAGGAAAATACATTTCAAGTACAATATTATGAGAATCTTCTTGATAGCATATGCATTAAAATGTTTTATAAATATTTAATAACATAAACATATGTTTGAAAATAAAGTTTTTTACAAAACTGAAAATCTGTATTCGAATACGATGTATCGTAGTTGAATACAGACTATAAATCAGTAGCTAAAACTGAAGATCTGTATTCGAATACGAAGTGTCGTAGCCGAATACAGATTGCAAGTCAGTAGATAAATTTAGACATTTGTATTCGACTACAGCTTTGTGTATTCGAATACAACTCAATTCAGTGGCAAAAATCCCATACTTGTATTCGACTACAAGGCATTGTATTCGAATACGAAGTTCAAATTTTAAATACAAACAGAACGTTATAGAAGTGTATTCGAATACACTGAGACTGTATTCAAAACGTTTGGAACCATTGCCATTGATCTGAAGTGCTACCTTAGAATATAAATACTTCAAACTTCAGTTTTAATAAAATCAATCCTACCACGAACATTGAACAACTTTCTGAAATATTTTGTGAACTTTTCAAAGTTATATTTTCATACTTCAAGTACATGCTCTACATTTTCATATCATTGAGAAAGGTTCTCTATTGTACTTGAAAGTATATTGGATTGATATCCTTGTACAAACTGTTATATCCTGTTGTTCTTAATTAAGAACATTGTTAAAAAATCATTAAAGTTATTGTTTGAAGAAAGTGGTGTATTTTCTTCAAGTGTTGTAAACTAAGATAGTGGTGTACTATCTTAGGAAGAGTGTTAGGAATTTGTAATTGAAGTCTTAGGGTTAGATTTGTACTTATTCTAACAGATAGTGGAAAATCTCTTGTGGGGTGCAAGAGGACTGGATGTACCCTTGGTTGTAAGGGGAACCAGGATAAATTTCTGTGTGTTTTTACCTTCTGTCATTTACAGCTTTCATTCACTAACACAGCAAACTTAAACAAACTTAAAACAGTCACTTAAACAATCACCAAAACTCTAAAAACAGAAAAATTGTCTAACACCTAATTCACCCTCCTCTTCGGTGCAACTCTGTTCTTACATTTATCTCCAAGGAAATATATACCTAACTTACTTCAAGAAACAGGGATGTTAGGATGCAGGCCAACAGACACTCCTATGGAATCCAATGTGAAAATTAGAGAGGAAAAGGAGAGTCCACCTACTGACAAAGAAAGGTATCAAAAATTGGTTGGGAAACTTATATACCTAACCCACACACGACCAGATATTGGTATTTCTGTTAGCATGGTTAGCCGCTACATGAATGACCTAAGGGAGGCTCATATGAAAGCAGTCAACCGCATCCTGCAATATCTGAAAAAGGCACTAGGGAAGGGGTTGCATTTCAAGAAGGATACAAGCAGGAAAATAGAAATATTCATTTATGCAGATTGGGCAAGCTCAGTGACTGATAAGAGATCAACTAGTGGGTATTGCTTCTTTGTATAGTGCAACTTGGTGACATGGAGAAGTAAGAATTAATTTGTGGTTGCTAGAAGCAGTGCAAAAAGCTGAACTTAGGTCCATGGCACATGGGATTTGCGAGGGGATGTGGCTGCAAAGGATGCTGGCAGAACTACATGTGTTACACTGACCATGAAGTAAGCCTGTTGTGCGATAACAAAGCTGCCATAAGCATTGCTAAAAATCTTGTGCAGCATGACAGATAAAAGCATGTGGAAATTGATAGACACTTCATTAAGGAAAAAGTTGACAATGGGCTAATTTCTCTCCAGTACACACTCTCAAGCCACCAAATTGCTGATATCTTCACCAAGGCACTTCCTAGAGCCATCTATGAAAACTTAAGATTCAAGTTGGGCATGATTGATATCTATGATCCACCTTGTGGGGGAGTGTTGGTTACAATTTTGTCCACTAAGGGACAACTGTACAGTTTTTCAATCATAGGAATATTCTCTTACCATTATAATATTTTTCTTTATTATAATTAATTGAGTTAATTAGGATTTAATTAGCTTTCTGATTTACTTGTACTCCCTAGACTACTTATACCATTTTTATTTTTATAAAATCATTTAAGAAATACATTTTCATAGATTGTGACTCCTTGTTTCTTCTTTTTCGTTGGGATAATTGTATGGATTCTGGAACACAGGATAAATGGTGAGTTCAAGGGTCCACCTAAACAACAATTTATAACAATATTATGGTTAGTTATTTATCTGTTTTATCTTACTGCCTGTTCGGCTAATTAATTGCATAATTTTTATATATGATGTGTTTTAAACATAGACTACTACTAGTGTTTAAATACATTTATATAAAAGTGAGTTGAACAATAAATTTTAGGTCAAAAATCAATGCTAGATGTAAAAACTCCAAATTTGAACTTCAAGTTAGAACCAATTTTGGAATCAATTATATTCAAGCACATTCAAACATATTAAAATCAATTGTACACCTCTTGAGTCAATTTAACATCATCCATCATCCAAAAGTGAAATCAAACAAACAATAAGATTTTCACGTGCCATTATAATTTTGATGTAGTTCATGGAGGAGATTCTGAAATTTGATATTCGCAGTAAAATTGAATTAAAGAACGAAGGGATTTGGGACCACTTGTGTATCTGAGATTTATTATTTTTAAACTATCAACATCAAGACATGTTTAAATTATGATTTATTATCTTCTTTTACCTTTGAGGAATCTTTGCTTTTAATAAATTTAATTAAATCATTTAGGTTCCCTTTTTTATTTTCCAAATTTGTTCAGGAATTAAGATTTTCTGCTGTTATGAATTGGAAAGAAAAAATATGAAAGAACCTTTTTGGCCCGTTCAGGTCCATCCAATTATTAATGCAAGATATATTTTTCACATCAAAATTCGATATTTGAGGTGGGAGTTTACCCACTTATACTTCTTACATGTGTTCAGCTAGATGTTTGGGCCAAGGAAACAGAAGTTACTGGTTTAAAGGCAAGTTTAAACACCCTGATGTCCGAAATACAACGCCTTGAATAATTTATGTGCCGAGGGGAAAGAAGCCGAAGATTCTCTGAAAAAAAAGTGGAAAAAGATTGAAGAGTTTGATGCTCTTAGATCAGAACTTGAGTCCATATACACAGCACTCCTTAAAGCAAATACGGTAAGGTTCCATTATTTCATTATTTTTCTGTATTTGAGGAATGTGACCGTTGTACTTACTGCTGAACCTTGGGTAATAATGGTACCCTTTTTGGATCCTAGGATAATCATTTCAGTGGTTTTAAACTTGAATTAGCCATTAATTGATTTGTCTGTGTGGCCATGTTGATGCATTTTGTTAATTGATATATGTATGCTATTGACTACCAAGACAATGGATATTTGTAGGAAGTTCACTCGTATTGTTCCTACTGGACCTTAATGGTATTCCAACAAAGCATTGTTCTTGTATTTTTTTCTGATTTTTTTAATAAACAGTTCTTTGATTTTTTTTTTGTTTGTTTTTTTTATGATGCAGGATGCCGCTTCATTTTGGAGTCAGCAACCATCAACTGCAAGGGAGTATGCTTCGAGCACCATAATTCCAGCATGTTTTGCTGTTGTTGAGGCTTCAAACGGTGCAAAGGATCTTGTAGAGAAAAAAATTTCTATCTTTTAAGAATTTCAAACAGTGCACCTATCTGTTTCTTATATCATGTTTATTAGATTTTCATGTGCCATTATTCTTGTCAATAGGATGTAGAAAGCATTTAAGAATTTACAGTTTCAATTTACCATTTTGTGAGGAAGTTGCAGGATATCATTTGTCTTCATCTTGAATATGATAGTCTGAATT
This sequence comes from Cicer cuneatum, assembly GCA_037974295.1. Taxonomy (NCBI): domain Eukaryota; kingdom Viridiplantae; phylum Streptophyta; class Magnoliopsida; order Fabales; family Fabaceae; genus Cicer; species Cicer cuneatum. Next base: position 33,496,790 of record JBBPBO010001984.1, on the reverse strand, counting down.
GTTTCTGATCCATCTATTTAAGCAAAGGTCATGATGAACCATGTCGTCACAAGATTTTAGAACTTATTGGTGATATCTCCTTGTTTGCTCAGTTTGGCAATCAAGGACTCTCAGTGGCACACATCGTAGCTTACAAGGTTTGTGTCTTTCGTTCTCCTCCCTCCCTATACTTGATTTTTAATGTGTTACAAATGCTGATTTTGTATCTTGTGCAACGTGAGATAACATGATTTTTAATGCAAATGATTCTTATGCTATTGCTTGATGCAGGGTGGTCATGCATTGCATTTTGATTTGGCATGCTGACTGATGGGAATGACGTGAAATGCTGGCATATTTCCTCTGATAACCAAGAACCTATTGCAAATTTTGGTGAATTTGTTGCTGAAGTTCAATCTTATGCTTTTGAGCTCCTCTGCAACCATGGTGGGATACTGAAATGCATAGTGTCTCTTTAGGAACCTGCAGAGAGGTTAAGGAGGCCTAGTCCTCCTAAGTATTGCTGCCACCACTGTGTCCACTTATAATGAAAGCATCCAAGCAGAAATTTTGTAAAAGAAAGTAATTCAAATTTTTAATTATATGAATTTCGAATAGCAAAGGAAAAGCATTTAGCCAAAATCAAAATCAATAATGTTTTGATACCATTTGATAAAATGGTACTGATAAGATAGTGGGGATGATGATATTAGTAGTGATCATATTGAGTAGTATTTGTTTATATATTGTTATGATTTATGAATACGATATAAATTTTGTTTAGGAGTATTGCAATTAAAGACTAATATTAAATACTTCAAAAATGTATTTATAATAATTCTTTTAGTTGAAATTTACATATAAATTATAGATCAGAAAAACAAACAAATTTCCTGCGGATGTTTCTTTGAAAGCAATTTTGATGCAGAGTTACATGCTTATTGTGATGTAAAACCAATTTTCATGCAAAAATTTCATGCGGAAACCCAACTAGAACAATTTCAAAGGAAAGGTACTGCAGATATTTCTGCATGAAAAGTCGTAGAAAATGTCTTTAAGTTTAGTAAAAATCTGCTGCGGAATTTATTTACATTTCCTGTGGAAAAATCTACAGGTAATTTACCGGCGGATTCAGAAATCCTCCTAAAATTATGTGGGGAAATAGTTCCGCAAGTAAATCTGCAAGTAATGTGTTTCCCGTGAAAATTTAGCTTAAATCCGAATGAAAATCCAAAGGTAAAACACTGATTTCTAGTAATAATCAATCTCGCCGACACCACATATAAATGTAAAATAAATATGTGCATTACTAGAATGTGGGACTCTTTTAATATACATAACAAGAAAAAGATTTAATCATTATAGATATGACATTCATTGACGTAATGGTTTTAAATTGTATATGGTTCCATTATTATTATTTATTACACTATGCCAAAAATAGTATTTTAAAACGCTTTTCTTAAGTCCTTTACAGCGCTTTTAAGCGCTGTAGTATCTAGTGTTGTGAAAGGATACAACAGCGATATTGAAAATAAAAAAGCGCTGTAATAGGTATAAATATATATCGCGCTTCTCTTAGAGATTTACAGTGCTTTTTTGAAAAAAGCGCTATAATAGGTCCATATATAGCGCGCTTCTTATGCTAGTTTTACAACGCTTTATTGAAAAAAGCACTGTAATAGGTACATATATATATCGCGCGCTTGTATTATCAACTAGTTTTACAACGTCTTTTTTCAAAAAAACGCTGTAATAGGTACATATAGCGCTTGTATTTTCAACTAGTTTTACAGCGCTTTTTTGAAGCACTGTAAAAAGATCAGATTTCAATTTATAGCATTTTTTATGGTATTTTTAAAAAAAACGTTGTCTTTAAGATGAGATTTCAATTTTTTTCCAAATTCAGATTCTTATCAATATCAAATTCAGCAACAAATATCAATTTCATATTCACAATATCAAAATTCATATTCTTATCAAAATTCACAAAATCAATTTCATATTCACATCCACAAATATCAACAATATCAATTACAAATTCACAATATCAATTACATATATATTCACATCAACAAATTACAAGTTCATGACAGTAGCAACAAATATAACAATATTGACAGTAGCAACATATTCACAAAACAAATATCATGCCAGTCCAGTGGCAATTTCTCCAGCAATTTCTTTATTTACCCTACTGTAACAAAAAATAAAATAAACTAATTAGAATAATGATCAGTTCACACTAAAATATACAATAATAAATTACAATTTCCAACAATGTGAAACTCACCTATTAATCAAATATATAACTTTCAGTTCGAGCACAAACTGACACCAATCTTATTTTATTTCTATGAGATCACTTTCAAAGTATGTTGAATTGAAGTTGTCAAAATTCTATGCGATATAATATTTGCACATAAATAAGTTAGAATCAAATATATATATATATATATATATATACATATATATATAGTTTATATATGAAAATCAAAATATAATGAAAATAACGTATCGTTTCTGGAATTATATTTTGATTCATATTAACAATCTCCTTCATGAATCGCAATATATAGTATCTGCAGTCTATGTTGTTAGTTTGACGTGGACACTAAAATAAAACATGTATGCCAATAAATATTTATGCATTGATTGTAAATGAAAATTTAAAGGCATATAATTAAGTTCTATAACAAAAATTTCAAACATTTATTCGAAGCCATGTGATGTTGTTTGCCTTATGCTTCGACACTATAGCACCCCTTTGAGCGCTGAAAATTTGAAAAGCACTATCAAATAAATGTGATTATTATTTAATGACCGAACAAATTATTTATATATTTAAGAAATAAATGAATATTACTTACGCGTCGAAGATATTCTTTATATCCAGGTGATTGTTATAATGATTGTTCAATGAGTCTAAATAATATATAATTTCAGAGGTGGCATTGATGGCAAACAACACCCAATGTTGCCTACAACAACAAAAATTTGGTTGGCAAATTTGTTTACACAACTCATAAAGTAACATAAATTAAAAAAGATATAGATAAAGTATCTAATTACCCTAAATTATATGGTGCCAGAAACAGCTTATCCTTCGCTTTATTTTCTAAAAGTATATCAACTACATACTTTTTTACTTTAACTGGATCGAGCTTAAACATGGATAGCTTATGGGGAGATAATAATGAAAATCTACTTGTCAATTTGCGCATGCACACCAACTTTTCATACAAAAACCTTCAATGAAAATATAAAATTAGATTAATTATCAATAAATGTGGCAGTGATGCAATTAAAAAGTAATTTTTATCTTAAATAAAATATTTATATCACTTAATGTATATGCTGATGACAGTAGCACTCAGCTCATTATGATTGAGAAATTCATATATTTACTCTTTACCAAGTAATTCAACATACTCATCTCTGAAAATACCTTTATCCATGCTTATGATACGTGTATCATTGCTCTCCATATTCATTTTTGTTGTTATGTCAAGACACGACCCAAATCAAGAAAGGCGTGAATGACTTATTTTAGGAGCAGCAACTGATTTTTCACGATCCAGTTTTTGAATTTTGAAAGATTTATTTTTACCATAGACCTGCATCTGCGGTGCGACGGGTTTATTTTTTGGTTGAATCTGAAAAAAATGAGCTTGATCAGTTTGTTAGTTATTATAGTAAGCTAATCATTTCGTATACAATTGATGTATATGTCAAACCTTTTCTGGTGAAGTGACAAACTCATTGCGAGGAATCTTCTTATCATTCCCTTTAGCAAGAATCTAAATAAATGTGAAATTAAAAGCGGAAAAATCAGCAATTAAACATAATCAATCATAATCATACAACTAAACATACATAGTAATTAAAACATACCTCCTCTTTGCCAACAAGATTTTTCGGCCATGCCACGTAACTACCTATTGCTTCTCCCAAAAACATCATATCTCCGTCATTGTTGGGGATAGGCAATGGTGCAAGTGGTTCTAAAGCTATCATAGGTGATACTTTAACATGGCTGGCAGGGATGGGATTATTATATAATACTAATCCCAAGGTATTGTACAATGTTCCTTTTCCAACCATGAGACGAGTAGGGGAAGACAAGTATAACACGCAAGATGAAACACCCTAAATCAATGGTTAACACATAAGTGTGTGAAACAATTAGGTTGAATGAATTTCTTTTTTCGTTAAGTAATTAATTACCTTCGGGAGACTTTTATGACCAATGTTGCAACTTCCATTTTCACTATCTAATTGTATTTCACGTTGACCCTCTAGAAGTTGCTTTTCCTTATCCTTTTTAACCAAATATGCAACTTGCTTCGTTAGGGTTTTCAGCGCTTCCAATACTTGCTCATTCAACGGATTTGTGTGCTTCTCATGTGAAAAATAACTTTTGGGAGTCACGCCAAATCTCTTACCCCTCACACGGCTAGAATATTCAAGAACATTGAATACCTTGCCAAGGATGTCCATGCAACTAATTTGTTTATTCTCATCTTGATTTTCACAACAATGTTCTAAATTCTCCTAAAATACATGTAGTACTAAAAAGATAAGGTCAATATCATTTTTAAAAGACAATATTAAAAAATATTAAAGTGATAGTATAGTTACACATTGTTGGATAACTTGTTGAACATTTTCATTATCCACTATTCCATCTTTATTCACGCGAGCCTCCTTCCACAAGATATGACGCCCAATGGTTGATCGGATTTCATCTCTTGAAGCTATTCGTTAAGACATAAACAAAATATTAGTTAGAAACTATAGTTTATAATCTACCACAATGTATAAAAGTGATGTTTACTTACAATTTTTTGCTCTAAACATGCATACCCTATACGCGATTTTTGGTATGGATGCATTAGATTTTTTGCTCTCTCCCGATTTGTTGTACTTATACTCTATATATAAATAAATAAAAAAAAATTTGTAAAAAAATACGATATGAATATGAATAAAATACACATGCTAATAAATTAATATTACCACAAATGTGGGGTCTGCACGTTTAGCTACAAAAGTGTTCCACTCTTCATTTGATATGTAGTGTTTGTATATTTTTGGAGCTTCAACATTCAAATTTCCATCACGATCTCTTAAGTTGCAATTTGACAAATGAAATCTGAATCCTCTATGTATTTTTCCAGCAACTCTAAGCACATAAGTTTTTCGCACATCTTCAACGTCAAAAGCTGACTTCAAACCAAATAAAGAAAGTTTGAATAAAAGTATTGCAATTGAAAAAATTATAAATAACAAAAAAGTGGAGTAAAAAAGTTACTTGTATATCCCTCCACAATATATCTTTATCATCCTTCAAAGCTTTATCTCTCCAATCATCAATTGTTATTGGGATATTTTGACGAACAACAGCACCAATGTAACTTACCATCATTGAACTATTGGGCTCAATCGGCTGGCCACTTTGATTCCATCCCACCTAATAAACTCATAGAGTAAGTGCTTGCTTTCAAAAAAGAAAAAAATAAATTCTAAACAAAAGTATGGTATACCTCAAATTTAATTCCACTACTTCTTGTTTTGATGACTTTTTGCATAATAGTTTCCCCATGTTTAACTTCGTTTTCATAACTTTTAGTATTGCCAACTTCAGTATTGACAAGTTCATCATTTTGACGAGCTAAATCATTATTGGAATCCATTTATCTACACATTTCAATAGTATAAGTTCAACATGCAGTTTAGTGACAACAACAGATTGAATAAATACAACATGCATTACTAGTTTAGTGACAACAAGATATTAATTACAATACCTGTAGTTTAGGGTTATGACTTCGCAGAAATACAAGTAGAAATGACTTGTCCAGCGAGAAGAGGATGCACAGTAGGGTTCCACAAAAAGCGCTTTAAAAATCCTAAACTCTTTATGACCCTACAACAGCGCTTTTTCAAAAGTGCTTGTCATTAAAGCGTTGTTGTATCCTCCATTAATTTTAAAATATTATACAATAGCGCTTTTAGTTATGAAGCGCTTTAAAATGCGCGCTGTAAAATACAATTTTTGGCGTAGTGTTAATAACAATAAACCTCTTGCTAATTGTTTATTTTTTATGGTCCAATTATATTTATATGTTATTAAATGTATCGAAATAGCAAACTTATTTACAATTGTATTTTTTATTAGTCATTTTTATTTTCTGATATGTTTTTAGATAGTGAATTTAATTCTCCGATGTGTTTTTTATTGTTCCCTTTTTACATAAAATTACAGACAAAAGAGACACTAAGTATGTGTTTGAAATTTTGATATATTTAAAGATTATAGTAATAGTTTCTCATACACTTGAAAACCAAAATAGTACTACAAGAAAATGACAAATTTTATCACTTAAAGTCAAAAGTTGTAGGTAAAGATCAAGAATACTTTGAGTGAGACCTGGATCAACCGTCAACTTTAACGGGGCGTCTTGTTATGTTTTGAGGACTGTCACTACATGTTTTTTGAGAATTATCACTGCATGTTTTGAGAACTATCACTACATATTTTTGATTTCTACGTACTATGATGACTGTCTCTAAAAACTAGATAAATATACATAAAGAATTAATCTATTCCTACAGCATTGTCAATCACTAAAACTTATTATTATTTACTAAATTTATTTTATCTCATTACTAAATATAATTCTAAATTATTAATATGAGTGAGTTAAATTTAAATTTCTAATTTATTTTTATTAACTAATTGCATTGAAACTTACAATAAAATAAAATATAATTTTACTAATTTCATTAAATGCATATTACTTACATTCCTAGCATTTTAATTATGGCACTAACATGAGTATCATATCCTTGTGACAATATTAAAATGAAATTGTGAGCATTAGAAGCTTATGAATAAAAATTCCATCAACAACTACTTCTCCACTAATTAGATCATAAAAATCTTTGCAAAAGTAATACAATAGTTGATTTTCCATAACCATTTCCTTTAACTAATTCCAATATTTTACTTGATGAAACTTTTAAACAAAAATCATTTAAGATCACACTTTCTGATCTTGATGAATACACAAATTCAACATTCTTAAATTCAACTTATCCTATCACTTTTTCTAAATTCTCTCCTTCCATGTTTTCAGAATCTATCGTTGGAATCCTCCAATGGAGCATTTTTGTTCTTGAATCGGTTGAAACCACTTACACCTTGACAAGGTGGTCCTCCACAAATAAAATAGCATCACCCTAAACAATTGTAATGTAATACAAAATTAGTTGATACCCAGTAGAAGTGAAACAAAGTTGTGTGCAAGCCTACAATAAGTAATGAAGATACTCACTTGAAGAGGCAATAACTTTTTCTTATATCCCTTTGTAACAAAATCTTTCAAAGCTTCCTTATAGCCACTGTTACAAGTAAAATTACATCGCACCTAAATGATGACATCAAAATAATCAATATTGACTAAAAAAGTTTCATTACACAATAAAATTCAAAAGGTAACTATGTTCTTAGATTCTAGCGCCAGAAGTAGCTATGCATATTTTAAGTAATAATAAGCTAGGATCAAAGATATAGTAGCCATTCCTAATGTAAATCAATCAAGTTTTTGTGCATGTTCAAAGCCAACATACATTAAAATACAGTTCTGCTTTTTATACTTCATTCAGAGCACCGTAACACATTTTACCTTTTGTAATAATCTATATGCATAAAATTTCGTACGTAGTAGGAATTGAGATTTGTTAATGTTCTTCTAGTTGATTTTGAGATTTGTTAATGTTCTTCTAGTTGATTTTGAGTTAATTCAGGTTCTTAGTTGGAGGAATTACAACATTTAAAGGTTGAAAGGTGATTCTTTTGAAGTACTTTCAAATATTTATTCCATGAAGAAATTTAGTTGTAGTTTACTTTATTTTAAAGTAAGTCTTCCTAACACATTTTACCTGATTTTGTAATATCTATATGCATAAGTTTCCTACCTAGTAGGAATTGAGAATGGTTAGTGTCCTTATAATAAGATTTTGACATAATACAACAATTGCATGGTCATCTTTTTTATATAAGTACTTTCAATTTTTTTTAACCTTCAGATTCTTACGAGAATAAAGCTATAATACAACATTTGCAGGGTTATCTTTCTGACTTGTAAAATCTATCCTAACTAGATCAATGAGCAAAAATTAATATCTTGTAAGAGGAATTAAAAATCAAACATAGAAGAAGTCCTCCCTAATTAAAAATAAAAACAATAATAAGCACTTTATAAGATAAGAGGTGATACCTAGGGTCCTAATCTAAAGATCAAAATCAAGTATATATGTAAATACATTTTCAGGAAAATAATGATAAACATATATTTTTCGTTCAAAACTAAAAAATATACAAATATGTGATTAAAAGCAGGAAATCAATATTTACATGCTTTATCTAGAACATCAAAATTACCAAGTGGAGCCATAAGAACTAAGGGGAGGAACCCACGCTCAAAAGTGTGACTGAAGAGGCCATAGCCAACATCATGCAGTAATCCTAGACACAGATGATTAATGATAAAGTAGTGTAATTAGAATAGTTAAAACATATAACTAATTCGTTAGAAGATGGCAGTTACCAAAAAGTTTCATTGCAAATACATGAAATTGTTCAATACCGAGCTCTGGGCCTTGAAAGGATGGCATGGCCACATAACTGCTTAGCTATATAGTCTCACAACTGATAAGTATTTAGATAAGACCATTTAAAAGTTTTTTTAATGACACCAAGTGAATGCTCAAAACTAGAGTGGACAGCCCTACGGTAAACCATATAACTTAGGCTTGAACATAAAAGAACATTATTGGAAACAAGTGGGTTTTTAGAAACAAGCTGATTGAAAAAGGAGAAGTTGTCAGAAACAAGACCTGACTTGTTGCACAAGGCTACAATCAGCAAGAAGGTGTTGACTACACTGAGACTTTTGCTCCAGTGGCCAGGTTAGAAGCTATTCGTATCCTACTATCCTTTGCTGCTAATAATAATATGTCATTATTTCAAACGGATGTTAAAAGCGCATTTTTAATTGGTTATATAAGTGAAGAAGTCTATGTTAAACAACGCCCAGGTTTTGAAAGTTCTGAATTTACAAACTATGTTTTTAAACTTAAAAAATCTTTGTATGGTTTAAAACAAGCACCTAGGGCATGGTATGATAGACTTAGTTACTTCTTACCTAAAAATAACTTTGAAAGAGGACAAGTAGACAATTCACTTTTTAGAAAATCAAAGATGATATTCTGATCATTCAAGTTTATATTGATGATATTATCTTTGGACCTACTAATGGCACTCTCTGCCAAGAATTGTCTAAATATATGCTGCAGGAATTTCAAATGAGCATGATAGGAGAACTTAAGTTCTTGATAGGGATTCAAATTCAGCAAAGTCAAAAAGGTCTATACATTCATCAAACAAAATATACAAAAGAGCTTCTCAAGAAGTTTATGATGAGTGATTGCAAACCTATGGCTACCCCAATGCACCCTACCAATCTCACCCTATTCTATAAAGAAACTCCTACATATCAACTTAGTAGATATTATGATAACACTTCAGCCATCAAGCTAACCAAAAACCCTATCCTACACTCTTGAGCCAAGCACATAGGGATCAAACAGCACTTCACCAGAGATTATGTTCAAAAAGGGACACTCAACATCCAGTTTATAGACACTAACCATCAGAGGATAGCATCAATCAGAGGATATCATCAAAGGGAAGGAAAAATAACATCATCAGAGGATATATTTCTTGGCCTAGATCAGAAGGAAGCAGAGTCCAAAAGGAGACTTGGTCTAGACCAGAAGGCAACATAAGTCAGACTTGGTCCAGACTTAATCCTGACCAGAAGATAGCATGGTCGTGAAAATGAGACTCAGTCCAAACTTAATCCAGACTTGGTCCAGAGCAGAAGATAACTGGTCCATAACAAATGACTTGGTCCAGACCAGAAGATAACATCGTCCAGAACATAAAACTTAGTCCAGATCAAAAGATAAAATTGTCCAGAACATAAAACTTAGTCCAGATTTAATTCAGACTCAATCCAGACTTAGTCCAAACTTGGTCCAGATCAGAGGATAAATGTCCAGATTAAGAGATCAATGGTCCAGACTCGAAGATTAATGGTCCAGATCACTGAATGGTACATATCATATCACATGGTCCAGAATTGGCCGAGATCAGAGGATCATAGAATGGTACAGATCAGATCACATGGTCCAGAGTTGGTCGAGATCAGAGGATCACATAATTGGTACAGATCAGATTACATGGTCCAGAGTTGGTGGAGATTAGAGAGTCATACGGTCCAGAATTTAAATCATGATGCAAATCAATGAAGACTTGATTAAAATTCGAAGAAGACCTGATTAAATTTTCATAGAAATTTGATCAAAGTATTAAGGGGATTTGATTCAAAAAATCACTGAAGACTCGAAGAAATTCGAATGCAATCTAAAGCTTAAAACATTATTGTTTGAAATTAAAAGAAACAAGATTGGTCAACAGAATTTTCAAGTGCAATTTGAAGCTAAAAAGATACAATTTTAATTTAATTGAAACAGGATTGGCCAACAGTATTTTCGAAGGAAATATGAGCAAGATTTATTTCGAATTTAAACTTGGACAAAACCCTATTTGCAGCTATAAAAGAATGCTTCAGGCAGCAGCATCAAGCATCCAAAAACACAAGAACTCAAGCTTCATATTCAACACAATCCAAGAGTTCAAAAGAGAGAATCACTTGAGTTCAAAAGCAATATTTTCTAAGTGTTTTCAAAAGAGAAATTCAGTGCAACAATCAACTTTTCAGAAGCAACAAAAGTGTTCAAGAATCAGTGCACCAAGTTGGTTCTAAGTACTTAGGATTTTGATGTTTACAAAAACACTCCATGTAATCTTATTTTGAACCTTGAATTATTAAATCAAATGTCACAAGAAGTTGAAGCAATAAGAAGCAGAAGATCAAAGTATTCCAGAGACTGAATCCTGAAGGTACCAGAAGATACTCCAGGATGTCAAAACATCACTAGAAGATATCTTTGCTGGCCCAGATCAGAAAGAAGCAATGTCAAAAGAAGACCTGGACCATACAAGAGGAAAGCCTGCCAGAGGAAGAGTTGTTCCAGACCAGAAGGAATCAAATGTCAGATTTAATCCAAAAGTTATTCTGACCAGAACATGGCCTGACAGTGAAAAATTAAAACAGCTCAAACTTGATCCAGACTCAACCAGAGGATAAGTTAATGAGTTCAGAACAAGAGAATCAATCCAGATTTGACCCAGACCATAAGATAGCATGATTCAGGGCATGAAATTAAGTCCAGACCAGAAGAAATGATTTCCAGAATTGATCCAGACCTGATCCAAAATCAAAGGTAAAATGTCCAGACTGAAATATTACTTGTCCAGATTTAATTTCAATTTAATCCAGACCAAGTCCAGAATTGGCCCAGATCAGAGGGATGATTTCCAGATCAATAGTTCAGTTTTAATTAATTGGCCCAATGATGGCCTAGATCAGAAGATCAGACCATGGCCCAGTGTTGGCCGAAATCAGAGGGTCAGGATGTGTGGTCCAGCAATGGCCGAGATCAGAGGATTATAGCATATCAGGTGCAAGTCCAAGATGGCCGAGATCAGAAGATCAGAAGATCAGAGGGTTAGGAAGTGTGGTCCAAGGATGGCCGAAATCAGAGGATCACAGTATATCAATTAATATGGTCCAGATGTGGACTAGCGCAGCAGATCAAATGGTTCAGATTTAATCATGAGGATTAACGATGGAGATTTTAATTTAATTTAATCAAAGTATTAAAAAGATTTGTTACAAAAATAAAGTGAGGTATTGTGGAATTCAGGAGCTGTGGCGGGAAGCAACTAAAGATTTAATTGGCCAGTTATTTTTGAAAGAAATCTGAAGCTTAAAAAAAGATATGTTTTTTATTTAAATGAAGCCCAATTGGTCAAGTTATTTTTACAGAGAATCCAGCAAGATTCAGCTCAAATTTAAGCATTGGAAGATGCCCAAATTTGCATCTATAAAAGGAGGCTTAAGGCAGAATACTTAGTATCGAAAATCACAAAAGAGTCATACACTTCCAAAGCAAACACTCAAGTTTTCAGTGAGGTTAATTGTGAGTTCCAGCTTTCAAGAAGCAAGCACTCGTGTTATTTTCTTTCCCTTGTGTTAGATCTAAGTTGTTGAAGTAGAGTCTAGAATCTGAGGGAGTTAGAAGGGGTTGCAGATTACTTGGCAATTAGATTCAAGGCGTTGTAATTCCTTCTACAATATGGGGTTGTCAGATTGGCAGGAGAAGACTTGACTTAGGAAGTCAAGGTGCTGTATTCCTCAAGGATTGTTAGACTGTTTAAGAAGATTGACTTGGAGGGTCAGTGGAACTGTTGTAATTCAAGGTTTGAATTAGTGAAATCCTTCAAGGTGAAGGGACTGGACGTAGTCTCGTTAGCGGTGAACCAGTATAAAAATTCTGTGTTTTATTTTTTGCTTTATATCCGCTGCTAACTCTGTTTTTATTCATCAAGTTTTATTTTAAAAGTGTAAAAATAGGAAAAGTAATCAAGTTAGTCAAACACAATTCAACCCCCCTTCTCGTGTTTGCACCTTCAATTGGCATCAGAGCTCGGTCTCAAGGCTGAGCACTTAACAGTGTTTGTGGAAAGGTCCAAGGGGTTCAACATGGCAGAATCCAGAGATGAACTGGGAGGCAACATCAACAGACCACCACTATTTGATGGAGAAAGGTTTGAGTATTGGAAGGACAGAATGAGAAGTTTCTTCATATCTCAAGATCCTGAACTATGGAAGATGGTAGTCAAAGGATACACTGCACCTACTGATCCAGAAGATCCAACTAAAGAACTAGACATGGATGATATGAAACCAGACCAGAGCAGATTACACAAACTTCATCACAAGTCTAGAAACATCATGATCAGTGCCATCACATTCAAGGAATTTGACAGATGCACAGATAAAGAAACAGCAAAGAGCATATTCGACAGTCTGATTCTGACCTACGAAGGAACCCAACAGGTTCAAGAAGCAAGGGCTAACATACTGGTCAAACAGTATGAGATGTTCAAGATGGAAGATGATGAAAACATTGATGGAATGTTCTGCAGATTCCAAACTCTGATATCTGGACTGAAGGTCTTGAAGAAAAGCTACACAACAACAGATCATGTCAAGAAGATTATAAGAAGTTTACCAACCAAGTGGAGACCAATGGTTACTGCAGTTCAGCAAGCCAAAGATCTGAATAACTTAATTCTTGAAGATCTGATCAGCTCACTCAGGTCTCATGAAATAGAACTAGAAGCAGATGAACCAAAGAAGAAGAAGAATCTGGCTCTGAAGTCGAAACAGAAGAAAGTTGCAAGGGCAGCATCAGAATCAGAGGATAGTAATAGTGATGATATGGCTTACTTAACCAAAAAGATGGTTAAGATCTAGGAAAACAGGAAGAGGAGAGGTTCCAAGAAGAAACATAACAACAAAGATAAGGAAGAATCTGACAAGAAGAACATCATCTGTTATGGATGCAATGAACCTGGACATATCAAGTCAGAATGTCCAAATTTGGAAAAAGGAAAACATCACAAGAAGAGTTCCAGATATAGAAAGAAGGGTCTGATGGCTGCCTGGGATGTATCAGAATCAGAAGAAGAATCGTCTGATGAAGAAGAGGCAGAAACAGCAATGATGGCACACATCAGGTCTGCTTCTGGACCTTATAAAGGCATAATTGCAGGAAGGAAAGCAGGCAGACAGAAGAATGAACGAAGTAGTCATTCAAGCAAGTCTGGAAGCACATCAGAGGAAGCAATTCTGTCTTTGATGGCTTATACCAACTCAAGTTTTGGATACAGCTCAGGCTCTGGAATAGAATCAGAAGATGAAGACGGTGAGGTATTTTCTAATCTCTCTAAATCTGAATTAATTGATGCTGTAAAAGACTTGTTAAATGCAAATAATAAGATGTCTTTAAAACTGAAAACTCTTAGGGAAGATAAGAAAAATCTTACCAAAGAAGTCCAAGTTTTAAAGAATCAAAATTCTGAGTATGCAACTGAAAACAAGGATTTTAACACTGAAGTTGCAAGACTCAAATTTGAAAACCAAACTCTCAAAAGCAATATTTGTTCCACTTCCAAAACTGTTTGTGAATCTGATATGCATGAACAATTTTTTCAAAACTTTATTTCTAATGGAATGGAATGAAGTAAATATGCATCTATGATTTATGGAAACAGTAACACTGGAAAGAGAGGTCTTGGTTTTACAGAAACGATTACTAAAAGTAAAGCTGTTCATTCTGATGTTTTATGCATTGTTTGTGCTAAGAAAGGTCACTCTGAACTATCTTGTCCAATGGTAAAATCTGAACAAGATCAGAGAGCTGTTAAGACTAACAAACCTGGACCCAATCAGTTCTGGGTACCAAAAGATCAAATTGTCTATGTTGCAGATATTCCGAGCAACTAGAAGGAGACACCAACAATGGTGCCTGGACAATGGATGTTGGAAATGCACAAGCAGAAGAAGGTTTATGTTCCAATGTCTACCAAACAGAAGCCAAGTGACTCTGGTAGAAGAAGAACTAGTCAACACAATACCTATCAGAACCAGAACCAGAATCATAGGTGGAACAGGAAATATCAAAGAAATCACACATATCACAGGAATCATAACAGGAACTGGAACCATAATCAGAACTAGAATCTGTATCAGAGGTACAGGAACTGGAACCAGAACCAACACTGGAACCAGAATCAGAACAGGAACTCGAACCACAACCAGAACTGGAACCAGTATCAGAGGCACTGGAACTAGAACCAGAACCAACACTGGAACCAGAATCTGAATCAGTACCCGAACCAGAACCAACATAATTACCAGAATCAGTATAATCACCAGAGGAACATGGTGTATCAGCCAAAGCAGAAAGAGAAGAATCAGAATCAGGAGAGTTCTTCAAACACTCCAGTGAGATTCATCAAGACTACAAACCTGGAAGGGAATTCAAATCCCCTCATCCAAACCATGTAATCACAGAACATACAGATTAGGAATCTGAAAATCAGAAGCAAGAGGATTTTCAGAGTAAAACTGAAACTGTTGACATAGAGGTTACATCTTGCTGTAAATACTATTATTATTTGATATTTATGTTTACTATGATAACAAGAAGCTTGATCTTAACAAATCAAAGCTAGATAAGTATTCGGTAGGTTTTCAAACTGTCAGAGGAACTAGGTGATTCACACGAATTGAACACTTCAGCAAAAACACCATTCAAGTGGGTTCAAAAACAAGTAGAAATCACCAAAAGCAATGGTTTGGCTGTATTGAGTTCATTTTTAAATTATTTGATCTATATTATGTTATATGACAAACTGCTTGATCTTGACAAAACAAAGCAAGATAAAGATAGTTCAGGTTCACCAGAACCAAAGGGAGCAGAAGCAGAAGCAGAAGAAACAGAAGTACCAAGAAAGGTAGAGGATACAAACAAGTCAGCAACACATGACAAATCTTCAAAAGATAAATCTGATCAAGTCAGAAATAGCCAAGATAAGTCAGAAGAGAAATCTGGATATTTACTAGAATCAGAAGCTGTTACAGATTTACCAGATCCAGAAGCTGATTTATCAGATTCTAAATAATCATCAAAAATAGAAAAAGAATTCAAGTATTACAAACACAATTCAGCCCACCCTTCTCATGTTTTCACCTTCAATTGGCATCAGAGCTCGATCTTAATGCTGAGCTTTTAACAGTGTTTGAGGAAAGGTCCAAGGGAGTTCTACATGTCAGAATCCAAAGAAGAATTTGGAGGCAACATCAACAGGCCACAACTGTTTGATGGAGATTACTTTGAATACTGGAAGGGCAGAATGAGAAGCTTCTTCGTCTCCCAAGATTCTGATCTATGGACCTTGGTAGTCAAAGGCTACACTGCACCCACTAGAGCAGAAGATGAAACTAGTCAAGAACTGATGTAGAAGATATGAATCCCATCCAGAAGAAGTTATACAAGCTGCATCACAAGTCTAGAACCATCATGATCAATGCTATCACATTTAAAGAATTTGATAGATGCACCAACAAGGAAACAACAAAAAGCATCTATGACAGTTTGGTTCTGACCTATGAAGGAAGTCAACAGGTTCAAGAGGCAAAGGCAAATATACTTGTCAAATAGTATGAGATGTTCAAGATGGAAGAGGATGAAGACATTGAAGCAATGTTCTACAGATTCCAGACTCTGGTATCAGGTTTAAAAGTATTAATGAAAAGCTACAGCACTGCATATCATGTAAAAAAGATCCTCAGAAGCTTACCAGCCAAATGGAGACCAAAGGTTACTACAGTACAAGAAGCCAGAAATATGAATACCTTGAGGCTTGAAGATCTTATCAGCTCCCTCATGTCTAATGAAATATAGCTGAATGCAGATGAACCAAAGAAGAAGAAGACCTTAGCCCTTAAGTCAAAGCAGAAGATAGCTGCAAAGGTTGTATCAGAATCAGAGGATAGTGATTGTGAAGATGATGATCTTGCTTACATAACCAAGCAGATTGCAAAGATGTGGCAAAACAGAAAGAAGAAAGCTCCCAGGAAAAATGGCAAATACTCCAACAGAGGAAAAGATGAAGTTGACAAGAAAAGCATCATCTGCTATGGATGCAATGAACCTTGACATATCAAGTCAGAATGTCCAAACATGGAGAAAGGAAAACATCAGAAGAAAGGCTCTAGATTCAAGAAGAAGGGTCTAATGGCAGCATGGGATGCATCTGACTCATAAGAGGAATCATCTGATGATGAAGAGGCAGAAACAAATCATTCATTCCGGCAAGTCTGGAAGGACATCAGAGGAAGCAGTATTGGCTCTGAAGGCACATACCAACTCAAGTTCTGGATCCAGTACAGACTCTAGAACTGATTTAGAAGATGAAAACCAAGAGGTATTCTCTGATCTTACTAAATCTGAATTAATTACTGCTCTTAAAGACTTTCTAAATGCCTACAACAAGATGTCTTTAAAACTGAAAACTCTTAGGGAAGAAAAGAAAATTCTAACCAAAGAAATACAAATTTTAAAGAATCAAAATGCTGAGTTTGCAACTGAAAACACTAACTTTAAAACTGAAGTTTCCAGACTCAATTATAAAAATCTAACTCTCAAAAGTAATATTTGCTATACTTCCAATACTGTTTGTGAATCTGATATGCATGAACATGTTTTTCAAAACGTTATTGCAAATGGTATGGAAAGAAGTAAGTATGCGTCCCTGATTTATGGAATCAGTAACAATGGTAAGAGAGGAATAGGTTTTACTGAATCTGGTTCTGAAATTAAACCTGCTCATTCTAAACATTGAATTACAGCAGTTCTACTGACCCTCCAAGTCAGTCTTCTCAAACAGTCTAACAATCCTAGACTCTTGAGGAATACAACACCTTTCTTCTCCTGCCAATCTGACAACCCCAGATTGTAGAAGGAATTACAACACTTTGAATCTAATTGCCAAGTAATCTGCTACCCCTGTGATCATCTGATTTCGGCAATCCCTGGACCACACTTCCTAACCTTCTGATCTTCTGATCTCGGCCATCCTGGCCTAGCAAACTGATCTGCTGTGATCCTCTGATCTCGACAACTGCTGGACCACACATCCTGACCTTCTGATTTCGGCCAACACTGGGCCATGGTCTGATCGTCTGATCTCGGCCAACACTGGGCCAAATACTTAAATCTGAATCATTGATCTGAAAATCTTCCCTCTGATCTGGACCAATTATGGACTTGGTCTGGATTAAATTGAAGTGAAATCTGGACAAATAATATTTCAGTTTGGTCATTTTACCTTCTGTTTTGGATCAGTTCTGGATCAATTCTGGAGATCATTTCTTCTGGTCTGGACTTAGTTTCATACCCTGAACCATGCTATCTTTTGGTCTGGGTCAAATCTGGATTAATTCCTTTGTTTTGGACCCATTTATTTACCCTCTGATTAAGTCTAGATCAAGTCTGGGCTGTTTATCATTTCACTGCCAAGCCATCTTCTGGTCCGAATAACTTCTGGAATAAATCTGACATTTGACATATTCTGGTATGGAACAACTCTCCCTATGGCAGGCTTCCTTCTGGTCTGGTCCAGGTCTCCTTCTGACTTTGCTTCCTTCTGATATGGGCCAGCAAAGATATCCTCTGGTAGTGTTTTGACATCCTGGTGTATCCTTTGGTAATTCCAGGATGCATTCTGGATGCTTTTTCTGCCTCTGCAAACTTCATTTTCTGGTGGTATTTAATGTAATAATTCAAGGTACAAAATAAGATTACATGGAGTACTTTTGTAAACATCAAAATCCTAAGTATTTAGAACCAACTTGGTTCCAACAATCTCCCACTTTTTGATGATGACAAAACTGTAACTTATTTTGCCAGTTTATAACTCGAAGACTTGAATTACTCCCCCTCAGACCAATCTCTCCCCCTAAGTCTGATACTGACTTTTTCTTCTCCTTTTCAACTCCTTCTCTTTTCACTCTTTCTTTTCTTCTCTTTTCCTCTCCTTTTCAACTCCTTCTTTATTCGCTCTTTCTTTTCTCTCTTCACGTTGCCTTTCCTTTTCAACTCCTTCTCTTTTCACTCTTTCTTTTTCTTTTTCCCTGTTTCCTCTCTTTTCAACTTCTTCTTTTTCACTCTTTCTTTTTCTTTCTCCCTGATTCTTCTCCTTTTCAACTCCTTCCCTTTTCATCTCTTTCTTTTTCGCTTCTCCTTTCTTTTTATCTCTCCTTTTCTACTTATTTCTCCTTTTTCTCTCTCTCTCCCCCTTTTTGTCATTAGCCAAAAAGAGGTCCTACTATTTTTGTATTTTTTGTGTTTCTCTTTACAAATTACAGAAAGTAAAATAGAAAATAAAAGACAGAAAATAAAATTACAAGAAATTTGAAAACTCCTAAGATGACTACTTGAGCTAGTCAGGTATGGAGGTAATGCTGAGATGCTTCTTGATGAACTCAAACCCATCTTCTGGTAATGCTTTGGTGAAGATGTCAGCCC
Organism: Cicer cuneatum; assembly: GCA_037974295.1. Lineage (NCBI taxonomy): Eukaryota > Viridiplantae > Streptophyta > Magnoliopsida > Fabales > Fabaceae > Cicer > Cicer cuneatum. The sequence continues at coordinate 33,477,674 of JBBPBO010001984.1, read as the reverse complement.
ATTGATGATCAGTGTCCACAAATTGGATGCTTAAAGTCCCTTTTTGAACATGGTCCCTACTGAAATGGTGTTTTATTTCAATGTGTTTGGCTCTAGAGTGTAAGATAGGGTTCTTGGTTAGGTTTATGGCTGAAGTGTTATCACAGAACAAAGGGATATTGGTTTCAAAGATGTTGTAATCTTCAAATTGATGTTTCATCCAGAGTAACTGTGAAATGCATCCTGCTGCTGATATATACTCAGCTTCAGCTATTGACATGGCAATGGTGCTTTGTCTTTTGCTTGACCAAGAGATCAAATTATCACCTAAGAAAGTGCAGTTGCCACTTGTACTTTTCCTTTCCAACTTGTCTCCAGGATAGTCGGAATCACAGAAACTCTGAGTTTGTAGGTGGGGGTTTTCTTGTATAACAAAGTAAGGTTGGTGGTTCCTTTAAGATATCTCATAATTTGTTTGACAACAGTTAAATGGGATTCCCTAGGGTCAGCTTGAAAACGGGCACAGCACAAAAACTAAACAAGATGTCAGGTCTAGAAGCAGTTAAATAAAGAAGGGATCCAATCATACCTCTGTATGTTTTCTAGTCTACCTTTTTGCTGGTTTCATCTTTCTCAAGATAGCAGGTTGGGTGCATGGGGGTGGCCATAGGATTACATTCACTCATTTTAATCTTTTTAAGAAGTTCTTTAGTGTATTTAGATTGGTGAATGAGTATACGTAATTTACCTTGATGAATCTGAATTCCCAAGAAGAACTTAAGTTCTCCCATCATGCTCATTTTTAATGGATTTCCTAAATAGTGTATTATCAATCTGGCCTCTATTAAATTCATTCTTAAGCAGAAAGTTACTAAGTCTATCATACCATGCCCTTGGTGCTTGTTTTAAACCATATAAAGATTTTTTAAGTTTAAAAACATGGTCTGGAAAATTAGAGTTTTCAAATCCAGGGGGCTGTTTGACATAGACTTCCTCACTTATGTAGCCTTTTAAGAATGCACTTTTAACATCCATTTGATACAGCATTATATCATGATTAGCAGCAAATGATAAGAGAATTCTAATTGCTTCTAACCTGGCCACTGGAGCAAAAGTCTTAGTGTAATCTATACCTTCCTGTTGACTGTATCCTTGAGCTACAAGTCTGGCTTTGTTCCTTACCACTTCACCTTTTTCATTTAGTTTATTTCTGAACACCCACTTGGTTCCAATAATGTTTTTGTTTGGTCTGGGTACCAGATTCCAAACATCATTCCTTTGGAATTCATTCAGCTCTTCTTGCATTGCAAGTATCCAACCTTCCTGTGCCAGAGCCTCATCAACATTGCTTGATTCAATTGTTGAGAGTAAACCAAATAGACTGGTTTCTCTACTTGATGATCTGGTCTTTAAAGGTTCTGCTGCACTGCCAATAATGAGAGATTCTGGGTGTGAAGACTTGAACTTCCATCCATTCCTTCCCTCTGGCTTGTCTTTAGAGTCAACATGTTCTTCTTCATCTTGATCTTTCTTTGATTCTGCTGCTGGTCCAGCTTCTGGTTCCTGTGCCTCTGGTTCACCCTCAATTTCCTCATCTTGCTTTGACTTTTCAGAGTCAAGCTGTTTATCATCAAACTTAATGTGGATTAATTCTTCCACAGTGTTAGTTTCTTTATTAAACACCCTATAAGCTTTTGATCTCTCTGAGTAGCCAATAAAGATACACTTTTGAGATCTAGAATCAAACTTAGCTAGTTTATCTTTAGTGTTCAACCTAAAACAGATGCAGCCAAATTGCTTAATGTAGGAAATATTGGGTTTCTTACCTTTCCACAGTTCATAGTGAGTTTTATTTAAGATGGACCTGATGTAGACTCTATTCTGAATATAGCAGGCTGTGTTGACAGCTTCTGCCCAAAGTTAGGTGGCAACCTTCATATCATTCAGCATGGTTCTGGCCATCTCCTGCAGTGATCTATTTTTCCTTTCTACCACTCCATTCTATTGAGGTGTTCTGGGGGATGAGAAGTTGTGAGAGATCCCATTCTCTTCAAAGTACTTGTTCTCAAATTCACCTCCATGATCACTTCTGATGGTTATGATCTTAATACCCTGTTCATTCATAACTTGCTTACAGAAATAAATAAATACTTTGTGAGATTCATCTTTGTTCTTTAAAAATTTTACCCAAGTCCACCTTGAGTAATCATCAACAAGTCACAAAACTATATTTCTTACCACTGAGGGAAGCTGTTTGAACAGGACCAAACAGATCTAAGTGAAGCAGTTCAAGTGGTTGAGAGGTAGAAACACATTTTTTAGTTTTAAAAGTGCTTTTAGTTTGTTTACCTCTTTGACATGCTTCATGCAGAATCTCAGTTTTGGAACTTACCTTGGGAAGCCCTCTTTCCAACTGGAGTTTGCTCAACTCGGATATAAGTCTAGGGTTTGCATGCCCTAGCCTCTTGTGCCAAATCAGATTTTGCTCACTCACATATAATAGGCATTTAACCTGTTGCTTAGCAAGACTAAAAAGATCAATTTTATAAACATTGTCCTTCCTAGTGCCAGTAAATAAAACAGTCCCATCAAGTTGACTAACAGCTTTGCAAGTTTTTTGATTAAAGATAACATCATAATTGCAGTCACTTAATTGACTTATGCTCAGAAGATTATGTTTTAGCCCTTTAACTAACAGAACATTTTTAATAGACAAGGGAGAAGAAGTGTTACCAACAGTTCATGTACCAATAATATGACCTTTCTGGTTTCCTCCAAAGGAAACTTTGCCTCCATTCTTCATAGTCAGATCCAAAAACATAGATTTATCTCCTGTCATGTGCTTGGAGCAGCCACTGTCAAGATACCAAGTTTTGTGTTGCTGACCAGACCTTGCCTTTTCTCTGTCAAAATCAGAGTCAGAGTCAGACTCAGCTTCAGACTTAGCTTCTGTTCGAGCCATTAGGGCCAGTTCTTCTTCTGGCCTGTTTAAGTTGTTTCCTTGAGTCTGTTTTTGGTTTATAAATCATGTTCCTCTAATGATTCTGGAACATGTTTTGATTCTGGTAATTTTGGTGAATCTGGTGGTTCTGATGAATTTGGTAATTCTGGTGATTCTAGTAATTCCTTATCTAATTCTGGTTCCAGTGTTGATTCTGATTCTGATTCCAGCACTGATTCTGATTCTGGTTCCAGTATTGGTTCTGGTTCCAGTGTTGGTTCTGGTTCCAATTTCTGTGCTTCTGATATTGGTTCCAGTTTTGGTTCTGGTTCCAATTCCTGTTCTAGTTCCAGTTTTGATTCTGGTTCCAATTCTGGTTCTGATTCTGATTCCGGTTCTGGTTGAGTTGACCAGACCTTTTTCCATCAGACTTAGATTGCCTTTGTCTTGTTGTAGCAGGAACATAAACTTTCTTCTGCTTGTGCATAGCCAACATCCATTGTCCAGGCACCATTGTTGATGTCTCCTTCTGGTTGCTCAGAATATCTACAACATAGACAATTTGATCTTTTGGTACCCAGAACTGATTGGGTCCAGGTTTGTTAGTCTTAACAGCTCTCTGATCTTGTTTAGATTTTACCAGTGGACAAGATAGTTCAGAGTGACCTTTCTTAGCACAAATAATACATAAAATATCAGAATGAACAGCTTTACTTTCAGCAATCGTTTTTGTAAAACCAAGACCTCTCTTTCCAGTGTTACTGTTTCCATAAATCATATATGCATATTTACTTCTTTCCATTCCATTGGAAATAATGTTTTGAAAAAATTGCTCATGCATATCAGATTCACAAACAGTTTTGGAAGTGGAACAAACATTGCTTTTGAGAGTTTGGTTTTCAGATTTGAGTCGTGCAACTTCAGTTTTGAAATCCTTGTTTTTAGTTGCATACTCAGAATTTTGATTCTTTAAAACTTGGACCTCTTTGGTCAGATTTTTCTTATCTTCCCTAAGAGTTTTCAGTTTTTAAGCCATCTTATTATTTGCATTTAAAAAATCTTTTAAAGTATCAATTAACTCAGATTTAGAGAGATCAGAAAATACCTTATCGTCTTCATCTTCTGAATCTGTTCCAGAGCCTGAACTGTATCAAGAACTTGAGTTGGTATGAGCCATCAGAGACAGAATTGCTTCCTCTGATGTGCTTCCAGACTTGCTTGAATGACTACTTCGTTCATTCTTCCTTCTGCCTGCTTTCCTTCCTGAAATCATGCCTTTATGAGGTCCAGAAGCAGACCTGATGTGTGCCATCATTGTTGTTTCTGCCTCTTCTTCATCAGATGATTCTTCTTTTGATTCTGATACATCCCAGGCAGCCATCAAACCGTTCTTTCTATATCTGGAACACTTCTTGTGCTATTTTCATTTTTCCAGATTTGGACATTCTGACTTGATATGTCCAGGTTCATTGCATCCATAACAAACAATACTCTTCTTGTCAGATTCTTCCTTTCCTTTGTTGTTATGTTTCTTCTTCAAGCTTCTTCTCTTCCTTTTTTCCCAGATCTTAACCATCTTTTTGGTTAAGTATGCCATATCATCACAGTCACTGTCACTATCCTCTGATTCTGATGCTGCCCTTGCAGTTTTCTTCTGTTTCGACTTAAGAGCCAGATTCTTCTTCTTCTTAGGTTCATCTGCATTCAACTCTATTTCATGAGACCTGAGGGAGCTGATCAGATCTTCAAGCTTCAAGGTATTCAGATCCCTAGCTTCATGTACTGCAGTAACCTTTGGTTTCAATTTGGCTGGTAAGCTTCTGAGGATCTTCTTTACATGATCTGCAGTGGTGTAGCTTTTCTTTAATACTTTTAGTCTAGATATCAGAGTCTGGAATCTACAGAACATTCCATCGATGTCTTCATCATCTTCCATCTTGAACATCTCATACTGTTTGACCAGTATGTTAGCCCTTGCTTCCTTGAATGTGATGGCACTGATCATGATGTTTCTAGAGTTGTGCTGAAGTTTGTGTAATCTGCTCTGATCTGGTTTCATATCATCTATGTCTAGTTCTTTAGTTGGATATCTTGGAACAGTAGGTGCAGTGTATCCTTTGACTACCAGCTTCCATAATTCAGGTTCTTGAGATATGAAGAAACTTCTCATTCTGTCCCTCCAATACTCAAACCTTTCTCCATCAAACAGTGCTGGTCTGTTGATGTTGCCTCCCAGTTCATCTCTGGATTCTGCCATGTTGAACCCCTTGGACCTTTCCTCAAACACTGTTAAGTGCTCAGCCTTGAGACCAAGCTCTGATGCCAATTAAAGGTGCAAACACGAGAAGGGGGTTGAATTGTGTTTGACTAACTTGATTACTTTTCCTGTTTTTACACTTTTAAAACAAAACTTGATGTATGAATAAAAACAGAGTTAGCAGTGGATATAAAGTAAAAATAAAACACAAAAATTTTATACTGGTTCACCGTTAACGAGGCTACGTCCAGTCCCTTCACCTTGAATGAATTCACTAATTCAAACCTTGAATTACAGCAGTTCTACTGACCCTCCAAATCAGTCTTCTCAAACAGTCTAACAATCCTAGACTCTTGAGGAATACAACACCTTTCTTCTCCTGCCAATCTGACAATCCCAGATTGTAGAAGGAATTACAACACTTTGAATCTAATTGCCAAGTAATCTGCTACCCCTTCTGATTCCCTCAGATTGTAGACTCTACTTCAAAAACTTAGATCACACGTGAAAGAAAATAACAAGAGTGCTTGCTTCTTGAAAGCTGGAACTCACAATTGACCTCACTGAAAACTTGAATGTTTGCTTTGGAAGTGTATGACTCTTTTGTGATTTTTGATGCTAAGTATTCAACCTTGAGCCTCCTTTTATAGATGCAGATTAAGGCCTTTTCCAAGCTTAATTTCGAGCTGAATCTTGCTGGATTCTCTTGCAAAAATATCTTGACCAATTGGGCTTCATTTAAATAAAAAACATATCTTTTTTAAGCTTCATTTTTTCATTCAAACATAACTGGCCAATCATGTCTTTAGATTCTTCTCGCCAATAGCTCCTAAATTCTACAATACCTCACTTTATTTTTGTAACAAATCTTTTCAATACTTTGATCAAAATAAATTAAAATCTCCACCGTTAATCCTCCTGATTAAATCTGGACCATTTGATCTTCTGCGCTAATCCACATCTGGACCATACTAAGTGATATGCTGTGATCCTCTGATTTCGGCCATCCCTGGACCACACTTCCTAACCTTTTGATCTTCTGATCTCGGCCATCCTGGTCTAGCAAACTGATCTGCTGTGATCCTCTGATCTCGGCCACTACTGGACCACACATCCTGACCTTCTGATTTCGGCCAACACTGGGCCATGGTCTGATCTTCTGATCTCGGCCAACACTGGGCCAAATACTTAAATCTGAACCATTGATTTGAAAATCTTCCCTCTGATCTGGACCAATTATGGACTTGGTCTGGATTAAACTGAAATGAAATCTGGACAAATAATATTTCAGTCTGGACATGTTACCTTCTGTTTTGGATCAGTTCTGGATTAATTCTGGAGATCATTTCTTCTGGTCTGGACTTAGTTTCATACCCTGAACCATGCTATCTTCTTGTCTGGGTCAAATCTGGATTAATTCCTTTGTTCTAGACCCATTTATTTACCCTCTGGTTAAGTCTGGCTCAAGTCTGGGCTGTTTATCATTTCACTGCCAGGCCATCTTCTGGTTAGAATAACTTTTGGAATAAATCTGACATTTGACATATTCTGGTCTGGAACAACTCTCCCTATGGCAGGCTTCCTTCTGGTCTGGTCCAGGTCTCCTTCTGACTTTGCTTCCTTCTGATATGGGCCAGCAAAGATATCCTCTGGTAGTGTTTTGACATCCTAGTGTATCCTCTGGTAATTCCAGGATGCATTCTGGATGCTTTTTCTGCCTATGCAAACTTCATTTTCTGGTGGTATTTAATGTAATAATTCAAGGTACAAAATAAGATTACATGGAGTGCTTTTGTAAACATCAAAATCCTAAGTATTTAGAACCAACTTGGTTCCAACAGTCATAGTTGATGATTACTCAAGGTGGACTTGGGTAAAGTTTCTGAGAAACAAAGATGAATCCCATAAGGTATTTATTTCTTTCTGCAAGCAAGTTATGAATGAAAAAGGTTTTAAAATCATAACTATTAGAAGTATTCATGGAGGTGAGTTTGAGAATAGGTACTTTGAAGAATTTTGTGATGAGAATGGTATCTCTCACAACTTCTCATTCCTCAGAACACCTCAACAGAATGGAGTTGTTGAAAGGAAGAACAGGTCACTGTAGGAGATGGCCAAAACCATGTTGAATGACATGAATGTTGCTACTTACCTATGGGCAGAAGCTGTCAACACTGCATGCTACATCCATAACAGAGTTTACATTAGGTCTATTCTAAACAAAACTACATATGAACTGTGGAAAGGTAAGAAACCTAATATTTTCTATTTCAAACAGTTTGGCTGCATTTGTTATATGTTAAACACTAAGGATAATCTTGCAAAATTTGATTCCAGATCTCAAAAGTGTACCTTCATTGGTTACTCTAAGAGATCAAAAGCTTGTAGAGTGTTTAATAAAGAAACTAACACTTTGGAGGAATCCATACACATTAAGTTTGATGACAAACAACTTGACTCTTAAAAGTCAAAGCAAGATGAGGAAATTGCAGGTTTATCAAAAGCATAGGAAGCAGGAGCAAATCAAACAACAGAACCAGAGAATGAAAAGGATGAAAGCAAATCCAAAGATAATGCTGAACCTGAAGACAAGTCAGAAGGAAAGAATGAGTGGAAGTACAAGTCTTCACATCCAGAAACACTGATTATTGTAAGCGCAGCTGAACCATTGAAAACCAGATCATCATTTAAAGAAACAAGTCTGTTAAAAGGGTGAAGTAGTCATGAATAAAGCTAGGCTTTTGGCATAAGGATACAGTCAGCACAAAGGCATTGATTACACTGAGACTTTTGCTCCAGTGGCCAGCAAGAGTTTCAGATGAGCATGATGGGAGAACTTAAGTTCTTCCTAGGAATTCAGATTCAGCAAGGCAAAACAGGTATACTCATTCAACAATCTAAGTACACTACAGAACTTCTCAAAAAGATCAAGATGAGTGATTGTAAGCCTATGGCCACCCCCATGCACCCCACCTGCTCACTTGAAAAAGATGAATCCGGCAAAAAGGTAGACCAGAAAACATACAGAGGTATGATTAGATCCCTTCTTTACCTAACTGCTTCTACACTTGGCATTTTGTTTAGTGTTTGTGTTTGTGTTTGTGTTTGTGCTCGTTTTCAAGCTAACCCTAGCGAATCCCACTTAATTGCTGTCAAAAGAATCCTTATATACCTTAAAGGATTAACACATCTTACCTTGCTCTACATGAAAACCCCATCTTACAAACTAAGTGGTTTTTGTGATTCTGATTATGCTGGACACAAATTAGAGAGAAAAAGCACAAGTGGCAACTGTACGTTTCTAGGTGATGATTTGATTTCTTGGTCAAGCAAGAGACAAAGCACCATTGCTATGTCAACAGCATAAGCTGAATACATATCAGCAGCAGAATACAGTTCATAGTTACTCTGGATGAAACATCAGTTGGAAGACTACAACATCTTTGAAACCAACATCCCTTTGTTCTGTGACAATACTTCAGCCATAAACCTAACCAAGAACCTTATCCTACACTCTAGAGCCAAGCACATTGAAATCAAGCATCACTTTATCAGAGACCATGTTCAAAAGGGAACAATAAGCATCCAGTTTGTAGACACAAATCATCAATGGGTTGATATCTTCACCAAACCATTGCCTGAAGATCGATTTGAGTTCATCAAGAAGCATCTCAACATAATCTCCATATCTGACTAGATCAAGTAATCTTTTTAGAGGAGTAGTTTTTAAATTTTTTGTCATTTATTGTCTATGATTTATTTTTTGTACTCTATGAAAAAAAAAGGTCAGAAGATGAAAAAAAAAAGGTCAGAAAACGTCAAAATAAAGAATCTGGGGCATTAGACTTAGGACGAGAAAAAGTCAAAATAAAGCATAGTAAGTCAAAGTCAAAAGAAAAAAAAATAGTTATAAAAAATACAAAGTATTGTCATCATCAAAAAGGGGGAGATTGTTGGAACCAAGTTGGTTCTTTCAATCAAAGTTTTGATGTTAACAAAAGTATTTTATGCAAAATCAGAGGCTGTGCAAAATCAGAGGATGACACTACCAGAGGATACGTCCAGAGGAAGCAACTAGAGGATAAAAATGTCACTAGAAGTTTCGCCCAGAGGAAACATCCAGAGGATACATCCATAGGGTTCTAGAGGATACCAGAGGATGCACCCCCAGATGATACTAGAGGATGTCACCAGAGGATACACCTCTAGAGGATATCAGAGGATGACATCTAAGGCAAACATCAGAGGATATCATCAAAGGGAAGGAAAAATAACATCAGTAGAGGATATCTTTCTTGGCCCAGATCAAAAGGAAGCAGAGTCCAAAAGGAAACCTGGTCTTGACCAGTAGGAAACACAAGTCAAACCTTGTCCATACAAGAAGGAAACATAAGTCAAATTTGGCCCAGATTTTAATCATGACCAGAAAATAGCATGGTCGTGAAAATAAGACTGAGTCCAGACTTAATCCAGACTTGGTCCAGAGCGGAAGATAACTGGTCCAGAACAAATGACTTGGTCCAGACCAGAAGATGGCATGGTCCAGAACATAAAACATAGTCCAGATCAGAAGATATAATGGTCCAAAACATAAGACTTAGTTCAGATTTAATTCTCAATCTAGACTTAGTCCAGACTTGGTCCAGATAAAAGGATAAATGTCCAAATTAAGAGATCAATGGTCCAGACTAGAAGATAAATGGTCCAGATAAAAAGATCAATGATTCAAATTAAAATATCAATGGTCCAGATTAGAAGATCATGAAGGTGCAAACACGAGAAAGGGGGTTGAATTGTGTTTGTAATACTTGAATTCTTTTTCTGTTTTTGATGATTATTTAAAATATGATATATAAGCCAGCATAATTAGCAGCGGATAAAATAAAATAATCAACACAAAGATTTATCTTGGTTCACCATTAACTAGGCTACATCCAATCCCTTCACCTTGAAGGATTTTTCCACTAATTCAAAACCTCTGAATTACAACAGCATTACTGACCCTCCAAGTCAGTCTTCCCAAACAGTCTACAATCCCAGACTTTTGAGGAACACAGCACCTTGACTTCACAAGTCAAGTCTTCTCCTACCAATCTGACAACCCCATGTTGTAGAAGGGATTTCAACACCTTGAATCTAATTCCTAAGTCACGTGCTACTTCTTCTGACTCTTCAGATTGTAGACTCTACTTCAACAATATAGATCTGACACAATGGAACGAAAAACAAGAGTACTTGCTTCTGGAAAGCTGATACTCACAATTAACCTCACTGAAAACTCGAGTCTTTGCCTCTAGAAGTTTATGACTCTTGTACTGATTTTTGATGACAAAGTCTTCTGCCTTGAGCCTCTTTTTATAGATGAAAATTAGGGTTTCTTCAATGATCAAATTAGAGCTGTATATGTCCAGATTCTCTTGCAAAAATAACTTGGCCAATCGGGTTTCACTTAAATAAAAACCGTATCTTTTTAACTTAAGATTGCACTTGAAAATTCTGTTGACCAATCTTGTTTCTTTTAATTTCAAACCATATCTTTTTAAGCTTCAGATTGCATTCAAATTTCTTCAAGTCTTTAGTGAATTTTTTAATCAAATCCCCTTAATAATTTGATCAAATTTCTATCAAAATTTAATCAAGTCTTCTTCGAATTTTAAATCAAGTCTTCACTGATTTTCATCAAGATTAAAATTTGGACCGTTTGATCTTCTGATCTCGACCAACTCTGGACTTATGTTATCTGATCTGTGCTAATTCTGTGATCCTATGATCTTGGCCAACACTGGATCATATGATGTGATCTGAACTATTTTATGATCTTCTGATATCGGCCAACACTTGGCCATGATATTTAAATCTAGACTATTGATCTGAATATTTTCCCTCTGATCTGGACCAAGTCTGGACTGAGTTTGGATTGAATCTGAATTAAATCTAGACTTTTAATCTGGACCATTGATCTTTTAATCTGGACATTTATCTTCTAATCTGGATCAAATCTAGACTGAGTCTGGATTTAATCTGAATTAAATTTGGACTTATGATATTTTAATTTGGACATTAATCCTCTTATCTGGACTGAGTTTTATGTTCTGGACCATGCTATCTTCTGGTCTGGACCAAGTCATTTGTTCTGGACCAGTTATCTTCTGATTTGGACCAAGTCTGGATTAAGTCTGGACTGATTCTTATATTCACGACCAAGCTATCTTCTGGCCAGGATTAAGTTTGGACCAAGTTCGGCTTATGTTTCCTTCTGGTCTGGACCAAGTCTCCCTTTGACAGGCGTTCTTCTGGTCTTGACCAGGTCTCCTTCTGGACTCTACTTCCTTCTGATATCGGCCAAGAAAGATATCCTCTGATGATGTTATTTGTCCTTTGATGTTTTGCATTTGATGAGATCCTTTGATATCCTCTGTAGGTGTATCCTCTGGTGCCTTTCTCAGATTTTATCCTCTGGTGTTCTCATTTTCTACTTCTGATTTTATCTTCTGGTGACGTCATCTTCTGCCTCTAGTGACGTCATCTTCTAGTGGCATTTTTCATTATTATTCTAAGTCAAAAATAAGATTACATAAAAGTACTTTTGTAAACATCAAAATTCTAAGTATAGAACCAACTTGGTTCCAACAATCTCCCCCTTTTTGATGATGACAAAACCTTGTATTTTTTATAACTTATTTTGTTAGGCTCCCCCTCAGATCAAGCTTCTCCCACTAAGTCTAATGCCCCATATTTTTCCTCTCCTTTTTAACTCCTTTTTTCGTCACTCTTTCTTTTCTTCATATCACTTTTCCTTTTCAACTCCTTCTTTATTTCAGTCTTTCTTTTTCACTCTCCTTGTTACCTCTCATTTTTAACTCCTTCGTTATTTTCTCTCTTACTTTCTCTCCCCTTTTTTGTCATCGGCCAAAAAGAGGTTTTTTTATTTTTGTTTTTACAGAGTACAAAAACAAAAATAACAGAAAATAAAAGACAAAAAATAAAAATTTAAAAAATACTCCTCTAAAAAGACTACTTGATCTAGTCAGATATGGAGATTATGTTGAGATGCTTCTTGATGAACTCAAATCGATCTTCAACAATGGTTTGGTGAAGATATCAGCCTATTGATGATCTGTGTCTACAAACTGGATTCTTATTGTTCCCTTCTGAACATGGTCTCTGATAAAGTGATGCTTGATTTCAATGTGCTTGGCTCTAGAGTGTAGGATAGGGTTCTTGGTTAGGTTTATGGTTGAAGTATTGTCACATAACAAAGGGATGTTGGTTTCAAAGATGTTGTAGTCTTCCAACTGTTGTTTCATCCAGATTAACTATGAACTGCATCCTACTGCTGATATGTATTCTGCTTGTGCTGTTGACATGGCAACGGTGCTTTGTCTCTTGCTTGACCACGAAATCAAATTATCACCTAGAGACGTACAGTTGCCACTAGTGCTTTTTCTTGTAAAGCAAGGTAAAGAAGGGATCCAATCATACCTCTGTATGTTTTTTGGTCTACCTTTTGGTCGGATTCATCTTTTTCAAGTGAGCAGGTGGGGTGCATGGGGGTGGCCATAGGCTTACAATAACTGATCTTGAACTTTTTAAGAAGTTCTTTAGTGCACTTAGATTGGTGAATGAGTACACCTGTTTTTCCTTGCTGAATCTGAATTCCTAGGAAGAACTTAAGTTCTCACATCATGCTCATCTGAAACTCTTGTTGCATCAAATCAGAAAACTGTTGGCAGAGAGTGTCATCAGTGGATCCAAAGATAATATCATCAACATACACTTGAATTATCAGAATATCATCTTTATTGGAATTTCTAAACAAATTGTTATCTATTTTGCCTCTATCAAACTGATTTTTAAGTAAGAAATTGCTAAGTTTGTCATACCATGCCCTAGTTGCTTGTTTTAAACCATATAAAGATTTTTTAACTTTAAAAACATGGTTTGGAAAATCAGAATTTTCAAAACCTTGGGGCAGTTTAACATAGACTTCCTCACTTATATAACCATTTAAGAAAGCACTTTTTGAAGGTGCAAACACGAGAAGGGGGGTTGAATTGTGTTTGACTAACTTGAATACTTTTTCTGTTTTTGCTATTTTATAACAAAACCTGATGTATGAATCAAAACCTTCACCGTTAACGAGGCTTCGTCCAGTCCTTTCACTTTGAAGGAATTCACTAATTCAAAACCTTGAATTACATTAATACTATTGAGGAATACAACACCTTGACTTCTCAAGTCAAGTCTTCTCCTGCCAATCCGACAACCCCACATTGTTGAAGGAATTACAATGCCTTGAATCAATTGCTAAGTAATCTGCTACCCTTTCTGACTACCTCAGATTGTAGACTCTACTTCAAAAACTTAGATCTAACACAAGAGAAAGAAAAACATGAGTGCTTGCTTCTGGAAAGCTGAAACTCACAATTAACCTCACTGAAAACTCGAGTGTTTGCTTCTTGAAGTGTGTGACTCTTTTGTGGTTTTTGATACTAAGTCATCTGTCTTGAGCGTCCTTTTATAGATGTGAATTAGGGTATTTTCCAACTTAAATTCGAGTTGTATCTTGCCAGATAATCTTGCAAAAATACCTTGGCAATTCGGGTTTCACTTAAAAAAAAACATATCTTTTTAGCTCCAAATTTGCTTTCAAAAATAACTTTGGTCAATCTTGTGTTTAATTAATTCTGGATCAAATCTATCTTCCCGCCAATAGCTTCTGAACTCCCATACGACATCAATTTATTAAAGACATCTTGTTGTTGACATTTAATCATACGGTCCAGATTTAATCATAAGGATTAACGGTGGAGATTGAATTAAATTTGGTTAAAAGGATTTGTTACAAAAATAAAGTGAAGTCGTATAGGAGTTCATAAGCTATTGGCGGGAAGAAATATTTGTTCCAGAATTAATTAAAGACAGGATTGGCCAGTTATTTTTGAAAGCAAGTCTGAAGCTTAAAAAGATATGTTTTTTATTTATATGAAATCCAGCAAGTTACAGCTCGAAATTCAGCTTGGAAGAGACCCTAATTCACATCTATAAAAGAGGCTCAAGGCAGAATACTTAGAATCGAAAAATCACATAAGAGTCATATACTTCCAAAAGCAAACACTCAAGTTTTCAGCGAGGTTAATTGTGAGTTCCAGCTTTCCAGAAGCAAGCACTCGTGTTTTTCTTTCCCTTGTGTGAGATATAAGTTGTTGAAGTAGAGTCTAAAACCTGAGTGAGTCAGAACGGGTAGCAGATTACTTGGCAATTAGATTCTAGGCGTTGTAATTCCTTCTACAATATGGGGTTGTCAGATTGGTAGGAGAAGACTTGACTTAAGAAGTCAAGGTGCTGTATTCCTCAAGAGTCTAGGATTGTTACACTGTTTGAGAAGACTGACTTGGAGGGTTGGTGGAACGGTTGTAGGGACTGGACGTAGTCTCGTTAACGGTGAATCAGTATAAAATTCTGTGTTTTTATCTTTACTTTATATCCACTGCTAACTTTGTTTTATTCATACATCAAGTTTTTTTTAAAACTGCAAAAACAGCAAAAGTATTCAAGTTAGTCAAACACAATTCAACCCCCTTTCTCGTGTTTGCACCTTCAATTGGCATCAGAGCTCGATCGCAAGGCTGAGCACTTAACAGTGTTTGAGGAAAGGTCCAAGCTGTTCAACATGTCAGAAGAATTTGGAGGCAACATCAACAGACCACCATTGTTGGATGGAGACAGGTTTGAGTACTGGAAGGATAGAATTATGGAAGCTGGTAGTCAAAGGATACACTGCACCTACTGTTCCAGGAGATCCAACTAAAGAACTGGACATAGAAGATATGAAACCATACCAGAGAAAATTATTCAAACTGCATCACAAGTCCAGAAACATCATGATCAGTGCCGTCACATTCAAGGAATTTGACAGATGCACAGATAAAGAAACAGCAAAGAGCATATTCGACAGTCTGGTTCTGACCTATAAAGGAAGCCAGCAGGTTCATGAAGCAAGGGCTAACATACTGGTAAAACAGTATGAGATGTTCAAGATGGAAGATGATGAAAAAATTGATGGAATGTTCTGTAGATTCCAAACTCTGATATCTGGACTAAAGGTCTTGAAGAAAAGCTACACGACAGCAGATCGTGTCAAGAAGATTCTAAGAAGCTTACCAACCAAGTGGAGACCAATGGTTACTGCAGTTCAACAAGCCAAATATCTGAACAACTTAAAACTTGAAGATCTGATCAGCTCACTAAGGTCTCATGAAATAGAACTAGAAGCAGATGAACCAAAGAAGAAGAAGAATCTGGCTCTGAAGTCGAAACAGAAGAAAGCTGCAAGGGCAACATCAGAATTAGAGGATAGCGACAGTGACTGTGATGATATGGCTTACTTAACCAAACAGGTGGTCAAGAAGGAAAGCAGGCATAAGCAAGAATGATCGAAGCAGTCATTCAAGCAAGTCTGGAAGCACATCAGAGGGAGCAATTATGGCTCTGATGGTTCATACCAACTCAAGCTCTGGATACGGCTCAGGCTCTGGAACAGAATCAGAAGATGAAGACAGTGACGTATTTTCTGATTTCTCTAAATCTGAATTAATTGAGGCTGTAAAAGATTATTTAAATGCAAACAATAAGATGTCTTTAAAACTGAAAACTTTTAGGGAAGATAAGAAAAATCTTACCAAAGAAGTACAAGTCTTAAAGAATCAAAATTCTGAGTATGCAACTGAAAACAAGGATTTTAAAACTGAAGTTGCAAGACTCAAATCTGAAAACCAAACTCTCAAAAGTAACATTTGTTCCACTTCCGAAACTCTTTGTGAATATGAAATGCATGAGCAATTTTTTCAAAAATTTATTTCTAATGGAATGGAAAGAAGTAAATATGCATCTATGATTTATGGAAACAGTAACATTGGAAAGAGAGATCTTGGTTTTACAGAAAATGTTCCTGAAACTAAAAATGTTCATTATGATGTTCTATGTATTGTTTGTGCTAAGGAAGGTCACTCTGAATTATCTTGTCCAATGGTAAAATCTGAACAAGATCAGAGAACTGTTAAAACTAACAAACCTGGACCCAATAAGTTCTGGATACCAAAAGATCAAATTGTCTATGTTGCAGATATTCTGAGCAACCAGAAGGAGACACCAGCAATAGTGCCTGGACAATGGATGTTGCAATGCACAAGCAGAAGAAGGTTTATGTTCCAACATCTACCAAACAAAAGCCAAGTGACTCTGGTAGAAGAAGACCTGGTCAACACAATACCTATCAGAACCAGAACCACAATCATAGGAGGAACAGGAAATATCAAACATATCACACGAATCAGAACAGGAACTAGAACCAATATCAGAGGTACAAGAACTGGAACCAGAACCAACACTGGAACTAGAATCAGAACAGGAACTGGAACCAGAACTAGAACCAGTATCAGAAGCACAGGAACTGGAACCAGAATCAACACTGGAACCAGAATCAGAATCAGTGCCAGAACCAAAACAGGAATTATCAGATTCATCAGAACCCGTATAATTACCAGAATCACCATGAGTTCCAGAATCACCAGAGGAACATGGTGTATCTGCCAAAGTAGAAAGAGAAGAATCAGAATCAGGAGAGTTCTTCAAACACTCCAGTGAGATTCATCAAGACTACAAACCTGGAAGGGAATTTAAATCCCCTCATCCAAACCATGTAATCACAGAACATACAGATTAGGAATCTGAAAATCAGAAGCAAGAGGATTTTCAGAGTAAAACTGAAACTGTTGACATAGAGGTTACATCTTGTTGTAAATACTATTATTATTTGATATTTATGTTTACTGTGATAACAAGAATCTTGATCTTAACAAATCAAAGCTAGATAAGTATTCTGCAAGTTTTCAAACTACCAGAGGAACCAGGTGATTCAAACAAATTGAACACTTCAACAAAAACACCATTCAAGTGGGTTCAAAAACAAGCAGAAATCACCAAAAGCAATGGTTTGGCTGTATTGAGTTCATTTTTAAATTATTTGATCTATATTATGTTATATGACAAACTTCTTGATCTTGACAAAACAAAGCAAGATAAAGATAGTTCAGGTTCACCAGAACCAAAGGGAGAAGAAGCAGAAGCAGAAGAAACAGAAGTACCAGGAAAGGTAGAGGATACAAACAAGTCAGCAACACATGACAAATCTTCAAAAGATAAATCCGATCAAGTCAGAAACAGCCAAGATAAGTCAGAAGAGAAATCAGGATATTTACCAGAATCAGAAGCTGTTACAGATTTACCAGATCCAGAAGCTGATTTATCAGAATCAGAAGCTGTTACAGATCTTCTAGAAACAGAAGTTGATGCAGACCAACCAATGTTGATGAAGATTTGGCAGAAGAAGGTTGGATACTTGCAATGCAAGAAGAGCTGAATGAATTCCAAAGGAATGATGTTTGGGATCTGGTATCCAGACCAAACAAAAATATTATTGGAACCAAGTGGGTGTTCAGTAATAAACTCAATGAAAAAGGTGAAGTGGTAAGGAACAAAGCCAAACTAGTAGCTCAACGATACAGTCAAGAGAAAGGTATCGATTACACTAAGACATTTGCTCCAGTGGCCAGGATAGAAGCAATTAGAATTCTTTAATCATTTGTTGTTAATCATGATATAATGCTGTATCAAATGGATGTTAAAAGTGCATTCTTAAATGGCTATATAAGTGAGGAAGTCTATGTCAAACAACCCCCTGGATTTGAAAATTCTGATTTTCCAAACCATGTTTTTAAACTTTAAAAATCTTTATATGGTTTAAAACAAGCACAAAGGGCATGGTATGACAGACTTAGTAACTTTCTGCTTAAGAATGAATTTGATAGAGGCCAGATTGATAATACTCTATTTAGGAAATCCATTAAAAATGATATTTTAATTATTCAAGTTTATGTTGATGATATCATATTTGGATCGACTAATGGCACTTTATGCAAAGAGTTTTCTGACCTAATGCAGAAAGAGTTCCAAATGAGCATGATGGGAGAACTTCTTAAAAAGTTCTTCCTGGGAATTCAGATTCATTAAGGTAAATCAAGTATACTCATTCACCAATCTAAATACACTAAAGAACTTCTTAAAAAGTTCAAAATGAGTGAACGTAAGCCTATGGCCACCCCATGCACCCAACCTGCTCACTTGAGAAAGATGAAACCAGCCAATAGGTAGACCAGAAAACATACAGAGGTATGATTGGATCCCTTCTTTTTTAACTACTTCTAGACCTGACATTTTGTTTAGTGTTTGTGTTTGTGCCCGTTTTCAAGCTGACCATAGGGAATCCCATTTAACTGCTGTCAAACGAATTATGAGATACCTTAAAGGAACCACCAACCTTACCCTGTTATACAAGAAAACCCCCACCTACAAACTCAGAGGTTTTTGTGATTCCGACTATGCTTGAGACAAGTTGGAAAGGAAAGAACAAGTGGCAACTGCACTTTCTTAGGTGATAATTTGATCTCTTGGTCAAGCAAAAAACAAAGCACCATTGCCACGTCAACAACTGAAGCTGAGTATATATCAGCAGTAGGATGCAGTTCACAGTTACTCTGGATGAAACATCGACTTGAAGATTACAACATCTTTGAAACCAATATCCCTTTGTTATGTGATAACACTTCAGCCATAAACCTAACCAAGAACCCTATCTTACACTCTAGAGCCAAACACATTGAAATAAAACACCATTTCATTAGGGACCATGTTCAAAAAGGGACTTTAAGCATCCAGTTTGTGGACACTGATCATCAATGGGCTGACATCTTCACCAAAGCTCTACCTGAAGATAGGTTCGAGTTCATCAAGAAGCATCTCAGCATTACCTCCATATCTGACTAGCTCAAGTAGTCATCTTAGGAGTTTTTAATTTTCTTGTAATTTTATTTTATGCTTTTTAATTTTCTGTTTTTACTTTCTGTAATTTGTAAAGAGAAAAACAAAAAATTACAAAAATAGTAGGACCTCTTTTTGGCTGATGAAAAAAAGGGGGAGAGAGAGAAAAAGGAGAAATAAGTAGAACAGGAGAGATAAAAAGAAAGGAAGAGCGAAAAAGAAAGAGATGAAAAGAGAAGGAGTTGAAAAGGAGAAGAAACAGGAAGAGAGAAAAATAAAGAGAGAAAAAGAAAGTGTGAAAAATAGAAGAAGTTGAAAAGGAGAGGAAACAGGGAGAGAGAAAAATAAAGAGAGAAAAAGAAAGAGTGAAAAAAGAAGGAGTTGAAAAGGAGAGGCAATGTGAAGGGAGAAAAGAAAGAGAGAATAAAGAAGGAGTTGAAAAGGAGAGGAGAAGAGAAGAAAAGAAAGAGTGAAAAGAAAAGGAGTTGAAAAGGAGAAGAAAAAGTCAGTATCAGACTTAGGGGGAGAGATTGGTCTGAGGGAGAGTAATTCAAGTCATCGAGTTATAAGCTAGCAAAATAAGTTAAGGTTTTGTCATCATGAAAAAGGGGGAGATTGTTGGAACCAAGTTGGTTCTACGTACTTAGGATTTTGATGTTTACAAAAGCAATCCATGTAATCTTATTTTGAACCTTGAATTATTACGTTAAATGCTACCATAAAATGATGTTTCTAGAGGAAGAAGATGAAGACACCAGAAAATGCATCTAGAAGGTACCAGAGGATGCATCCTAGAATTACCAGAGGATATCTTTGTTGGCCCATATCAGAAGGAAGCAAAGTCAGAAGAAGAGTTGGACCAGACCCGAGGGATGCCTACCAGAGGGAGACTTGATCCAGACCAGAAGGAATCATAAGTCAGACTTAGTCCATAAGTTATTCTAACCAGAAGATGGCCTGGAAGTGAAATGATAAGCAGTCTAGATTTGATCCAGACTTAATCAGAGGATAAGTTAATGGGTCCAGAGCAAGAGGATCAATCCAGATTTGACCCAGACCAGAAGATAGCATGGTTCAGGGTATGAAACTAAGTCTAGACCAGAAGAAATGATCTCCAAATTTGATCCAGAACTGATCCAAAACAAAAGGTAAAATGTCCAGACTGAAGTATTATTTGTCCAGACTTAATTTCAGTTCAATCCAGACCCAGTTCAGAATTGGTCCAGATCAGAGGGAAGATGTTCAGATCAATGGTCCAGATTTCAGTATATGGCCCACTGTTGGCTGAGATCAGAAGATCAGACCATGGCCTAGTGTTGGCCGAAATCAGAAGGTCAGAATGTGTGCTCCAGCATTGATCGAGATTAGAGGATCACAGCAGATCAGTTTGCTAGACCTAGTTGGCCGAGATCAGAAGATCAGAAGGTGTGGTCCAGGTTTGGCTGAAATTAGAGGATCACAACAAATCACTTAGTATGGTCCTGATGTGGACTAGCACAGAAGATCAGACGGTCCATATTTAATCATGAGGATTAACGGTGGAGATTTAATTAAATTTGATTAAAAGGATTTGTAACAAAAATAAAGTGAAGTCGTATAGGAGTTCAGAAGCTATTGGCGGGAAGAAAGATTTGTTCCAGAATTAATTAAAGACAGGATTGGCCAGTAATTTTTTAAAGCAAATCTAAAGCTTAAAAAGATATGTTTTTTATTTATATGAAACCTGATTGGTCAGAGTATTTTTGCAAGAGAATCCAGCAAGATACAGCTCGAAATTCAGCTTGGAAGAGACCCTAATTCACATCTATAAAAGGATGCTCAAGGCAGAACACTTAGTATCGAAAAATCACAGAAGAGTCATATACTTCCAAAAGCAAACACTCAAGTTTTCAGTGAGGTTAATTGTGAGTTCCAGCTTTCCAGCAGCAAGCACTCGTGTTTTTCTTTCCCTTTTGTAAGATCTAAGTTGTTGAAGTAGAGTCTACAATCTGAGGGAGTCAGAAGGGGTAGCAGATTATTTAGCAATTAGATTCAAGGCGTTGTAATTCCTTCAACAATCTGGGGTTGTCAGATTGGCAGGAGAAGACTTGACTTGAGAAGTCAAGGTGCTGTATTCCTCAAAAGTTTAGGATTGTTAGACAGTTTGAGAAGACTGACTTGGAGGGTCAAAAGTATTGTTGTAATTCAAGGTTTTCAATTAGTGAAATCCTTCGAGGTGAAGGGAATGGACGTATCCTCGTTAACGGTGAACCAGTATAAAATTCTGTGTTTTGGGAGATGAAGAATCTTCTCATTCTTTTCCTTCCAGTGTTCAAAGTGATCTCCATCAAACAGTGGTGGCCTGTTGATGTTGCCTCCAAATTCTTCTTTGAATTCTGACATGTTGAACCCCCTTGGACCTTTCCTCAAACACTGTTAAGTGCTCAGCCTTGAGACCGAGCTCTGATGCCAATTGAAGGTGCAAACACGAGAAGGGGGGTTGAATTGTGTTTGTAATACTTGAATTCTTTTTCTGTTTTTCATGATTATTTAAAGTCTGATATATAAGCAAAAAGAATTAGCAGCGGATAAAGTAAAATAATCAAGACAAAGATTTATCCTGGTTCACCATTAACTAGGCTACACATCCATTCCCTTCACCTTGAAGGATTTTTCCACTAATTCAAAACCTCTGAATTACAACAGCACTGCTGACCGTCCAAGTCAGTCTTCCCAAACAGTCTAACAATCCTAGACTTTTGAGGAACACAACACCTTGACTTCACAAGTCAAGTCTTCTCCTACCAATCTGACAACCCCAGATTACAGAAGGGATTTCAACACCTTGAATCTAATTGCTAAGTCACCTGCTACTTCTTCTGAATATTCAGATTGTAGACTCTACTTCAACAATATGGATCTGACACGAGGGAACGAAAAACAAGAGTACTTGCTTCTGGAAAGCTGATACTCACAATTAACCTCACTGAAAACTCGAGTGTTTGCCTCTGGAAGTTTATGATTCTTTTACTGATTTTTGATGACAAAGTCTTCTTCCTTGAGCCTCCTTTTGTAGATGAAAATTAGGGTTTCTTCCATGATCAAATTCGAGCTGTATCTGTCCTGATTCTCTTGCAAAAATAACTTGGCCAATCGGGTTTCACTTAAATAACCGTATCTTTTTAACTTCAGATTGCACTTGAAAATTCTGTTGACCAATCTTGTTTCTTTTAGTTTCAAACCATATCTTTTTAAGCTTCAGATTACATTCGAATTTCTTCAAGTCTTTAGTGAATTTTTTAATCAAATCCCCTTAATACTTTGATCACATTTCTATCAAAATTTAAACAAGTCTTTTTCGAATTTTAAATCAAGTCTTCACTGATTTTCATAAAGATTAAAATCTGGACCGTTTGATCTTCTAATCTCGACAAGCTCTGGACTTATGTAATCTGATTTGTGCCAATTATGTGATCCTCTGATCTCAGCCAACACTGGATCATATGGTCTGATCTGAACTATTTTATGATCTTCTGATCTCGGCCAACACTAGGCCATGATATTTAAATCTGGACCATTGATTTGAACATTTTCCCTTTGATCTGGACCAAGTATGGACTGAGTCTCGATTGAATCTGAATTAAATTTGGACTTTTAATCTGGACCATTGATCTTTTAATATGGACATTTATCTTCTATTCTGGATCAAATCTGGATTGAATCTGATTTAAATATGGACTTATGATATTTTCATCTGGACATTAATCCTCTGATCTAGACTGAGTTTTATGTTATGGACCATGCTATCTTCTGGTCTGGACCAAGTCATTTATTTTGGACCAGTTATCTTCTGCTTTGGACCAAGTCTGGATTAAGTCTAGACTGATTCTTATATTCACGACCAAGCTATCTTCTGGTCAGGATTAAGTATGGACCAAGTCTGACTTATGTTTCCTTCTAGTCTTGACTAGGTCTCCTTCTGGACTCTACTTCCTTCTGATCTGGGCCAAGAAAGATATCCTTTCATGATGTTATTTGTCCTTTGATGTTTTGCCTTTAATGAAATCCTCTGATATCCTCTAGAGGTGTATCCTCTGGTGCCTTTCTCTGATTTTATCATCTGGTATCCTCATCTTCTACTTCTGATTTTATCTTATGGTGACGTCATCTTCTGCCTCTGGTGACGTCATCTTCTGGTGGCTTTTTTATTATTCTAAGTCAAAAATAAGATTACATAAAAGTACTTTTGTAAACATCAAAATTCTAAGTATAGAACCAACTTGGTTCCAACAGATCAATGGTCCAGATCACAGAATCGTACATATCAGATCACGTGGTCCAGAATTGGTCGAGATTAGAGGATCACAAAATGGTACAGATCAGATCACATGGTTCAAAGTTGGTCGAGATCAGAGGATCACAGAATTGTTACAGATAAGATTACATGGTCCAGAGTTGACCGAGATCAGAGCATCATACGGTCCATAATGTAAATCATGATGCAAATCAGTGAAGACTTGATTAAAATTCGAAGAAGACTTGATTAAATTTCGATAGAAATTTGATCAAAGTATTAAGAGAATTTGATTAAAAAAATCATTGAAGTCTTGAAGAAATTCGAATGCAATCTGAAGCTTAAAAAGATATGGTTTGAAATTAAAAGAAACAAGATTGGTCAACAGAATTTTCAAGTGCAATCTAAAGCTAAAAAGATACGATTTTAATTTAAGTAAAACAAGATTGGCCAACAGTATTTTCGAAGGAAATCTGAGCAAGATTTATTTCGAATTTAAGCTTGGACAAAGCCCTATTTGCAGCTATAAAAGGAGGCTTCATGAAGCACCATCAAGCATCGAAAAACACAAGAACTCAAGCTTCATATTCAACACAATTCGAGAGTTAAAAAGAGAGAATAACTTGAATGCAAAAGCAATATTTCCTAAGTGTTTTCGAGAGAGAAATTCAATGCAACAATCAGCTTTCCAGAAGCAACAAAAGTGTTCAAGAATCAGTGCAGCAATTAGATTTCTAGAAGCAAATTAGCAAAGTTCCAAACCCTTGTAATCAAACCCGATAGTGGTGTAGATCCCTTCTTCAATCTGGGGTTGTAAGATTGGTAGGAGAAGACTTGACTTGTAGAGTCAAGGTGTTGTTTTCGTTCCTCAAAAGTCTGGGGTTGTCAGGCTGTTTGAGAAGACTGGCTTGGAGGGTCAGGTGCTGTAATTCAAAGGTTTTGAATTAGTGGATTAAAGCCTTCAGGATGAAGGGACTGGATGTAGCCAAGTTAATGGTGAACCAGGATAAATTGATGTGTTCTTATGCTGTTATTTTCCGCTGCTAAGTATGATTATTTATTCATCAAGTAAATCACATCAACATTCAACAAAACAGCAAAAAGATTCAAAGTTTGGTAAACACAATTCAACCCCCTTCTCGTGTTTGCACCTTCATTAATATGATAAGCTAATATATCATTAATTCTTGTTCGGTTACATCCTAACTGTAGGCTCTATCATAGACTCTGAACTATATTTTCTTATGGTAATATTCACAAAAAAGATAAGGGAACAACATATTGCCACTAAACACAACAACGTGCATAGAAAGAATAAACAAAAAAGTAAGAAAAAATGTACATAGAAAGGAAGGGGAAAAAAACAACCTTTGAATGCCTTAACGTCACGATTTCCCAGATATTTTTTTGACAAGGTCTCCTCAGAATTTCAAACTGTATTAAAAAATAAAAGTGAGGAAAAAGGAAAATGAACATGAGAGAATAACTGACACTACTAAATAATCAGGAAAAACTAGCAATGCAAAGAAATGAATAGAAACTTTCTCTAGGGTTGTATACCTCTCAACTTAATTGGGGATGCAGTCATCCCAAAAATTTGGGTAAGCTCAGAGACACCAAATCTTAACAAGTGGTGGTAAAACTCATGCATGCAACATACAATAAACTATATACTACGGTAATAAGTTCAAATACATG
Source organism: Cicer cuneatum (assembly GCA_037974295.1). Classification (NCBI taxonomy): domain Eukaryota; kingdom Viridiplantae; phylum Streptophyta; class Magnoliopsida; order Fabales; family Fabaceae; genus Cicer; species Cicer cuneatum. Next base: position 33,452,648 of record JBBPBO010001984.1, on the reverse strand, counting down.
TGTATCACGAAATAAAATAATAAACCTTTCAAGGTCGATGATTCAGACATAATTTTACATTATTTTAATTTTAATGAAACATATCACAACTAAAATATCATATGGTAATAAGTTCAAAATACACATATATCAGTCAGAAGAAAAGCAATTAAAGGGTATAACACTTATAGTCATGATACAAGCATAAGGGTATCTACCCCTAGCATGACCACATTCATCCATTATTAAAACCTTTATCATATTCAGTTTGATAAAGCTATGCCTCAAGCAAGAGAGTAATATTGCTGGAGTCATGACAAGCACTACATATCAACCTTATTGACTAACACTCATTCTTTCACCTAACCAAACTCTAATTCTCAAATCGATGCTGGTTTTAAAAACTCCATTCAACGGTTACTCCATCAAGTTCAGCCCATTCTACAAAAACCGCATAGCCATCGCAACCGCCTAAACCTTTGGCATCCTTGGTAACGGTCGTCTCCACGTCCTCGAACTCTCCTCAAACCCCACTCTCCCAATCTCCGAAATCGCCGCATACGACACCGCCGATGGAATCTACGATGTCACCTGGTCCAAATCTCATGGTTCCATCATAGTTGCCGACGGCTCCATTAAAGTCAACAAACTCGTTCTTCCTCCCACTTCAAACCCTATCCGCTCTTTTCATGAACACACTCGCAAAGTTCACTCTGCCGATTACAACCCCGTCCTCCGTGACTTTTTCCTCTCCACTTTATGGGATGACATTGTTAAATTATAATAGCTTGGGGTTCTATCATAGGGTAAAACAACAGTAGAAGGAGAAGAGATTTCGATGATGTTAGGATTTGAAAAGAAACGAAAAGTAAACATAACATTTAAAAATAACAAGCAATGAGATTTTGATTTGGGGGAATGAGAAATCAAATGAAAAAGAAATGATGAGGTCCACGTGCTCAAATTTGGGCATAGTCAATTAAAAACTCAAAACCTCTATTTTAGTTTTTAAAAATTAAAAAATTTGTTTAAATTACTTATTTTTAAAATCTGTTTTGTAAAATTATTTTTAATATTATACTTTTTAAAATTAAAAAAGCAAAACATGCAAACAGTGTGTTACTTCTCATTTTTCAATTTTAAATCTTTAAAAAGAAAAAACACGGAGAAATTACTTTTCATTAATGGCATTATTGTAATTATGTTGAACTTATAAAATAAAAAAAATTGCTCATTCTCTCACTATAGAGCCGTGGAGACAGAAACGAGATGGAAACGCAGCAATGCAATGGAGCCGTTATGCCAAAACGATGAACCCTAGATGGCGATTACAACTCTAGCTCGCGATTCGATCAAGTTCATCCACTTCATTCCCTCTTCTTGACCATTGTTGTGTTCTCCATTCTCTGTGTGATAATTTCTTTGGTTAGTTTTTCTTTTTCTTTCCTTTGCATATGGTTTGCTTGAATTTGGGTTTTCAATTGAATTTTATTTTCGAATTAAGTTGGTTTCGTTTGTTGGTTTCGTTTGTTGAGTGATTTCCTTACTTAGTCAAGCAATCTACTTTCTACCTTAGCTAAACCCTCTATGAAATGCATTGAAATGTCAGTCCATATTAGTGTAGGTATTGCAATAGGTTGTAATAGACTTGCAGTTGAGAAGGTTTGATATTTGTTCACATAACAAATATCAGAATTTGTGATCCATGAATGTATAACCTGGATGAGCATTAAGATATCTTAAGTGATCTTGTATCATTGTTGTAACTTGGTATCATTATGAATTTCATTTTCCCACTCCAATAAGTCACCAAACTGAACTGTAGAGAGAGAGCAACATAAGTCATTTTTCTAGACAGAGCATCTGCTACATTGATTCCATGTCCATGCTTATAGATTGAATCTCAAAATCAAAGCCCATTAATTTAGAAGTCCACTTGAACTTCTCCTCATCCAATACTGTTTGATCTTTGAGAAATTTTAAGGCTCTTTTGATTATTAAAAATGATGATATGTCTTCCTACTAAATATTGTTTTCTTTTCTGAATCACAACCATCAATTTTCTCTCATAAACTGATTTGGATTGTGCCCTATCAGATAATGTTTGACGGTGAAAGTTAATGTTGATATAATAGCTTTTCTATTTTATGTTTCATGAAATTTAAATTGCAGTATTTTATGTTCTATTTTTACCTCACTATTTAAATTTTCTCATAATTGATAACATGCTTGTACTATTTTAGGTACATGAGAAAGCTTCTCAATTTCAAAAGAAAAGATGTGACCATTATAAGTTGTTGGAAATCATATTCAACAAAAATAATGCTACTGGAGTATTTCACCATTCATCTACACAAGACCCACCAAATACTGATGAAGAAAATGAGCTTGATAAACAATACCTTAACATTGGAAGTGCAAGTCATGTACGTGTTGATAAAGATGATTTAGACGATGATATACAAGCAATGGAGCGCGTCTCACGAAGTGGAAACCAGAAAGTACAAGTAATATCCAAAAAAAAGTCAACATCACAACAAATGGGACATGCGTTGGCAGCATGGGCTCAAGCATCTTTGGCGAGAATAGAGAAGTATAGCAGAGATAAGAGTAGAATAAGAGTAGGGATAGGAGTGTGGAGGCTACCTCGCGTGTAACATCTGATTGTTCACTGACCAAGTGTGTGGCTGCTCCTGAAGAGATAGAAGGCATTCCAGATGACATCTATCGAAAAACCTTGGAAAAGCTTAAGGATCTTGATTGGAGGGATATGTTTATCGCAATGTCTAAAGAGAGGAAACGTGGATGGATACTTAGACTTTAAGGATAACACTTTACCTGGATATGTGGTGATAGTGATTGGATATGCTTCTCTTAGTACTTTGTTTATGATCTTTATGGTTGCGTACTTATTTCTATTTGATGAACAATTGTATGTGTTGTTTTATGAGTTATTTTGAATTGTTATTTTATGATATCAAACCTCTGATGGATCATTTTGTTCTTAAAGTTGTTATGAAATTGTATGACAGGTTGTAACCGGATTTGATAGTGATACAAGTTATGATTCTTCTTCTGATGAAAGTGATGATGATTTTGTAGAATTTCTTACTAGTATTGTGATTTATGACTATCATCATAAATTCTTTAATAAAGGAAATGTTCTAACATCTTTATTATCTAGTCGTGAATTTGTTGTTGAAGTATTAAATGGATCTCAAGCAAGCTGTTTTGATTTATTTCGAATGAAGAATGAATGTTTTCTTAATTTTTGTAATGAATAAAGAGGGAAGAACTATCTAAGTGACTCAAGAGATATACTTGTCGAAGAAAAGGTTGCCACTTTTTTATTCATAATTAGTCATAACATTCGTCATAGAGTCGCTTCAAACCGCTTTCAGCATTCCACAGAAACAATGTCACACAATTTCAAGGAAGTATTAATGACAGTGTGTCGATTGGGAAAAGAACTCATAAAACAAGAGTCTATAGAGTTTCCTGAAACAAGGTATGCATATCATATTATCAAAGCTATTTGAGTTCGGTTCACTTATCTTTATTATTTTGTTCTGATTCTATTTGTTTGCGTTATGCTTTATAGAATTGCATAGGCGCAATAGATGGTACACATATAAGTGCATGAGTTCCCGAAGAGAAACAAATTTCATATAGAGGTAGAAAGACATTAATCATGCAAAATGTCATGTGTGCTTGTGATTTCAACATGATGTTTACATATGTATATTCTGGGTGGGAAAGAAGTGCACATGATTCAAAAGTTTTTTTGGATGCAATTACGTATCCAAATGCAGGATTTCCTTGGCCACCTAGAGGTAAATTGTAATATCATAATAAAATTACAATATATTGATGAATTTAACTTGTAGAGCTAACATTTTTTTTTTATGAAGGTTCATTTTATCTCATTGATTTTGGGTATCCATTTACTAGAGATTTACTTCCTCCTTATAGGGGTGAAAGATATCATGCCCAAGAATATATAGGCCAAAGTAGACAACTTATGAGTCTCGAAGATTTATTTAACTACAGACACTCATCTCTACACTACGCCAAAAATAGCCTTTTAAAGCGCTTTTTTTAAGCCCTTTACAGCGCTTTTAAGCGTTGTAGTATCTAGTGTTGTTAAAAGATATAACAGCGCTATTGGAAATAAAAAAGCACTATAATAGGTATAAATATATAGCGCACTTCTCTTAGACTAGTTTTACAGTGCTTTTCAAAAAAAGCGTTGTAATAGGTACATATATATAGCGTGCTTCTCTTAGACTACATTTACAACGTTTTTTTTTCAAAAAAGCGCTGTAATAGGTACATATATATAGCGCGCTTGTATTATCAACTAGTTTTACAGCGCTTTTTTCAAAAAAGTGTTGTAATAAGTACATATATATAGTACACTTGTATTATCAACTAGTTTTACAGCGCTTTTTTAAAAAAGTGTTGTAAAAGCCTTAGAAAAGCAGTGTAAAACATTTAAAAAAGCGCTGTAAAAGGATGAAAACATGTCTTTTATGGCATTTTTTAAAAAAGCGTTGTCTTTAAAATGAGATTTCAATTTTTTTCCAAATTCAGATTCTTATCAACATCAAATATCAATTACATATTAAATTCAGATTCTTATCAAATTCAGATTTACATCAAATTCATATTCTTATCAAATTCTGATTCATATTCACAGCAACAAATATCAACAATATCAATTACCAATTCACAATATCAATTACATATATATTCACAACAACAAATTACAAGTTCATGACAGTAGCAACAAATATAACAATATTGACAGTAGCAACATATTCATAATATCCATTACATATTCACAGTAACAAATATCATGCAAGTTCCGTAACGATTTCCAACAATTTCTTTCTTTGCCCTACTGTAACAAAAAATAAAATAAACTAATTAGAATAATGATCAGTTCACACCAAAATATACATGCTTGTTTTGTCACAATAATAACTATGATTACCCACCACATGGTTGGTGATAGAAGCTGCACATAGCATTACAAATTTCCTTATATGAGATATATCTGAAGTTGCCTGAATTTTTGAATCCAATCCAGAAAGTTCACAAGTGACCTCACTACACCTTTGCTCAAGCAACGCAAGAGTTGATGGAGCAGCTTCTTTGTATTTCTTCTGAAGCTCAGACTCCAAATAATCCCTCAAACGACCAAAACCAATATAGGACTTGAACGTTTCTTCATCAAAACCTCATTTTACGCCATCACGGAGATGATGCATAACTTCTGAGTCTACATGAGAGATCTGTCTACGGAACTCTTCATTTGATATGTTGCCTCGATCCTTAGGCAGAGCCACAAAAAAAGGACAAGTATTATCTCCAAGTTAACCACTTGCACTCAAATAGTGATCCATTTCCCACCTTTCAGTAAATTCCTGCATGTTCACATAACTAACCATCACTAAAACCATTATTAACCCCTGGAAAAAAATTATATTGTATCATTACATACAAGGTTTTAAATCAAAGTTGCAATAACAGTCATGGCCAAATTCCAATCTTTGATATTATGGAGAATCATGGCCAAATGCGGCTACATTTGCAGTCTCTTCGTGGTAACCCAAACATAAAAAACCTTGATGTAGCTGCCTAAATTGTGGTTGAATTGCGATTTTTTGAAATTACAAAAAATTGTGGCAAAATGCAGTATCAATTGTTGTCGAATTGTGACCACATAGACATCAAAACCCTTGATATTGCATATCTTTATTTAGAACACTAAATATATCAACTTCAAAATTGATAGAACCTTGAGACGATTATGAAATTTGGAGACAACAATTATAGTCCGTCTAAAAGAAGGATCAACTTCACGAATGGAGTCCAACGACTAGGAGGAGAAACACTCCATGCTACTTTGCTGAAAGAACAATAGTATATGGTGAGGAGGCGTAGCCAGTGATTTAACGATGGAAAGAATCTCCTACATCGTGTTCTCTGGTTCACCTTTCTTTGTCTGCCAAACAAACAACCAGATTTCACATTAACTACAAATTAAACAAACAGTCATTTGAATCACTTCTCATTCAAACATTACAACAAATACCTTGAGAACAAACCCCGGGGTGTCAATAATGGTAAGGTTATGACAATGTGCATACTCAGCTTTGAGTACAATACGCTTAGGAGAAACTGCTGTTTGGATTTTCCTCAAAAGTGCCTCTGTTCAAGACTTTATAATATCGGCAATGGTAGATGCCGAAATCACCAGACTTCCATACTCTTTTGAATCTTCCTCCTGTGGATGTTTCCATAATTCAATTCTTCATAAACTAAACTTACAATTAACACACACAAATTGAAGAAACCGATAATAATCACAAATTGAAGAAACCAATTGATAAAGGAAATTGAATGAATGGACCTGGAAGCGACAACGAGGTTCGAGAGCGGTGGGGTCGTCAAGCATTTGAAGGATGAGTGGGCGACGAGTACCCATCTCGACCTCACGGACATTGAAGCGAAAGCCGAGAAGTGCTTCGAGGAGAGAGCTCTTTCCATCAGACTGTCCCCCAAAGACTGATAGTGATAGCTTGTTGTACTATTCATAACTACATACGTAAGTGGAATTTACCAGATGAATTATTCAACATATGTGAAGCAATGGATCCTATGGAACTTGAGAGGGTGAATGAAGGTCTAGGCATTGAAGGAACAAGCTCCAACGATAACTTAACTAGGTTATCTGATGAATGTGCGATTGAAACGACAATGAGTAGAAATCGTATTATAGATAGGATGTGGGTACACCATCACAATTAGTTGCACAAATTACTATCTTTTAGATTTTATTATATACAATGTTGGTGGATATTTCCTAAATATTTGTGTTGGTTTGGCTTACTTTTTATGTTGTTGGTGGATAATATCCATGTTAAATTTTTATATACCTTTTTCTTCAATTGAATTTTGAAAATAGTGATCAAATAATATATTTTTATATTACAATTGGATTTGGAACTCTATTCACTTGCAATGAATCTTATTTTATAAAAAATTAAGGAAGTGAACAATAATGGACAAGTGTTTATTAAAATCTTTTAATAAAAATATATTTATTAATTATACTAAAATACTTTACTTGTATTTGTTATTAGTCGAATTATTCTATCTTTTTACTTTTATTATTTAATATAAGAAAAACAGATTTTTATCTCTATTCAAAATCTGTTTTAAAAAATTAGATTATCAAATAGGTTTTCTCTTTTTCTCATTTTAAAAACAAGTATCTCAAACAAGTTTTTTCTTTAATTCTATTCTTTAAAACAATTTTTATAATCAAATTTATAAAACAATTTTTAAAAACTAAAATGCAAAAGTGTTTCAAACAGGCTCCTCTTAGATCCTTTAGCTATAGTTTTTTTTTCATAGTTTTGTAGGTAAATGATACCTATACCTACGATATCAACTGCCATATCTAAAAGTGACGGTAGGTATATGGCAATTTTTTTTGCGGTGTTTACTCGATTATTTGATAAAAGAAATTCTAAGTTTAGAATACTCACTACGCCAAAAATAGCCTTTTAAAGCGCCTTTTTTAAGCCCTTTACAGCGCTTTTAAGCGCTATAGTATCTAGTGCTGTTAAAAGATACAACAGCGCTATTGAAAATAAAAAAGCGCTGTAATAGGTAAATATATAGCGCGCTTCTCTTAAATTAGTTTTACAGCGCTTTTTCAAAAAAGCGTTGTAATAGGTATATATATATAGCACGCTTGTATTATCAACTAGTTTTACAGCGTTTTTTTCAAAAAAGCGCTGTAATAGATACATTTATATAGCGTGTTTGTATTATCAACTAGTTTTACAGCGCTTTTTTCAAAAAAAGCGCTGTAATAGGTAAAAATATATAGCGTGCTTGTATTATCAACTAGTTTTACAGCGCTTGTTTCAAAAACAGCGCTGTAATAGGTACATATATATAGCGCGCTTGTATTATCAACTAGTTTTACAGCGCTTTTTCAAAAACGCGCTGTAATAGATACATATATATAGCGCAATTGTATTATCAACTAGTTTTACACCGCTTTTTCAAAAAAGCTCTGTAAAAGGTTTAAAAAAGCGTTGTAAAAGGATGAAAACATGTTTTTTAATGCTATTTTTTTAAAAAACGCTGTATTTAAAATGAGATTTCAATTTTTTTTCCAAATTTCATATTTTTATCAATATCAAATATCAATTACATGTGAAATTTAGATTCACATCAAATTCAGATTCATATCAAATTCATATTCACAACAACAAATATCAACAATATTAATTACAAATTCACAATATCAATTACATATATATTCACAGCAACAAATTACAAGTTCATGAGCTCTGTAAAAGGTTTAAAAAAGCGTTGTAAAAGGATGAAAACATGTTTTTTAATGCTATTTTTTTAAAAAACGCTGTATTTAAAATGAGATTTCAATTTTTTTTCCAATTTTCATATTTTTATCAATATCAAATATCAATTACATGTGAAATTTAGATTCACATCAAATTCAGATTCATATCAAATTCATATTCACAACAACAAATATCAACAATATTAATTACAAATTCACAATATCAATTACATATATATTCACAGCAACAAATTACAAGTTCATGACAGTAGCAACAAATATAACAAATTGACAGTAGCAATTTCCAGCAATTTCTTTCTTTACCCTATTGTAACAAAAAATAAAACAAACTAATTAGAATAATGATCAATTCACACCAAAATATACAATAATAGTTTACAATTTCCAGCAATGTGAAACTCACCTATTAACAGATTATATAACTTTCAATTGGAGCATATAATGACACCAGTCTTCTTTTATTTCAATTAGATCACTTTCAGAGTATGTTAAATCGAAGTTGTCAAAGTACTATATGATATAATATTTGAACATAAATAGGTTAGAATCAAATATATATATCTATATATAGTTTATATATGAAAATCAAAATATAATGAAGAGCTAACTCAGAAAGACATGAATGGAGGCAATTGATTGAATATAGTATAATGAAAATATAAAGAAATAGTTTAAACATCTTTTACTTGTAGTTGTGCAGTTGTTAACAAGTTCAATAATGTTCAACAAGCTTCATTATTGTGCAGTTGTTAACAACTTCAATCATGTTTAACAAGCTTCATTAATTTCATATGATGCTTCATAATTAGTTACAACTATCAAATTAAAACAATTAAAAACACCAAAACAAATCACAGTCATACAATAACGCATTCAGTAATTTGAGGGATGTCAAACATAAAATCAAATGCTTTTCGGGCACCATACAATCAACAAAAGCAACAAAGGATTTAAATCTGAATACGTGAATTTTCTACTGCAAGTGACCTCAACAAAAGATTTAAATAACAGTTCATAACTGCAATTTGTGACAACCACACTAAGAACTTTTATACATATTTTACAATCACAATTACAACACATTATTTGACTGCAATATTCCATAATATCAATTATCACAACACGATAGGTAATTAAAAACCGCAATTTCAACCTATAAACAAGACATTTGTTATGATAAAATAAATACCAAATAAACACAAGTTTGAGTGTAACAAGCCATTAAATCGCAACTACATTAAGTGCAATTAAATGAGCAACAAGCATACCAACAAATCAATGGGAAGAGACTTGAGCCTTGATTCTGATTGACACTCTTCAATTCGTAGAGTTTTTGGCGGTCCCAGCAAACCACTCTATTTAACCAAATTAACAGGCGAAAGCATAAGAGGACTTTTATCAAACACTTTACGGTCATTAACCTCACTATTCTCCTCGGACTTTTATCAAACACTTTACCGTCATTAACCTCACTCGATCCCCAACCTAAAGACTTGTTACACCGAAGATGAGCAAGAGTTCCATGTTTCAAATACTTGTTCCCTGAGCTCTTTAATTTTTTTTCTCCCTTTTCCAACCTTTCAATTTCTCTCATTCGGCGTCACTTTCTCCATCGCTATATCATCGTAAAATTCCGATTTGAATAAACAGATTCAATTCAACCTGAAAAAAATACAGAATCACCGAAATTGAATTCAATATAAACTATCATAATAAATGACAAACAAAAATAAAACAGAAAATTAATTATTAAATAGAAATTTCAATAAAATGAAGAAAAAAGAAGAGAACTCACATTAGAGACAACAACAATTTTATCAGGTAACGATTTATCAATTTTAGAGACAACAACAAATTAATAAATACAGTACCTAAGACAACAATCACTCAGTAGAGGAGAGAAAGGTTCGTAATAGGGTTCGAAGGGAGAGAACGTATTTAATATGTTTTTATTTATTAATTTATCAAGTATATATAACTTGAACTGAACTTGTAATTTTACAACGCTTTTGTCCATAAGCGCTGTAAAGGCTTTTAAAAATTAAATTTCAAAACATTTACAGAGTTTACAGCGCTTTTATACAAAGCGCTCTAAAAAACACTGTAAATATAGTGTGAGAGCGCTATATTTTACAGCGCTTTTATAAAAAGCGCTCTAAAAAGCACTGTAAACATTATATGAGAGTGCTATATTTTACAACGCTTTTATGCGAAGCGCTCTAAAAGCGCTGTAAACATTATGTGAAATCGCTATGACCTTACAATAGCGCTTTTCTGTAAATCCTAAACCCTTCATGACCCTACAACAGTGCTTTTTCTAAAGCGCTTGTCATTAAAGCACTGTTGTATCCTCCATTAATTTTAAAATATTATACAACAGCGCTTTTAGTTATGAAGCGCTATAAAATATGCGCTGTAAAAGGTCATTTTTAGCGTAGTGACTTATTACAACATCTACGAGAAAAAAATTCTCTTAAACAAAATAAGTGATGAAAAATAATTGTTTTCTACTTTTAATTTTAAATTTCTGAATAGAAAATATGCTACCACAATAGAAAGTAAAAGGCACTTGCAATTGTTGAATATATAGACCAACAATGATGTTTAGGAATAACAGTTCACAAGTAATATGGTATGACTGCGACATATAGGGTTTTCTACGAATGAAAAAGATAGAGCCTAAAAATTTCTTTGGCCTTGACATTGTAAATGATATTCATTGATAAACACTAATAATTTAAGTTATTTTCTTAATTTTCGTAAACTATAGTCTAAACAATAAATAAATAAATAAATAAATAAATAATTGAAGTGTTGACCGATCCACTCTTATATGTATTATGGGCAGAATGACTATTAAAAACTATTAAAATAAAATTGAGTATAATTAACAGTTTTAACAAAAAAATAAATATATATAAAAAATTATACTAATGTTGAAATGTGTTAAAAGTTCTTATATGACTGCAATATTATCGTAAAATTATTATTTTTTCAATTACAAAAAAATTAAATAATATTCTAATCAAACACCCAAAATATACCTAGTTTTGACCCGTATTTTACATTTTTTTTTTATGTTTTAAAAGACAAGATAGAGAGTGTCACATTTTTCACCAAAGAGCAAATAAAGATCTTGAGTTTTGGAAAAATGAGTTCTCGCACTGTAAGACTACGAAACATGTTTTCCCGCTGTGAACATAGCCTTTTGCACTGCAAAATGAGTCAAGATTCAGACCAAAGAAATTATGTCGCGCACGCGCACTACGAGACGATACTCTCCCACTGTAAAATGAGTTAGAATTTAGACTTGGGAAATATGGGGTTTGTCATTGCGGGGCTATACATTTTATAATTAAACCACATAATATAACTAAAATCATCAATCAATCAATCAATTATACACTAAAATACGTCTATTACTAAATTGATTTTTAAAATCAAATTTAAATATTTTATTACTAAATTCGGGGTTTTAAAATAGCTACCTTAGATAATACAAAGGATATGTGTAAGATTTCTTCGATAGGATTGTTACATGCTTTGTAGGTACTAGGGCAGAGAAGATTTAAGGAAAGAAACGATCGAGGAAGTTATATATATATATATAACTATAACTAACCAAACGGAAGAACAACAAAGGTGAAATAACCAAGAAAATTGAACTATTCCCTGATTTTGAAAAGGAAAATAAAAACAAAAATTCTCAATCTTTTCCCTCATGTCCTAGGAGATGTTAATATTGATGAGGATCAATATGAAGAACAAGAAGAAATAACTACTTGCTATGTTAGGTTTTACGACAAACTAACGCTCAAGAGGTTTCGTGCTTAGGACCTCTTGAATTCCAAAAAAACACCCTCAAAAGTATGATTTATTGATTGTGGCTGCACAAATTTTGTGGCTTATGATCAAAGACACTCAAGTTTGAAACTAACTTCTAATACTTAAGTCTTAGAGAAACACTACAAAATTTTATTTAAACATAAAAATTGCGTGACTAAAGATCCAAACAATGAAGAAGTTATCACAATTTAAATGAAAGGTAACACTTTTTCTCTAGATTTGATGAAGAATGTGTTGGATTTTAGTGAAATTATATATGGAAAGTTTTGTAAAGGAGTATAAAGAGTTCAAAATTATGGAAAGGTTTTGTTGAGTAAAATGGGCTTCATCTAAGTTGTATATTTAGAGAAAGAGAGTTCAAAATTTTATTTAAATATATGTTTTAAGTTGATAATGTGATTAAGGTGTTAGAAGTTCTATTGGGGTTTTGGTGAAAATAAAGTTTCTACATTTATTATAAGAACTAAAATGTGCCTGGTTGATTGACTTTTACTTTTTAGTTTTTAAAAACTATTTTATAAATCAATTTTCAAAAACTATTTTCTAGAAGAAAATAAAAAAAAAAGTTATGTTTGGTAAAACTATTTCTATAAACTTAAAAAAAAAAAAACTTGTTTGATGACTTGATTTTTACAAATATGTTAATAACAAATAAATATGAATATAATTGCAAGTGGAATAATAAAAAATAGTCACTCATTGTATTAATAACTTAAAGAATACGTGGGTGTATAAGTTCAATTTATATGCTATAAAAAAATAAGTTTAATTTATATAATAGCTAAAATCTATTATGGAAAATGTAGGGATAAGGGAGAGTGCTTTTTTTGTGTATAATAATACCCCAAACAAGTCTTTATTTATTTCTTTATTTTAAGAACCAATATTAGTAATGTGAATATTATTAGTAATTATCGGTGTTTTTTTCTTCTTTTATTTAAATAAGTAGTTTCTATGTATATTTAGTTTTTCTTTTCATATTTTGTATGTGAGTTCGTTGTTTGAACGACATTGCTTTATTCATCGTCTCAGTGCGGCGTCATTTGTTTCTTATCTTTTTAAGGTGTTCGTTTGGTTAAAATTAATAGATTATGTTCGATCAATTATAGATTTGAATAATCACTACAAGAAATTTTCAGATTTGCGACACTTGGATTGCGACGGTTCTTGAAAAACTGCCCTAATCAAGAAATTGCGACGGTTCCTGCGGCGGTTTTTGTCAACCGCCGCCGCCCCAAAACCCTTTTCCCACTTATTGTGTTTCAGTTTCCCCCAATTTGCGTTTTTTCCCTCCTCCATTTCGTTTTTTCCCTTCCCCCAATTTCGTTTTCGCCGCACCAAACCTTCCATTTCGTTTTCCCATTCATGATTACCCTCCATCTTCCTTATTCATTGCGGCCTCCCTTCGTCTCTGTTTGCTCCGTTCTCCCTTCGTCTCTGTTTGCGGCCTCCCTTCGTCTCTGAGCTTGTTGTGCTACATAAGGTAAAGCTCCCATTTTCTTTGTTGTTGACGCATCCTTTAACTATTTCTCCCTTCTTTGTTGTTGAGTTTGAACCCTAGCTTTACTTACTGTAACAATGGTATGTGCTTGCCGGTTCATATAATATACACATATGGCTCATATTAAACCAACCCCCTTTTTCTATTATGTTAGATATATGAGGAAAATTCTTCTGTTATCTTTTGTTATATAAGAAAATACTCATTTTATCATTTTATTTTGTAATAGTTACTCTCTTATCTCACACTTTATATTTCTACTGATTTTGGTATCGATAAATAGATTGGTTTTTCTTTTAATGATTTATTCAACCATGACTTTTGTTTTTTGTTTTTGTTATGGTTAGTTGGTTCAGAGGACCTTTGAGATTGTGAGTTCTTTGGGTTCATTTGGGTTGAAACTATTTTTGGAGCAGAAAAATGGGACACTTGATAAGAATAAAAGGGTTCGTGTCGTTGAATTGAAGTGCATATTCACACAGCTGGGACCAACTTTTGTGAAGTTGGGTCAAGGATTGTCCACTAAGCCTGACTTATGTCCACCTGAATATTTAGAGGAACTCTATGAGCTTCAGGTTTTGTCTTCTCTTCCATTTTCCTATTTTTAATCATTTATTGTTCCATTTACATGTTTCATGTATGGTTTTAAATTTCGGTCCCCAACTAAAATTACAGATGTAATATAATGATTTTAGAGGTGTCTACGTCTACAATTACCATATTTTTAAATTGCGGGGCTGCATTTGACCATATTGGCCAACATTTCACTGCAATATAAAAGTTCACAGCGTAATTCCATTTGCAACTGCAATTTAAATCCATGGTTCTGTGTATTGCTTAGAACATAATATCACTTGGTTTTCTATTTCAGTGCACTTTGAAAAGGTGGTATGTTTTTCTTTCATAGGACAATTATACGGTATGCATTTTAGGAGGACTATAGAATGGTCCAAACAAGTTTTTGTGTAGAATTATCAACTTTTAATAATAGTTGATATATTATAAAATAATAACCTTTAACTATTTTATAATATATCAATGACAAATTGGTCCTATTATAGACCAAAACTTATTTGAACTATGCTATACATTACATATCTTCCACTTATTACTTATTATGTTTTGTGCACCTGCCAAACCCTATCTTGAAGGCCCTATTTGGAGAAAAAACTTAAATAAATATTTACTTGAGTAAGATTATATAAATGCAGTCTGGAGTAACTGTTATAACTGAATTAACTATAGTTCAATTTTAGGGTAGTTAGTTTTTATAGTTGTTACTTTCTGCTATCATAAGCAGATCTAATATGCTATTTACTCATCTTTGTATCATTTTCAATTTGAATGGTGAAACTCATGAGGTTATCCAAAAATTATTTTCCCCAATTTCGGAAATATCAATCACAATTGTTCAATGCAGAAGATAAGCCTAAATAAGATGAAAATAAGTCCATTAAAATGGGTCAAAAGTTAGAACTGTGATTTGTTTAGTGGCTGATGTCAATGTGCAGCTTAGCATGCACTTCTTAGCTGCTTCATCTCGGCTAAGAATCCATATATTATACACAGATGAACCATATGTGTATATGAACCATATGAGTTTGTCTACATCAGTAAAGGTATGTGCTTGCCGGTTCCATCTGTGGTGTTCACTTAATTTTTATACTGCAGAAAGCCGAGCAAGAGAAGGTGGAGAAGCTTATTCAATAACAGGATGCAAGCATTTTCATACCATGTGCTATATATATGTTAGTATATAGATAAAATGGCAAAAAAATTGAGGATACCCTTTTCTGTTCAATTTTTGAGTCCTTTTGGAATTAACTTATATCTGAGTACTTTTTCTGCTTTTGAGTGCTCTATTTCTGCCTGTTTCTGCTTGTTTTTGCCTCTATTGCTTTGATTTCATATGCATTCATTGTTGTGGTAGGGCATACTTGCTGTTTGTTTGGTGTTTGCAGCTCCTGAGTTTGTGTTTACTAGAACATCTATTTGTAGAGCCACTGTGATTTTTTTTATAAGGTTTCTGGTTGTGATTATGGTACATTGTTAGTGCTTTAGAGGTTAGCAATAAAGTAAGGACCAGTCCAATTAATTTTACCATTTACTAAAATTGAATTATTTGTCTCAAAATGAAATCAGATATTTATCCAGTCCAACTTAATCCATATACTATTCAGTTTGGTCCCCCTAGATTTTAGTAGAATTTTTTTTTGAAGTTTTGCAATGTGAAATAAGTTCTCATGAGTCCTGACTATGACTACTTATGTTCAAGGCTTTTATCTAGGAATCATTTTCATACCATGTGCTATATATATGTTAGTATATAGATAAAATGGCAAAAAAATTGAGTATACCCTTTTCTGTTCAATTTTTGAGTCCTTTTTCTATTCAGTGTTTTCAAATTTCAATGTTTTAGACTTGCCATTGTCTAAGCATATGCTGTTATTTTTCTCAAACCTCGTGTGATTCTTCAACTACTAACAACATTTGCATCGTGGTGGCGATCAAGATAAGACATTTGCTTCAGATACCACAAGTTCCGGGGGTAATGGATTAATTTTGTTTACAACTGCTATCTGATTTTCTTTAATTGTTGGAGATTTTGTCTACATGTTCATTAAATACCTGCATGTAATGTAACTGGTTTCAGGGGAAAGAATTGGTAAAAGGGATAAAAAGCGCAAGGTATGTCTCTATTTTTTATTTTATTTCTACATGCTTTTAAACCATTGCCAATGCCTATGACATTAACAAGGCTGTTTACTATTATGTTTTCTGATGTCATTTGTTTTCACTACAGAAGGCTGATAAAAATACTGCAAATAGAGAAAAGCTAACGATCCTTCATACATTAGGCTCTAAGACGCTTGCAAGGAAGAGGGATGAGTTGGTAGGATTCACTCAGTCTACTTTTAATTGCATACTTAATTGAACAACTACTTATTACATATGTTTATGTGTAGGAACTGAGAGATGGTCGAAAATACAGCAAGGGTGAAATGTATTCAATTTGTCATAAAAAGTCTGATGGGTCATTTGTCGATGACAAAGCCAAGGAAAAATATGTAAGTGTATAGAATAGAAGTGTTAATTGTAATTATTTCTTATTGACCACTTTATAAATTCAAGATGCAATTGTTAGTTTTGGTAATAGTGAGTTGCAAATTTACAATATTAGTTATTTTGGTTGATAATAGTGAGTTACAAAGTTATAAAACTATAGGCTTCAATATTGGTGTGCTTGCTTCAATGTTACATAGGCTTGATTTGGTGCATTATGGTTGGATGTAGTTAGTTTTGGTGCTTGTACCAATATAGTTAATCTATTTATTGTCTTAGATGATATCAAATTGATTGTTCTTTTGCAACATATATTTGAATGTACTACATGACGTTTTTCTGTTGAAATGGTTGAGAATTCTAGACCTTTCTGTTATATAGAGGAATTTAGTTTGCTTCCTTTGCTTGTGCAGGAACAATTGCAATCTGAAATTGGGAAGACTCATTCTTCAAATGAAGCATTTGTTAATGTGTTTGGAAAATAACATCCAGGATGTGTTCGTTGTATGGGACTTGGAATAACACCATCTCAAATCACTACATCTACTTCTCACCCTGTAAGATCAATGTCATCCTTTGAAGCTAATGACAAGATGGAGAAAATGCAAGCTGAAATCATTATGCTTAAGAAAAGGGATTCTGAATTTGATATGTTGAAGGAGCAAATTGCTTTCTTGTTGCAAATGCAAAATTCTAGAGAACAAAAGGTAAAATTATTTTCTTAGAAAACCTGTTTATAAAATCCCATGAGATCGAACTGTTTGTCTTTGATTAAAAATTTCAATTGTGTAACAATTAATGTTTGCTATATGAGAAATTTAGTTAATTAGTATTTGATAATGTTTATTAAGATTCATTGAGATTAATGTAATTTTTTTTCTTCCAGGCAACAGACATAGAATTGCTAATAGATGGTAGACATTCATCTGTTTCTAGCAACCAACCTGATGATCGTGGAGCAACATCATTAGGGATTGATTAGATATTTTCATAAACTTTTATCTTTCATGGAGTTGTTTTGAATATTTGTGTATGAATATTTGTGTTTTGAATATTTGTGTATGTTTATCTTTCATGAATATTTGTGTATGTTTATCTTTCATGAATATTTGTGTATGTTTATCTTTCATGGAGTTATTTATTATTTTAGTTAAGTTCAATGTATGAATTTGTGTTATTTATTTTGAAAAAAATTATATAAATTGAATTTAGCTACAATAGTTATTTAATTGTTTATTTAAATTATGTGGATGATATTAATTTATAAATATTTTTTATTTTATTTAATAAAAAATCAGAAAATATTGTATAATAATTTTTTAATTTAAATTATTAGGATTGCGACGGTTGATAACAGTCGCAATGTTTTGGATCAAATTGTTCAAAATGAATATAGCGACGGTTGATAACTGTCGCGAAATTTCAAAAAAAAAAATTTAACGTGTTTTGCGACGGTTTGAACCGTCGCAAAAAAAGGAATATTTAGGCGGTTGAACGACGGTTTTCAGAACAATCGCAAAGTTTGCGACGGTTGAAACGACGGTTTTCAGAACTGTCACAAAAATGCCTCGCGACGCACAAATCTGCGACAGTTGACGAACCGTCGCAAACTAACATTGGAGGCGGTTGTAACCGCCGCAAAGGACATGAAAAACTGCCGCAATTTGTTTTTTTTTTCTTGTAGTGAATGTTACAAATCCGAAAATATAAGGATTCTTGACACTTTAAGATTATCATATTTGTAGGCATTTTTTTGTTTTTATTCTATTAACAAATATGTTGTAAGTTTGTTCGCAGTTTCATTTGTTTCTTCAATTTTAGTAACTTTGAATTTGTATTATTTTTCGATGTATTTTACCAATTTGAATGAATTAATATATTTTTTTGTCCAAAATAATTAATACTACTTGCATCACTCTCACTTTACTACCTTCCACTTTTGTGTGTGTTGCATTCACTATATCTTTCACTTTAAAATAATAATAATAATAATAATAATAATAATAAGGAGACATTACATTAACATCTCCCATGGTCTCTTTAAATGACATTCACCCTCGTTTAATTTTCAAAAAGCCGTCACCTCCCCGATATTCACTAAAAAAATTGCATCAAACATATATTTAATAACACTTAGGTAAGATCATAAATATAGTTTTAAAAGATATAGTTTGGCTCTACTGATACAACTGAAGTGTGCATCCTAGTTTTATTTTTTAAATAATAGATAAAGTTTTTGTTTGTTAAGTTTTAAAAATCAAAAAGATTTTTAAAAAATGAAATCAAACTTAGTCTTTGATATTAAATTTTTAATTTTTATGAAGATATTTAAGTTTTAAAAACAAAGTTTCAAACTTTATGACTTTGAGAAAAGTTTATATTAAAAATTTTAGGGTGTAAGGTTTGAAGGAGAAATATTAAACTTATGAACAAAGTTTAATCTTTATGTTTTGAAGTTGAAGGTTTTTATTTTTATAGGAAAAATGTAAACTTTATGCTAAAGTTTGAGGTTGAAGATGTGTTTAGGTGTTTGAAGTCGATAATAATTTTGATTTTGATATGTAGTTTCATTTGGTGAAGGCTTATCTTTTGAAAGTCTAAGAAAAGGAAAATCTTGATGAAAATATCTACTTTAAGAGTTCTTAGTGTTAATGTGGTTTTGTGTGAAATCTAAAGTTTGATCAAACTTGTGAAATGATTAGATATAAATTTAAAATGGCAATAAAGAAAAAAAAGCTTTTCCAACTCTTTCATAATGATCGAACTGTGTATGGTGTTGACGAAGAAGTTTTATTTCACATTATGGTGAATTTGGGAAATATTTTGTGTTGATGAGAAAATGTGGATTTTGTGTGAAAGTTTATTTAAAAAGTATAGTTGCTAAATAATAAGGTTTCAAAAATGTCAAATTGAAAGTTTGAGAAAATTACGAAAAGAACCTTGGATGAATAATGATTTTGAGTAGTTTAAATATTATAACTCTTAGTATTTGAATTGTTATTGTTAGAAGTTTGGAAATAAGCTTTATACTAGTTTTGAAAATATTAAAGTGTTAAAGATTTGTGAAGTTGATTGATAATTTAAACTAGTTCTGAATTTAATATCACAAGGAAGACAAGTTTGAATTGTGATCCTTTTTAAGTTGGAATACTTATGACTTCATAAAGTCAATGTTTGGTTAGAAATAAAATGCTAAGTTAAATAACTAAGTGTATGTATTGTATGAGTCTAAATAAAAGTCAAAGAGAAAAGAAATGATACACACATATGTTATACTAGTTCACCCAATTTTGGGCTACATGCAGTCCTCATCCTTGATGATTTTTTCACTAAAAATGCTTAAAATACCTTCTCAATTTCTACACTTATACGAGTCTCTCAGCTTGACCTTTCTTTCCTATATTATCTAAGCCTTAGAAGGCTTATAGTTTTTCTTCTTAGTCTCAATAGACTTTACAGCAACCACAACATACTATGTGTCTCTTTTATAAACTAAAAGATGACTTCATAAGGTTTACAATTAAAATAATTATTTTGAGTCAAAGTTCTCATAACTTGACTGAGATGCACATGAACATCACATTCTTAGTTTCTTTAGATTTAGCGATCTATGATAAACTCTTAATGTGATTGAACTTTTAATCAACTTTTAATGTTTAAACATAAGATTGTTCGATACTTGATATAAGCAAGAGGTGAAGCTACAATGATATTCCTACACCTTCATGAGATCGTTTGGTTCAAGTCCCAACACACACCTTTGATGAAGCTTTTCTTGAAAAACTATGAACATTATAAGCTTTAAGTTGACTTTAGAATGTTTTTGGGGTTTGTTCTTGACTTGTGATGTAGGAGAGAGAAAACGCGGGGTTAAGGGTTTGTTTGATTCTCATCCCAAAAACTCTATTTTAGTTTTTTAAAATTTAGAAATTAAAAAACTTGTTTGGGTTACTTGTTTTTAAAAGTTGTTTTGTAAAACTATTTTTAATATTATAGTTTTTAAAACTAAAAAAGAAAACCAGATAAATGGTTTTTTACTTCTTATTTTTCAGTTTTTTGAATTCTTCTAGTAAAAATCTGTTTTAAAAAATTAGATTATCAAATAGGTTTTTCTCTCTTTCTCATCTCTAAAACTGTTTTTAAAAACAAGTATCTTAAACAAATTTTTTCTTTAATTCTATTCTTTGAAACAATTTTTAAAATCAATTTTTAAAAACTAAAATACAAAAGTGTTTCAAACATGCCCTAAATCTTCTTTTTCCATGCAAATACTCTTCATAGTAGTAAATAGTACAAGTACAATGACTAACAAATTTTCTATCCCAAAAGTGCTTTTTTATTTTTGCGTCGAACATTATGAACTTTCATCTTTCTGATCTTCATAAAGTTGTCATTTGAATTTATTAATTTTGTTTTGTTTGATCCTTATAGGTTTAAGTTCTCATTGATTTGTTGTGAGATAGCTTATTCATCAAATCCAACGATTATAACTTATCATGATGAATATTTGATTTGTCTTAAATGAGATACGAGAGATTTCAATATTCTTCATTCTTAAGCATTTTCTGCATGTATGTTTTCTTAGTTGAATAAGCTTTAGGTTCTTATCGTCCACTCGAATTAATTAGCTTCTTAATTCTTCTCGCATGTGTATAATCATTCTGAACTTTTAGTATAAAATTTTCTAAAGTTTGTTAGAAAGTTAGTTTTGTCTTGTGAATCATGATTTATACTTTGATTCTTTTTATTATTTTTTGTATTAAAAGAATTACTCAAGAGCACATATTAGATAACAATATGTATCAAAATCTCTCAATCATTAATGATGGTTATCTTTAAAATATCATTAATGATTTTGTCTCTACAATGTCCCCCATTTTGATGATGACAAATTTAATGATTTAGGATTGTCAATTTTGATGATTTATGCAATATTGAAAACATAATTCTTATGGCTCCCCCTTAATTGGAGAACTCCCCCTCAGTTTAAGCACAAATGAATTTTGTTTTAAAGTACTTAAAAATGCTCATAAATTTGAAGCAATTAATCATCTATTCATTGATCATGCTTTGAAGTATAGAGATGAATTTGTTTATGTTCATACATCAAAATATTTAAAAATTAAAAGATATAATAAAAATGAAATCCTAATCATATATCCCCCATTTGACAACATCAAAAAGAAAAACTATGATATGTTACACAATCTAAGTATATAGGAATGATAAATTAATCAAAAGCGGGTGCAGTAGATTGGTCAAGGTCAAAGGCTTCAATTTCAAGAGGGGGCTCCAAGTTTAGGAGCAGCCACTTCAATCACCCATTTTGCCAGATTGAAAAAGAGAAGACACTGGTGGGAGGTTTGAAGTTGTAGGAGGAAGTGAGGATCAAACTTTGGAGAACCAAGATGAGTGGTAAGAGGTTTGCTCATGATTTTAGAGGTGGAAATGAAAGATTTTGAATGTTGTGGGGTCATGAACTGAAATGAAGTAGATGAGATTTGATTGGCAGCAACAGATACAATAGGGAGAGCTGGAGAATGTTCAACCATATTTTTGAGTTTCTAAGGACAAGTCTTCGACAACTTTCTAAAGTTGATCCACAACTGGAATAACACGGATTTTAGACTCATTATGGATGAACAGAAGCAGAAGCATTATATTTAGATGCCCTAAAGACATGTTGGTCTTCTTGATGTTATGAGGAGTCTCCAAAGCTATGCAACTCCTTGAGAACATTTGCCACAAATGTTTCTGTAACGCTCTGAATTTTTAATCCAAAGCGTTACTTTAAAATATTTATTGCTTAGAAAAATTTATGACAACTTTTTTTTTTGTAAGAATACCTAACACTTATTCATTTAAATAATTAGTAACAATCACGTTTATTTAATATTATTAAGAAAATATTTATTCAAAGCTAAAACAAAGAAAAAACAATTATTTCTAATAGAAGGGAACCCACTTCCATATTTTTAGAATTGTAGTGCATTTTGGAAGTTGGTGACAAAAGAATAAAAATAAATTTAGAAATATCCCGGCAATTCTATTATTACAAAATTGTCTTGAAAAATCCATTTTTACCCCATGCTTGCGGCACGTTAATACTCATAAACTACTCTTGAATCTCCTCGAACTCATTAGTACCTAAAATGTTGTTGTAAGAGTAAGTTTTTTTCCACTATCCACATCAAACCAAACCTAAACATATAGAAGAATAACACAAAACATATAAAAGTAAAAATTTCCAATTTAAAAGAAAAAATGCGCAAACCGGTAAATTGTATATAAAAAACACATGCACAATGCATGCTCTTAAAACTATATGATCAAGATATAAACTTGTCACTAAGACAACTTCCGCACAGAAAGATCACCCATATCAATGGAGAAAACAAATCTTCGACTAAGGCAACTCCCACGAAAATGCATATGTAATGACATGATAATATATTATCAGAGAGATATATTTCCACACAGCCCACTAAGAATCATATCATATGCATTCAACATCACTTTTTAAAATCATCATCTTATTCACATATCAGTAAGATCACATACCACACATATTTATCATAAGTGTCACATATTCGTATACAAATAATCATAAAAATTATAACTTTCACCACATACACATAAAAATAGAAACTTGAAATCATACATACCATAAAAATTAACACTTTAACATATATAACAAGAAAATTCATTCCAACTCATATACATCATAAAAGTTAAAATTTTATCACATATAACATACAAATTCAACTTTTACTTCATATTCGTTGTAAAAATTAAAACATTATCATATATAACATAAAAATTCAAATTTTGTATTCATCATAAAAATTAAAACTTTATCACGTATAACATAAAAATTCATACTTTACTTCATATTCATCATAAAAATTAAAACTTTATCATATAAAACATAAAAATCCATACTTTACTATATTCATCATAAAAATTAAAACTTTATCACGTATGACATAAAAATTCATACTTTACTTCTTATTCGTCATAAAAATTAAAACTTTATCATATATAACATAAGAATTCATACTTTACTTCTTAAAAATCGTAAATTACATATTGAACTCAATGCAAATGATTAGGGTTTCATTATTTTAATTCATTAGTCTACATTTATTCCTTTCATAAAGCAAGCAATCACAATTATAAATTTCATGCCATCCAACCAATGGTCTAACTATAATTTTTTTTTGTTTTTTCTGCTTATTATTACTTAGTATGGAAAAATTGTGGACTTTAGGGAAAATTTAAAGTAGATATTGTTGGGTAAATAGTGTTGGGCCTGAATGAGGACTAGGAGAGAGAAAATATCAATATTTTTGTTAACCTTGATCATAAAAAAAAAAACTCAAGCCACAAACCCCTAGCCTAAGTTTCTACTCATTCATATGGGTTGGTTCACACCAAGTCACAAATCCTCAGCTTGAATTCTTCTTGCACTAAAGGTTAAAAACCCTTCTACATATATATAACTCCTTCATTGATTAAATAATTCTTACTAACAACATTATCAACTACAATGAGTCAAATAAGGCAAATAATTATCATATTATCACACATAGATTAATATTGAAGAAAATATTCATAGGTCCTAATTATTTTAAATAATAAATTTAGAGAGTGTTACAGTTTCTGCATCAACAACATCTCGGTGTTGCTTAGAAAAAATGTCTAGAATTTCATAATGAAGATTTTAAGTGGGTATTAGAGGAAGGTTAAGAGTGATAATGTTCAATTGTATATGAAATTAGCTGAACATTATGATGTATGGGATCGTTGAACTGATCATTGACAGATTTAGTTTGAAAGATAAGATTGGTTTCAATAGTAGTTTGGACCTCTTGAGTGGCTTAAATCTCACTTA
Source organism: Cicer cuneatum (assembly GCA_037974295.1). Lineage (NCBI taxonomy): Eukaryota > Viridiplantae > Streptophyta > Magnoliopsida > Fabales > Fabaceae > Cicer > Cicer cuneatum. The sequence goes on along the minus strand of JBBPBO010001984.1, from coordinate 33,427,958 downwards.
ATTTCTTCTTTTTGACAAGTGTGCACAACTTCTTATGATAAGGTTCAAGGGATAAAGTGGATTTTCGAATCTTTTTGGCTGACGAAGAGCGAATGTAGGTCAAGGGTGTTGGAATTATAGTGGGATTGATCTTCATATAGAGTAGAGTTTTGCTAGTGATACTTTTAAAAGTATATTCATTTTCCTCTACTTTAAGAGGAATTTTGAAATACTTGAAGATTTTGGTGAGCACCATTCCATATGGCAAAAAAGAAAATTCTTTACGATTAAACACTGAGGTGATATATGACACATAGATCTGTGTCAATGATTTTTTTTGATGACAAAACTTGTATTTTTTATAACAACTTTTCTTTATATTTCTTTGACTCATCCTATCTTGGGGCTCTCCCTAAGTCTATGTATCATTTTCTCTCCACTTTATCAAATATATTTTCTCCCCCTTTTGTCATTAGAGAAAAAGACTTGAAAGTGAAACTTGCTCCTTTTTTTTCTCTTTTTTTTTGTTTTTTTTAATAACATAAATATATTGCAAGAAAATATAAAAACTAATTTAAAACTAAACTACTTTGAAGTTGTGACAAAATCAGTCAGGTATGAAGTTTAGGTTTTTCTTAATGAAGTCAAACCTATCTTCAGGTAGTGGTTTTGTGAATGTGTCAGCCCATTAGTGTTCAGTTTCTGCAAACTAAATGTTTAGTACCCCTTTTTGAACAAAGTCCCTAATGAAGTCGTGTTTGATCTCTATGTGTTTAGCTCTAGAATCTAGTATAGGGTTTTTGGTTAGACAAATGGCAGAAGTTCTATCACAATAGATGGGAATGTTGGTTTCTAGGATTTTATAGTCTTCTAGTTGATGTTTCATCCAAAGTAGTTGAGAACTGCAGCCAACTGCTGAAATATACCCAGCCTATGTTGTTGACATTGCAATAGTGTTTTGTCTCTTACTTGACTAGGATATTAAGCTGTCACCTAAGACGATGCAGTTTCCATTAGTGCTCTATCTCTTAAGTTTATCTCAAGCATAATCAGAATCACAGTATCCACTAAGTTTGTACTTATGAGATTTCTTGTAGAACAAAGTAAGATTTGTAGTGCCTTTTAGGTATCTAAGGATTCTCTTCACAACAGTTGATTCTGATTCCCTAGGGTCAGCTTGAAATCTTGCAGATACACATACACTAAACATGATGTCAGGTCTAGAAGTGGTAAGGTAAAGTAGAGATCCTATCATTCCTCTATATGTTTTTTTGGTCAACTGTTTGACTTGAATCATCTTTTTCAAGTGAACAAGTAAGGTGCATTGGTGTAGCCATAGGTTTGCAATCACTCATCTTAAATTTCTTGAGAAGCTCTTTTGTATATTTAGTTTGATGATTGTATAAACCTCTTTGACTTTGCTAAATTTTTATCCCTAAGATGAACTTAAGGTCTCATATCATACTCATTTGAATTTCACGCTGCATTAATTTAGAAAATTCTTGGCAAAGAGTGCCATTGGTAGATAAAAAAATAATGTCATTAACATAAATTTGAACAATAAGAATGTCATCTTCTATTGGTTTTGTAAAAAGTGTATTGTCTATTTGTTCTCTTTCAAAGTTATTTTTAAGCAAGAAGTTACTAAGTCTATCATACCATGCCCTAGGTGCTTGTTTTAGACCATACAGAGATTTCCTATGTTTAAAAACATGATTTGGAAATTCAGAACATTCAAAACCTGAGGGTTGTTTAACATAGACTTCTTCACTTATATAACCATTTAGAAAAGCACTTTTTACATCCATTTGAAATAATGTAATGTTATTATTTGCAGCAAAAGAAAGTAGGATACAGATAGCTTCTAACCTGGCCAATGGAGAAAATGTCTCAGTGTAATCAATGCCCTCTTGCTGACTGTAGCCTTGTGCGACAAGTCTTGCCTTGTTTCTAACCACTTCACCTTTTTGATTTAGCTTGTTTTTGAAAATCCACTTGGTTCCTATAATGTTCTTCTTTGGTGTAGGTACTAGATCCCAAACATCATTCCTCTCAAATTCATTTCACTCTTCTTGCATTGTAAGAATCCATCCATCATCTGCCAATGCTTCTTCAATAGAAGTAGGCTCAATTGATGAGAGTAAGCCAAACAAATTGGTATCTTTAAGTGATGATCTGGTCCTCAAAGGATCACTTGCACTTCTAATTATTAGAGTTTTAGGATGGGATGACTCGTACTTCCATCCAGATATTTCTTCTGACTTATCTTGACTATTTCTGACTTGATCAGATTCATCCTTCGAAGATTTGTCATATTCTTCTGATTTGCTTGTATCCTTTGATATTTCAAATTCTTCTAGTTTGTTTGTATCTGCTTCCTTTGTTTATGGTAAACCTGCATTATCATCATCATGCTTTGACTTTTCAAGGTCAAGATTTTTGTCATCAAACTTAACATGTATGGATTCTTCCACAATATGAGTTTACTTATTAAACACTCTATAAGGCTTGGATCTTTCTAAGTATCCAATGAAGGTAAACTTTTGTGATCGAGAATCAAATTTACCAAGGTTATCTTTAGTGTTCAATATATAACAAGTACAACCAAATTGTTTAAAATAAGAGTTGTTTATCATCAAACTTAACATGTATGGATTCTTCCACAACATGAGTTTCCCTATTAAACACTCTATAAGCCTTGGATCTTTCAAAGTATCCAATGAAGGTACACTTTTGAGATCGAGAATCAAATTTACAAAGGTTATCTTTAGTGTTCAACATATAACAAGTACAATCAAATTGTTTAAAATAAGAGATGTTAGGCTTTTTACCTTTCCACAATTCATATGGTGTTTTATTCAATATAGATCTAATATAGACTCTATTTTGAATATAACATGCAATATTAATTGCTTTAGCCCAAAAGTGTTTTGCAACATTCATATCATTTTACATGGTTCTAGCCATTTCTTGGAGTGATCTATTCTTTCTACAACTCCATTTTGTTGGGGTGTTCTAGGAGAGGAGAAGTTGTGAGAGATTCCATTCTCATCACAAAAACTTTCAAAGAACTTGTTTTCAAATTCTCCTCCATGATCACTTCTAATTGTTACCATCTTAAGACCATTTTCATTCATGATTTGTTTGCAAAATGTGATAAACACTTTGTGGGATTCATCCTTACTTCTTAAATTTTTTACTCATGTCCACCTAGTATAATCATCTTAGAGAGACTGTTTTCACTGGCCCAAAGAGATCTATATGTAAAAGCTCAAGGGGCTTTGAGGTAGAGACTGAGTTCTTAGGGGTAAAAGAGTTTTTTGTTTGTTTTCCCTTTCGACAAGCTTCACACATAATTTTAGATTTATAACTAAGCTTAGGTAGAACTCTTACTAGTTGAGGTTTATTCAATTTTGAAATTAATCTAAGGTTTGCATGACCTAATCTTTTGTGCCAAATTAGTTTCTCTTCATTTACTAACATAAGACACTTAACCTCTTGTTTCTATAGACTAAACAGATTTATCTTATAAATGTTGTTTTGCCTCTGACCTGTAAAGAGTACAGATCCATCTTTCTAACTAATTGCCTTGCATGTTTTTTGATTGAATATAATATCATAATTATTATCACTTAACTGACTAATACTTAATAAGTTATGCTTAATGTAACACCCCGAGTTTAAAACACAGCGCGGGTGCATTTTTTTTTCAATAAATAATTAAAATGAGTTTTCCAAAATTAATATCAAGGGAATTAAAATAAAATCAGTTCATTTCAAAGGTTATCACCCAATCGGTGTCAGAGTGCAGAATAATACAGCGGAAAAAGTAATACATTAATTCCCAAAATAAAATTACATTTCCCAAAACTCAAGACCCTATACAAAAGTCTAGATTGATCATGCACTAAGCTACAGTAGCACGGTCTCCACCGTATCCTCTATAAGTCTCGTCTTCAGCCAATCGTCCGTCCCTCTACGTTGTCCCAGTAGACTCCGTACGTAAAGATCAGGGAAACTAACGATGTTTCCGTCGTTAGTGTATCCGTCGGTAGGACGGGTTCGGGTAACATCTAAAGGCAAAGCCCAAAGTCCACAATAATAGTAAAGGGTCACCGACTGAAATTAACAAATAAGCACATAGCATATATCTCACAGCAACAAATACATTCATGGCATATTGTATAATAATGATGAAAAGATGCTTATTTTGAAATTTCATGACATGTATGCCTATTCAAAACAGCAACGAATTAATATGGAAAAACATGTTGTAAGTACAATCACCACTTCAGCAATCACAAACATTCATCAGAAAACTCATATTTCAACAAGTACTTACACACATCAATTTTCCAATCATCAAGAATATCCAAAACGTGACCCACCGGTCAAACACCCAGATGCAATATGCATATGCTCATGTACTCAGCTTCTTGGAATTACCAAGGTGCAGTCGCTCACAAACCAGCACACGTGCAGTCGCTCCACAGACCAGCACGATTTACCCAGACCAAGGTACAGTCGCTCAACAGACCAGTACCAGTGCAGTCGCTCAACAGACCAGCACGATTGACATATTGGAATGGACTGTTGGAACCAAGTTGGTTCTAAGTACTTAAGATTTTGATGCTTACAAATGTACTCAATGTAAACTTATTTTGTATTTTGAATTGTTAAGTTAAATGCCCCAGAAATTGAAGGAAACAGAAGCAGAGATCAAAGGAAAATGAATTCTGGAATTTCCAGAAGATGTTCCAGGATGTCAAAACATCACCAGAGGATATGTTTGGTGACCCATAACAGAAGGAATAAAAACCATAATGAAACATGGATCATACCATTGGAAAGCCTGCCAGAAGGAGAGTTGTTCCAGACAAACAGGAGTCGAATATCAATTTTATTCCAGAAGTTATTCTGACCAGAAGATGGCCTGGCAGTGAAAAATTACACAGTCCAGACTTGTTCCGGACTTGACCAGAAGATATGTTTATGAGTCCAGAATAAGAGGATCAATCCAGATTTGGCCAATACCATAAGATAGCATGCTTCAGGACATGGAGCTAAGTCCAGACCAAAAGAAATGAGTTCCAGAATCAATCCAGACCTGGTCCAAAATTAAAGGTAAAATGTCCAGACTGAAATATTTTTTGTTCAAGTTAATTTCAGTTTGTTCCAGACGAAAATCCAGAATCTGTCCAGATCAGAGTAAAAACTTCCAGATCAATGGTTCAAAAATAATTATTTGGTCCAGTGATGGTCCAGATCAGAAAATCAGACCATGGCCCAGTGGTGGCCGAAATAAGAGGGACAGACTGTGCAGTCCAGCAAAGGCCGAAATAAGAGGATTACAGCATATCAATTCGGCTGGTCGAGTTGTGGAATATCACATGAAGATCCAAGGGTGCAGATTTGATCATGAGGATTAAAGAAACTGAGAAAAACGTTCAAAACAGAATTGGAGAAAAAGGCTCAAAACAGAATCTGAGCAAAAGGCTCAAAACAGAATCTGAGCGAATTACTCCAGAATATTCTCAAAACAGATTAATCTAAATATACTGCAGAAGTAAAGCATTAGTGAAGTTCTAAAGTTCAACTATAAATAGAGACTTGATGTTGAAGAATAAAGTATTGAAAAACACAAGAACTCAAGCTTCAATTAAAAGATATCTGAGAGTTCAAAAGAGAGAAACACAAATGAACAAGAGCAATATTTTCTAAGTGTTTTCGAGAGAGAAATACAGTGCAACAAACAGCTTTCCAGAAGCAACGTTGCAATGTTCTAAACCTTTATTATAGTAGTGTAGATTCCTTCTTCAATCTGGGGTTGTCAGATTGGTAGGAGAAGACTTAGCTGGTTTAGTTAAGGTGTTGTTGTTCCTCAAAAGTCTGGGGTTGTCAGGCTGTTTGGGAAGACTGACTTGAAGGGTCAGTGGTGTTGTAATTCAAAGGAGTTTGAATTAGTGAAAGGCCTTCTGGAGGAAGGGACTGGACGTAGCCTAGTTAACGGTGAACTAGTATAAATTGCTGTGTTATTATGTTATTATTATCCGCTGCTGAATCTGATTAATTATTTATCGAATAATTCAAATCAATATTTAATAAAACAGCAAAAGAAATTAAGTTTGACAAACACAATTCAACCCCCCTTCTCGTGTTTGCACCTTCAATTGACCACCATGAACACGCGGCCATTCCGTAGCTCGGATAGAATGGACCACCACGAACACACGGCCACTCTCAAACCAGATAGAATGGACCACCACAAACACGCGGCCAATCTACAAGCCATCACGGTTACTACAATCACGTGTATTAGCCGCTCACAGGCCAAATACACAGAAGTTAAATCCTTGCACGGATAGAATGGACCACCACGAACACGCGGCCATTCCGTAGCCCGAGTAGAATAGACCGTCCAATACACGCGGAACTACTCTGACCTCGGATAGAACAGACCGTCTAATACACGCAGAACTATTCTATAACCCACAGTTACTACTTAACTTCGCGGCCCATCACGGTCACCGCATCAACTCTGTGGCCCATCGCGGTCACCACTTGACTATGCAATGCATGAATATGTAGTGTTTTCTCTTCACTGAAAACAGTATGCGACATCCATGAATTTCATGCATTTCCATCATTTCTCAAAATACCTCGACACAATTATTTCCATTATCAACACATCAATGATTAAACATTCAAGTAATCATTATCACAAAATTCCATTCTGAATTATCATAAGTCTTTTCCCCAACTCTTAAAATTCATAAAACAGTGTTTAAAACTGAGTTTTCTGGAAAACACGAATCTGTATTCGAATACAGATCCCTTGTATTCGAATATAGAAGCTGAAACTAGTGAAAATCTACAATTTTAACATTCTGTATTCGAATACAGCACGCCTGTAGTCAAATACAGAAGACAAAACCAGAATGATCAACATCAGATCATCAGAAAACAGAACCAGAATCAGAATCATCAAGACCAGAACATCAGAAAACAGAACCAGAATAATCAACATCAGAAACAGAACCAGAACGATCAACATCAGAAACAGAACCAGAATGATCAACATCAGATCATCAGAAAACAGAACCAGAATCAGAATCATCAACACCAGAACATCAGAAAACAGAACCAGAATAATCAACATTAGAAACAGAACCAGAATGATCAACATCAGAAACAGAACCAGGTTGAACAACATCAGAAATAGTACCAGAATCAGAATCATCGGAAGCAAAATAGAATGATTCACACCAGAATCATCAGAAGAAAAACAGAATGACTCACACCAGAATCATCAGAAGCAAAACAGAATGACTCACAGCAGAATCATCAGAAGCAAAACAGAATGACTCACACCAGAATCATCAGAAGCAAAACAGAATGACTCACCAGAATCATCAAAAGCAAAACAGAATTACTATCAGAATCATCAGAAGCAGAAACAAGATGATTATCAGAATCATCAGAAGCAGAAACATCATGATTAATATCAAAATCATCAGAAGCAAAACAAAATGATTATCAGAATCATCAGAAGTAAAACAAAATGATTCACACAAGAATCATCAGAAGCAAAACAGAATGATTCACACAAGAATCATCAAAAGCAGAAACAAGATGATTATCAGAATCATCAGAAGCAGAAACAGGATGATTAATATCAGAATCATCAGAAGCAAAACAGAATGATTATCAGAATCATCAGAAGCAGAAACAAGATGATTATCAGAATCATCAGAAGCAGAAACAGAATGATTATCAGAATCATCAGAAGTAAAACAGAATGATTCACACAAGAATCATCAGAAGCAAAACAGAATGATTCACACAAGAATCATCAAAAGCAAAACAGAATGAATCACCAGAATCATCAGAAGCAAAACAGAATGATTCACACAAGAATCATCAGAAGCAAAACAAAATGATTATCAGAATCATCAGAAGTAGAAACAAGATGATTACTAGAATCATCAGAAGCAACACAATGATTTATCCAGAATCATCAGAAACAACACAGAGTGATGTTGGAACCAAGTTGGTTCTAAATAAACTGGATTTTGATGTGTACACATACACTTGATGGAATCTTATTTTGAACTTGAATTACTATGGTAAAAACCATCCGAAGATGAATGTATCAGAGGATACATTCTGAATTTACAGAAGATGCATTTCTGGAATTATCAGAAGATAAACCAGAATGTCCAAAACCGACCAGAAGATAACTTTGGAGGCTTATATCAAACAGAAACAAAATCAGAAGAACATCTGGAAAACACCAGAGGGAAGCCTACCATAATATGAATTGCTCCAAACAAGAATGATTCAAATATCAGAAGCAATCAAGAAGTTACACTGATCAGAACATAGCCTGGCAGTGTAATTTCAACACAGTCCATACTTGTCCAGAAGTGACCAGAAGATATCTTTGATGGACTATATCAGAGGGAATAAATATCAGAAGATTCTTTCGACCATACTGTTGTGAAGCCTGCCATGGGGAGAGTTGTTCCAGGCCATAAGTTGTCAAAAGCAAGAAGTAATCCTGAAGATAATTTGACTAGAACATGGCATGACAATTGAATTTTGAATAACCCAGACTTCGCCCAGACTTCATCCAGAATTGATCAGAAGAAGCACAGAATGGTTCATGCCAGAATCACCAGAAGCAGAAACAACAGAATGATCATCAGAATCATCAGAAGCAGGAATCAGGATGATGATCAGAATCATCAGAAGTAGAAAACATGATGATTATCAGAATCATCAGAAGCGGGAAACAGGATGATGATCAGGATCATCAGAAGCAGGAAACATGATGATTATTAGAATCATCAGAAGTAGGAAATAGGGTGATGATCAGAATCATCAGAAGCAGGAAAACATGATGATTATCAGAATCATCAGAAGCAGGAAATAGGGTGATGATCAGAATCATCAGAAGCAGGAAAACATGATGATTATCAGAATCATCAGAAGCAGGAAATAGGGTGATGATCAGAATCATCAGAAACACGAAAACATGATGATTATCAGAATCATCAGAAGCAGGAAATAGGGTGATGATCAGAATCATCAGAAACAGGAAAACATGATGATTATCAGAATCATCAGAAGCAGGAAATAGGGTGATGATCAGAATCATCAGAAACAGGAAAACATGATGATTATCAGAATCATCAGAAGCAACACATTTCAAACGGTTTCTTAAAAACAAGGACAACCAACATTAAAACAGACTCTGCATTTTTTTCCAGAAAACATTTTCCTCATTTAAAATCCCTTTTCTTTTTAAATCGTCAACATCACCAGAATCACTTAAAACAGAACAGAATCAAAATCATTAACACCAAATCATCCAAAACAGAAACAGAATGATCAATCATCAGACTCATTAGAAGCAGAAATAGAATGATCACACCAGAATCAAAACATGCATCTCCAAACCACATGCAAGGCATTTTCAGCATTCTTACACAAACAACACAACATGCAAGCATATTCTAGTCTTTCTCAAACATCAGAATAATCATGTAAGCATTTCAGCTTTCAGACACCTCAGAATAACATGCAGCATCATAGAGCAGCAAAACAGAATGCATTTTTGCATTGTAAAACCATTTTTCCAAAACAGTTTTATGACATGCATTTTAATCATATTTAAAATAACATGCAAAACGTTTTTTCAGCTTTCTCACACAAATAAGACAGCTTTGCAGTAACAACCAGAACCACAACATCATAGATTCATTACACATCACAAAAATTCATTTTCTTCATTTTTCAAAAATGTGTTTGCATAATAGTTTTTCTTCAAAAACAGAATGACACAGCAAGCATTTACAGCCCTAATGCAACTAGAAAGTTGGAAGGTGCCCTTACCCTTGTAGCATGTTCTGCTTCTGCTAAAGTGTATGCGTCCAGAAACGGCGAAACTGCAACTGGTGTTTGCTGCTGCGAAACTGGGTTCTTTAACTCCGTAATGGTATGGGGAATAACTTTTGTACTGGGGTTTTGGTGTTTCTGTGTTTGGATGTTCCAGTAATGATACTTTGAAGAGTTCCCTCTCTTCCTCTTTGAACTCGTGAATGAAAATGGGAAAGCAGAAATAGAGACAGAATGGGAGGGAAAAATGGGTTACTATTACATGCAGTATGGGCAGCAAGGAAGGAGGGATGGTGTTCTGATTTCACCATCATGCTCACTCCTATTTATAGGCTTTTGTGGTGCCACCTCACCCTAAAATAATATTAAAATAAGGCTGGGTTCTTCAGCACTTAATTACTTGTAATTAGCCACTAATCCTCAATTAATTGCCCAATTAATTTAATTACCCGTAATTAAATTAATTTAATCTTAATCCAATAATTTTAATTCATCCTCCAAAATAAATATTTATATATATATATATATTCACTCAAACATACATATATTAAATGTTTTACAATATTCCCAAAATACACTTAATATTAATTCCAAAATTAATATTAAATTTAAGGGTCTTACACTTAACACCTTTAACAAACAAGACATCTTTAATAGAAAGGGAAGTACCATTCCCAATTGTACCTTGACCAATGATCTGGCCTTTTTGCTTTCCTCCAAAAGCACTGTGCCTCATTTGCTCAATGTTAGTTCTTGGAACATATACTTTTCTCCCGTCATATGCTGCGAGCATCCACTGTCTAGGTACCATGATTGGTGTTTTAACTTGATTGTTGAGGACATCTGCAACAAAGATAACTTTTTTCTTAGGTACCCAAATTTGGTTGGGTCCTGGTTTGTTAATTTTGAAAGGTTTCTTGTCCTTCCTTATATTTAATATGAGACAAGATAATTTGGAGTGACCTTTCTTAGAGGAAATAGTACATTAGATATCAGAGGGAATAGGTTTAGGTTCAATTACAGTTTCTTCAAATCCTATACTTTTTTTACCATTTCTACTAACTCCATAAATCATATAAGCATATTTGCTTATTTCCATACCATTAGCAAGAAAATCTTGAAATACTTGTTCATGCATATCAGAATTACATGTGGTATTTTCAATTGATGTTGAACTATGATTACTTTTTAGAGTTAGATTTTTAGCTTTAAGGTCAGCAATATCAATTTTCAAATTTGCATTCTCTATTTTATGTTCAGTAATATCGGTTTTCAGAGTTGCATTTTATCTTTTAAATCCAACACTTTGATTCTTTAAAGCATTAACTTTTTCAGTTAGAATTGTATTTTCTTTCCTAAGTGTTTTCAATTTTAAAGACAATTTGTTATTATTATTTAAAAATCATTTATAGCAGTAATTATTTCTTCATCTGTTGATTCACTTCCAGAGTTAGAATCTATGTTGGATCTAGAGACAGAGTTTGTATGAGCCATCATAGCCAAATCTACTTGTTCATCGTCAGAGGATTCATCAAAATCATCCCTTGTAGCCATCAAACTCTTCTTCTTGGGTTTGGAATCTTTCCTCTGGTGTTTCCCTTTATCCATATTTGAACATTCTGAGTTGATATGTCTAGGTTCATTGCATCTGTAGCAGATGATGCTTTTCTTGTCATATTTATCATGATTTCCTCGGTTGGATTGCTTGGAATATCTTTCGATTTGGGCCACATCTTTCGAATCTTTTTGGATATGAAAGCAATCTCCTCTTCCTCTGAGTTAAGATTATGATTATCTGAATCACTATCTTCTAATTCTGATGTTGCTTTTAAAACCTTCTCCTGCTTGGATTTCAAGGCCAAAGTCTCGTTCTTCTTCCTGGGCTCACATTTTTCAAGCTCAATTTCATGTGATTTAAGAAAGCTGATTAATTCTTCCAACTTTAGAGTATTTCCTGAATGGCAGTGATCTTAGGCTTCCACTTGCTTGTCAGACTCCTTCAAGATTTTCTTCACATGATCAGCAGTAGTATAACCCTTTTCAAGTACCTTTAATTTTGAGACCATGGTCTGGAATCTGGAAAACATTGTTTTAATGTCTTCATCTTCTTCCATTTGGAAAAACTCATACTTTTTGACTAGGATGTTGGACTTTGCTTCTTGAACTTGCTTGCTTCCTTCATAGGTCAGAATCAGACTATCATAAAAACTCTTTGTTATCTCCTTGTTGGTGCACTTGTCAAACTCCTTGAAGGTGATTACATTTATCATGAATGTTCTGGACTTATGATTCATCTTATACATCTTCTTCTGATCATCATTCATCTCCTTTCTTGGAATTTCAATACCATCAGTATTTTTCAGAGCAATATAACCACCATCTTCTACCAAGTCCCAATGTTGAGGATCATCTGAAATATAGAAACTTCTTAGCCTGTCTTTCCAATACTCAAAACATTCTCCATGAAACAAAGGTGGTATGTTGATGTTTCCTCCAGCAGCTTTTTCACTGAATCCAGACATATTGAATCCTTGGATCTTTTCTCAAACACTGTAAAGTTCTCAGCTTTGAGACCGAGCTCTGATGGCAATTGAAGGTGCAAATACGAGAAGGAGTTGAATTGTGTTTGCCAAAGTTGATAACTTTTTGATAATTTATAAATAAATTAAAAACTAGTTTGGTTTTTGGTGACTTTCTTGGAGTAAAAGCAATTGGATTCAGAGGCAGGAAACAATGAAAGCATAATTAATTTGACACGTAGATTTATCATGGTTCACCACTAACTTGGCTACATCCAGTCCCCTCGTTCAGAAGGATTTATGAAGGTGAAACACGAGAAGGGGGTTGAATTGTATTTGAGTAACTTGAATACTTTTTAGTTTTAAAAAAAAACCTGTTATGTATGAATTAAAACAGAGTTAGCTGCAAATATAAAGTAAATAAAAACTCAGAATTTTACACTGGTTCACCGTTAACTAGGCTACGTCCAATCCCTTCACTTTGAAGGATTTCACTAATTCAAAAACCTTGAATTACAAAGTACCACTGACCCTCCAAGTCAGTCTTCTCAAAAAGTCTAACAAACCTAGACTTTTGAGGAAAAGAACCTTGAATCTAATTGCTAAGTAATCTGCTACTGCTTCTGACTCCCTCAGATTGTAGACTCTACTTCAACAACTTAGAACTAACACAAGGGAAAGAAAAACTTGGAGTACATGCTTCTGGAAAGCGGATACTCACAATTGACCTCACTAAAAACTAAAGTATTTTGCTTTTTGAAGTGTATGACTCTCAAGTATTTTCGATGCTGAGTCTTCTGCCTTGAGCCTTCTTTTATAGATGAAGATTAGGGTCTCTTCCATGATTAAATTCGAGCTGTATCTTGTCTAGATTCTCTTGCAAAAATAACTTGGCCAATCGGGTTTCACTTAAATAAAAAACATATCTTTTTAGCTCCAAATATGCATTCGAAAATAACTTTGGCCAATCCTGTTCTTGATTAATTCTGGATCAAATCTTTCTTCCCGCCAATAGCTTTTGAATTCCCACAAGACTTCAATTTATTTTTGTATCAAATCCTCTTAATACTTTGATCAAATTTCTATTAAAATTTAATCAAGTCTTATTCGAATTAAATCAAGTCTCCACTGATTATCATCATGATTAAATCTGGACCGTATGATCTTCTGATCTCTACCACATCTAGACCATGCAATCTGATCTGCTGTGATCCTCTGATCTCGGCCAACATTGGACCACATCTTCTGATCTTCTAATCTCGGCCAATCACTGGACCATATGATCTGATCTAGACTTTTAATGATCTTCTGATCTCGACCAACACTGGGCCATGGTACTTAAGTCTGGACCATTTTTCATTTATCCTCTGAAATTTATTATTTAATCTGGCGATGAATTTTACCTTTTGATTTGGACACTTATCCTCTGATCTGGACATGCTATCTTCTGGTCTGGATTGGATTTTATAATCACTGCCAAGCTATCTTCTCGTCAAAATAAAGTCTGGACCAAGTCTGACTTGTGATTCCTTCTATTCTTGAACAAGTCTTCCTCTAGCAGGCTTCCTTCTGGTCTGGACCAGGTCTCCTTCTAGACTCTGCTTCCTTCTGATCTGGGTCAGGAAAGATATCCTCTGATGATGTTTTGACATCCTCTGATATCCTCTTGAGGTTTATCCTTTGGTGCCTTCTATATGCATCCTCTAGTATCTTCTGGAGGTGCATGCTCTGGTCTGATTTTAATCTCTGCTAACTCATCTTCTGCCTCTGGTGACTTCATCTTCTTGTTGGAACCATGTTGGTTCTAAGTACGTAGGATTTTGATGTTTACAAAAGCACTCCATGTAATCTTATTTTGAACCTTGAATTATTAAATCAAATGCCACCAGAAGCTGAAGTAATCAGAAGCAGAAAATCAATGGGTTCCAGAGATTGAATCCTGAAGGTACCAGAAGATACTCCAATATGTCAAAACATCACCAGAAGATATCTTTGCTGGCCCAGATCAGAAGGAAGCAAAGTCAGATAGGAGACATGGTCCAGACCAGAAGGAAGCCTTCCAGAGGGAGACTTGATCCAGACAAGAAAGAATCAAATGTCAGATTTATTCCAGAAGTTATTCTGACCAGAAGATGGCCTGGGAGTGAAATGATAAACAGCCCAGACTTGATCCAAACTTAATAAGAGGATAAGTTAATGGGTCTAGAACAAGAGAGTCAATCCAGATTTGACCCAGACCAGAAGATAACATGGTTTAGGGTATGAAACTAAGTCCAGACCAGAAGAAATGATCTCCATATTTGATCCATAACTGATCGAAAACATAAGGTAAAATGTCCAGACTGAAATATTATTTGTCCAGATTTAATTTCAGCTTAATCCAGACCAAGTCTAGAATTGGTCCAGATTTGAGGGAAGATATTCAGATCAATGGTTCAGACCAGAATTGGTCCAGACCAGAAGAAAGCTGCAAGGGCAACATCAGAATCAGAGGATAGTGACAGTGACTATGATGATATGGCTTACTTAACCAAAAAGATGGTTAAGATCTGGGAAAATAGGAAGAGGAGATTTTCCAAGAAGAAACATAACAACAAAGATAAGGAAGAATCTGACAAGAAGAACATCATCTGTTATGGATGCAATGAACCTGGATATATCAAGTCAGAATGTCCAAATCTGGAAAAAGGCAAACAACACAAGAAGAGTTCCAGATTCAGAAAGAAGGGTCTGATGGCTGGTTGGGATGTCTCAGAATCAGAAGATGAATCATCTGATGAAGAAGAGGCAGAAACAACAATGATGGCACACATCAGGTCTGCTTCTGGACCTCATAAAGGCACGATTTCAGGAAGGAAAGAAGGCAAAAGGAAGAATGATCGAAGAAGTCATTCAAGCAAGTTTGGAAGAACATCAGAGGAAGCAATTCTGTCTTTGATGGCACATACCAACTGAATTTCTGGATACAGCTCAGGCTCTGGTACAGATTCAGAAGATGAAGACGATAAGTTATTTTCTGATCTCTCTAAATCTGAATTAATTGATGCTGTAAAAGACTTGTTAAATGCAAACAGTAAGATGTCTTTAAAACTGAAAACTCCTAGGGAAGATAAGAAGAATCTGACCAAAGAAGTCCAAGTTTTAAAGACTCAAATCTGAAAACCAAACTCTCAAAACTAATGTTTGTTTTACTTCCAAAACTGTTTGTGAATCTGATATGCATGAACAATTTTTTCAAGATTTTATTTCTAATGGAATGGAAAGAAGTAAATATGCATCTATGATTTATGGAAACAGTAACATTGGAAAGAGAGGTCTTGGTTTTACAGAAACTATTGTTGAAACTAAAATTGTTCATTCTGATGTATTATGTATTGTTTGTGCTAAGAAAGGTCACCCTGAATTATCTTGTCCAATGGTAAAATCTGAACAACATCAGAGAGCTGTTACAACTAACAAACCTGGACCCAATCAGTTATGGGTACCAAAAGATCAAATTGTCTATGTTGCAGATATTCTGAGCAACCAGAAGGAGACACCAACAATGGTGCCTGGACAATGGATGTTGGCAATGCAGAAGCAGAAGAAGGTTTATGTTCCAACATCTACCAAACAGAAGCCAATTCACTCTAGTAGTAGAAGAACTGGTCAACACAATACCTATCAGAACCTGAACCAGAATCATAGGAGGAACAGGAAATATCAAAGAATTCACACATATCACAGGAATCAGAACAGGAACTGGAACCAGAATCAGAACTGGAATCAATATCAGAGGTACAGGAACTGGAACCAGAACCAACACTGGAACCAGAATCAGAACATGAACTGCACCAGAACCAAAACTGGAACAAGTATCAGAGGCACAGGAACTAGAACCAGAACCAACACTAGAACCATAATCAGAATCAGTGCCAGAACCAGAACCTGAATAGGTATCAGTATCAAAGGTTGAGGTATGATCATCAGAATTACTTTAATTATCAAAATCAGTGTGATTACCAGAATCACCATAAGTTTCAGAATCACCAGAGGAACATGGTGTATCAGCTAAAGCAGAAAGAGAAGAATCAGAATCAGGCGAGTTAGATAAGTATTCGGCAGGTTTTCAAATTGTCAGAGGAACCAGTGATTCACACGAATTGAACACCTCAACAGAAACAGCATTCCAGTGGTTTCAAAAACAAGCAGAAAACACTTGAAGCAGAATTAATGGTTTGGCTGTATTGAGTTCATTTTTAAATTATTTATATTATGTTATATGACAAACTGCTTGATCTTGACAAATCAAAGCAAGATAAAGATAGTGTAGGTTCACCAGAACCAAGGGGAGCATAAGTAGAAGCAGAAGAAACAGAAGTACTTGGAAAGGTAGAGGATACAAGCAAGTCAGCAACACATGACAAATCTTCAAAAGATAAATCTGAAGAGAAATCTGAATATTTACCAGAATCAGAAGCTGTTACAGTTTTACCAGAACCAGAAACTGATTTATCAAAATCAGAAGCTATTACAGATTTACCAGAACCAGAAGTTGATTTATCAGAATCAGAAGCTGTTGCAGGCAAAAGAACTTGAAAAAGCAGAAGCTTCAAGCAAGAATACAACAAATCTTCAAATCTGAAGTAAAAGGTTAGATACTTGCAATGCAAGAAGAGCTGAACGAATTTCAAAGGAATGATGTTTGGGATCTAGTATCCAGACCAAACAAAAACATTATTGGATCCAAGTGGGTGTTCAGGAATAAACTCAATGAAAAAGGATACAGTCATCAGGAAGGTATTGATTACACTGAGACTTTTGCTCCAGTGGCCTGGTTAGAAGCAATTAGAATTCTTTTATCATTTGCTGCTAATCATGATATAATGCTGTATCAAATGGATGTTAAAAGTGCATTCTTAAATGGCTATATAAGTGAGGAAGTCTATGTCAAACAGCCCCCCTGGATTTGAAAATTCTGATTTTCCATACCATGTTTTTAAACTTAAAAAATTTTTATATGGTTTAAAACAAGCACCAAGGGCATGGAATGACAGACTTAGTAACTTTCTGCTTAAGAATGAATTTAATAGAGGCCAGATTAATAATACTCTATTTAGGAAATCCATTAAAAATGATATTTTTATTATTCAAGTTTATGTTGATGATATCATATTTGGATCGACTAATGGCACTTTGTGCAAAGAGTTTTCTGACCTAATGCATAAAGAGTTCCAAATGAGCATGATGGGAGAACTTAAGTACTTCCTAGGAATTCAGATTCACCAATGTAAATCAGGTATACTCATTCATATTTTGATTATTCAAGTTTATGTTGATGATATCATATTTGGATCGACTAATGGCACTTTGTGCAAAGAGTTTTCTGACCTAATGCATAAAGAGTTCCAAATGAGCATGATGGGAGAACTTAAGTACTTCCTAGGAATTCAGATTCACCAATGTAAATCAGGTATACTCATTCACCAATCTCAATACACTAAAAAACTTCTTAAAAAGTTTAAAATGAGTGAATGTAAGCCTATGGCCACCCCCATGCACCCAACCTGCTCACTTGAGAAAGATGAAACCAGCCAAAAGGTAGACTCGAAAACATACAGAGGTATGATTGGGTCCCTTCTTTATTTAATTGCTTCTAGACCTGACATCTTGTTTAGTGTTTGTGTCTGTGCCCGTTTTCAAGCTGAACCTAGGGAATCCCATTTAACTGCTGTCAAACGAATTCTGAGATACCTTAAAGGAACCACCAACCTTACCCTGTTATACAAGAAAACCCCCACCTACAAACTAAAAGGTTTTTGTGATTCCGACTATGCTGGAGACAAGTTGGAAAGGAAAAGTGCAAGTGGCAACTGCACTTTCTTTGGTGATAATTTGATCTCTTGGTCAAGCAAAAGACAAAGCACAATTGCCATGTCAACAGCTGAAGCTGAGTATATATCTGCAGCAGGATGCAGTTCACAGTTACTCTGGATGAAACATCAACTTGAAGATTACAACATCTTTGAAACCAATATCCCTTTGTTCTGTGATAACACTTCAGCCATAAACCTAACCAAGAACCCTATCTTACACTCTAGAGCCAAACACATTGAAATAAAACACCATTTCATTAGGGGCCATGTTCAAAAAGGGACTTTAAGCATCCAATTTGTGGACACTGATCATCAATGGGATGACATCTTCACCAAAGCATTACCAGAAGATAGGTTCGAGTTCATCAAGAAGCATCTTAGCATTACCTCCATATCAGACTAGCTCAAGTAGTCATCTTAGGAGTTTTTATAAATTTCTTGTAATTTTATTTTCTGTCTTTTATTTTCTGTTTTACTTTCTGTAATTTGAAAAGAGAAAAACAAAAAATACAAAAATAGTAGGACCTCTTTTTGGTTGATGACAAAAAGGGGGAGAGAGAGAAAAAGGAGAAATAAGTAGAAGAGGAGAGATAAAAAGAAAGGAGGAGCGAAAAAGAAAGAGATGAAAAGAGAAGGAGTTGAAAAGGAGAAGAATCAGGGAGAGAGAAAAAGAAAGAGTGAAAAAGAGAAGAAGTTGAAAAGGAGAGGAAATAGGGAGAGAGAAAAATAAAGAGAGAAAAAGAAAGAGTAGAAAAAAAGAAGGAGTTGAAAAGGAGAGGCTATGTGAAGGGAGAAAAGAAAGAGAGAATAAAGAAGGAGTTGAAAAGGAGAGGAGAAGAGAAGAAAAGAAAGAGTGAAAAGAGAAGGAGTTGAAAAGAAGAAGAAAAAGTAAGTATCAGACTTAGGGGGAGAGATTGGTCTGAGGGGGAGTAATTCAAGTCTTCGAGTTATAAACTAGAAAAATAAGTTAAGGTTTTGTCATCATCAAAAAGGGGGAGATTGTTGGAGCCAAGCTGGATCTAAGTACTTAGGATTTTGATGTTTACAAAAGCACTCCATGTAATCTTACTTTGAACCTTGAATTATTAAATCAAATGCCACCAGAAGTTGAAGTAATCAGAAGCAGAAAATCAATGGGTTCTAGAGATTGAATCCTGAAGGTACCAGAAGATACTCTAGGATGTCAAAACATCACCAGAAGATATCTTTGTTGGCCCATATCAGAAGGAAGCAAAGTCAGATAGGAGACCTGGTCCAGACAAGAAGGAAGCCTTCCAGAGGGAGACATAATCCAGACCAGAAGGAATCAAATGTTAGATTTATTCCAAAAGTTATTTTGACCAGAAGATGGCCTGGCAATGAAATGATAAACGGCCCAGACTTGATCCAGACTTAATAAGAGGATAAGTTAATGGGTCCAGAACAAGAGAATCAATCCAGATTTGACCCAGACCAGAAGATAGCATGGTTCAGGGTATGAAACTAAGTCCAGACCAGAAGAAATGATCTCTAGATTTGATCCATAACTGATCCAAAACAGAAGGTCAAATGTCCAGTCTAAAATATTATTTGTCCAGATTTATTTTAAGCTTAATCCAGACCAAGTCCAGAATTGGTCCAGATCAGAGGGAAGATATTTAGATCAATGGTTCAGATTTATGTATTTGGCCCAGTGTTGGCCGAGATCAGAAGATCAGACCATGGCCCAGTGTTGGCTGAAATCACAAGGTCAAAATGTGTGGTCCAGCATTGGCCGAGGTCAGAGGATCACAGCAGATCAGTTATCTAGACCAAGTTGGCTGAGATCAGAAGATCAGAAAGTGTGGTCCAGGGTTGGCTGAAATCAGAGGATCACAACAGATCACTTAGTATGGTCCAGATGTGGACTAGCGCAGAAGATCAAACGGTCCAGATTTAATCATGAGGATTAACGGTGGAGATTTAATTAAATTTGATCAAAGTATTAAAAGGATTTGTTACAAAAATAAAGTGAAGTTGTATGGAAGACCAGGAGCTGTTGGCGGGAAAAACTAAAGACATGATTGGCCAATTATTTTTGAAAGAAAATCTGAAGCATAAAAAAGATATGTTTTTTATTTAAGTGAAGCCCGATTGGTCAAGATATTTTTGCAAGAGATTCCAGCAAGATACAACTTGATATTAAGCTTGGAAGAGACCCTAATTCACATCTATAAAAGGAGGCTCAAGGCAGAATACTTAGTATCAAAAATCACAAAAGAGTCATACACTTCCAAAAGCAAACACTCAAGTTTTTAGTGAGGTTAATTGTGAGTTCCAGCTTTCCAGAATCAAGCACTTGTGTTATTTTCTTTCCCTTGTGTTAGATCTAAGATGTTGAAGTGAAGTCTACAATCTAAGGGAGTCAGAAAGGGTAGCAGATTACTTGGCAATTAGATTCAAGGTGTTGTAATTCCTTCTACAATCTGGGGTTGTCAGATTGGTAGGAGAAGACTTGACTTAAGATGTCAAGGTGCTGCATTCCTCAAAAGTCTAGGATTGTTAGACTGTTTGAGAAGACTGACTTGAAGGGTCAGTGGTATTGTTGTAATTCAAGGTTTGAATTAGTGAAATCCTTCAAGGTGAAGGGACTGGACGTAGCCTCGTTAACGGTGAACACGTATAAAATTCTGTGTTTTTATTTTACTTTATATTCGTTGCTAACTCTGTTTTATTCATACATCAAGTTTTGTTATGAAACTGCAAAAACAGAAAAAGTATTCAAGTTAGTCAAACACAATTCAACCCCCCTTTCTCGTGTTTGCACCTTCAATTGGCATCAGAGCTTGGTCTCAAGGCTGAGCACTTAGCAGTGTTTGAGGAAAGGTCCAAGGGGTTCAACATGGAAGAATCCAGAGATGAACTGGGAGGCCACATCAATAGACCACCACTGTTTGATGGAGAAAGGTTTGAGTATTGGAAGGACAGAATGAGAAGTTTCTTCATATCTCAAGATGCTGAATATGGAAGATGGTAGTCAAAGGATACACTGCACCTACTGATCCAGAAGATCCAACTAAAGAACTAGAGATGGATGATATGAAACTAGATCAGAGCAGATTATACAAACTAGATCTAGTAATTCAAACAAAATTACAATCACTTAACTTCACAAGTTAAGTCTTCTCAACATCCAACTTGAAAACCACAAGTCGTTGAGTTTTTATAGCCATTATCGGGCCAGGTTACACAAGTGTTTATTTTCTGTTTCTGGGTTTTTAATTAAATCTTGATCAAATCTTCTTCAAATCTTAGTTAAATCTTCTTCAAATCTTGACCATATTTTATTTTCAACTTGTTCCGATATTTTCTTCAATTATAAATTTGAATCAAATCTTATTTTAGATTTTCATCAATTAAAATTTTGAATCAAATCTTATTTTAGATTTTCTTCAAAAACATGAATCTTCTTTCATACTATTTGAAGTCAAATATATTGTTCTTATTAAATACTTTTGTTAACATCAAGACTCTAAATGTAAAACCAATTTGGTTCCAACACAAGGGATAAAGAGGATTTTTGAATCTTTTTGGCCGAAAAAGAGCGAATGTAGGTTGAGGTGTTGGAATTATAGTGGGATTGATCTTCATATGGAGTAGAGTTTAGCTAGTGATACTTGATGATTTTGTGAGGACCATTCAATATGGCAAGAAAGAAAATGATTTACGATTGAACACTGAGGTGATACATGACACATATATCCGTGTCAATGATGGCAAAGTTTGAGTTTGATTTTGTATTTGAGGTGATACATAACATACAGATCTATGTTAGTGATGGTATCAATTGTGCCATGTCTTGGACGTAAGATACGCAAACACATGTTGAGGTTGAAGTCTTGGTAGAGGTTGAAGTTGAGAGGCAACCAGTTGAGTTTAAGGTTTAATCATCTCAACCAGAATGTCTTGTTTGGATAGGTTAAGATTCGAAAACCATGAAAGTTTGAAGTACTCAATTCCCTCATTTGGAGTTTTGAGAGCTTTTGAAAGAGATTCAATAGAGTGTTTGATGTTGACCCTATAGGAGGAATATACACATGAATGGGGGTTTGAATTGTGTATTTTGTTTATAAGAAATTTCTAGGCTAACAAATGGTGAAAATAAATCAACTAAAAAACAGAGGTAGTAAAATAGAGGAAAAAAGGGATAACATTGTAAGTTATCGTGGTTCACTACCAACCTAGTAGCTACATCCAGTCCCTTCACCTAGAAGGATCTAATCTAGTAATTCAAACAAAATTACGATCACTTAACTTCACAAGTTAAGTCTTCTCAACATCCAACTTGAAAACCACAAGTCGTTGAGTTTTTATAGCCATTATCGGGCCAGGTTACACAAGTGTTTATTTTCTGTTTCTAGGTTTACTCTCACTAGATGATGGTTACACAAGTGTTTGATGATTAATTGATATTCAACTCATATATTTTTTTTGTTCTTGTTGCTTCGTATGTAGTTCCTTGAATTGTGAAAAGCTTTTCTAAATGCCGACTGTTTGAGATTTTTAGATTGCTTTTTCTTCTTCTTCCAATGTTCTAATTTCAACGTTCAGATTATTTAATTATGGTTACTTTAATTTAATAATCTTCCCGTTGCATTCAAGTTCTAATGATTGGTTCGTTCAGTTGTGTCCAGATGCTTAGTCGTTTATTGCTTTTAATTTGTACTATGTTCTTAAGGATTGAATTTTTTTTATTGTTGTTTTTCATTTACTAAAATTTAATTCTTGATTGTTGCTTTGATTTCAGGATGTTTAATCTTTGATTGCATAGATTCATTGTCGTGAGTTTGAATTGGACCATTTATATTTGATGAGATACTCAATTTGATTCATTTAAGTGTAGACAAAAGTAACTGTTTGGACATTTGAATCTTTAGTATAAGAATCAGAGGTAGTGAGCGTTCATCAGATTCGGTTTCTGAGTCATGTCTAGAACGTGTGTCTTTATAGTCAATTTCTAAAGTCGTGATTTTTATCAAAGTAAGAGTCGATGCCTTTTTCCAGAGTCGTTGACTTTTTCAACCATGAAAATGATAGGTTGACTTTTCATCTTGCGTTGAATGTTTCATCAGAGTAAGATGCCTGCTTTTGTTGGAGATAGAGCCTAATAATCAAAGTCAGAAGTAGCATGAAATTCAGAGTCACAACCAATCATCTTTTGGTTCTGAATTACATGGCGAGAGGTAAGTTGGTAGAGATAGAGTCAGCCTATCTCTAAGCAATCTATTTTTGTGAACAACTTAACAAAGATAATAAAGCATAATGCTCTCCCTAACTCTAAGCAATAATAGTTTAGAGTAATGTTCTGACTTTTAAAAGAACTCCCCCTGTTTGAAAGTTTAAAAGAAAATGAATTGGTGTTGTTTAAAATTGTTCTCAAAACTATTCTCCCCCCTTTTTGTCATCAAACAAAAGGAATGAATCTGCCAGACTTATTACACAGACTTACATAAATATTTTAATGTTATCAGTAATTGGGGCATAACATATATATATATATAACATAGAAATTCTAAAAGGCATAAGCATATCAAAATCATTATTAAGTTATAGAAAGAATATTTAGATTTTCTTTTAAAAACTCAAACCTGTCTGCAGCAAGGGGTTATGTTAGAATGTCTGCCCACTAATACTCAGTGTCAACAAACTTAATATCTAAGGTTCCTTTTTGAACAAAGCCTCTTATGAAGTAATGTTTTATTTCTATGTGTTTATCCCTAGAATGCATAATTCGATTTTAAGTTACGCATATTGCATAGGTGTTAGCACATAATATAGGAATTTGACTCTCATGAAGCTTGTAGTCTTCTAGCTGATGCTTCATCCATAAGATTTGAGTACTACATCCTGCTGTTGAGATATATTATGCTTTTGCTATAGATAGAGCAATGGTGTTTTGTCTCTTGCTGGACCATGAGGTCAGATTGCCACCTAGGAAAGTCCAGTTTCCATTGGGGATTTTTCTTTCTATTATGTCCCCTGCATAGTCAGCTTCTTAGTATCCCACTAACCTGTACCAAGCTTCTTTCTATTATGTCCCCTGCACCACTTAGTACCACTTAGTACCACTATTGGGGATTTTAACCTGTACCACTTAGTATCCCCTGCATAGTCAGCTTCTTTCTATTATGTCCCCTGCATAGTCCAGTTTGCATTCATCCATCTTGACCTTCTTGAGAAGCACTTTTGTATACTTAGTCTGATGAATCAAAACTCCATTATGCTTTTGTTTAATATGAATTTCTAACTTCAATTCTCCCATCATGCTCATTTTAAATTCATGTTTCATTAACTCAGCAAAGTCTTCCATCAACATAAATCTCAAAGTTTTCCATTAGTTGATCAAAAGATTATACCATCAACATAAATCTAAATTTTAATAAAATCATTTTTAACTAGTTTTCTAAACGAGGTTGTGTTACCTTGTCCTCTTTCAAAACCATTTTCTAGCACGTAATTGCTTAGTCTATCATACCAAGCTCTAGGTGCATGTTTTAGACCAATGAAAGATTCTCTATGTTTTATGACATAATCTGGAAACTCAGAATTTTCAAAACCAAGAGATTGTTTGATAAACTTCCTCATTTATGTAACCATTTAAAAAAGCACTTTTACATCCATTTGGTATAAAATAATATTATTTTGTGCAACAAATGATAATAAGATTCTAATGGCTTCTTACCTTGCCGCTGAAGAAAATGTCTCAGTGTAGTCAATACCTACTTGTTGGCTGAAACCTTGAGCTACTAGTCTACCTTTATTTCTTACTATTTCTTCTTTTTCATTCAGCTTGTTTATGAATACCCATTTTGTTATTGTGAGCTTCTTATCCTCTGGTCTTGGAACAAGATTCCAGACATTGTTTCTCTTTAATTCATTCAGTTTTTCCTACATTTCCATAATCCAACCATTTTCTTATAGAGCTTCAGCTACAGAGGTTGGTTTAATATGAGATAATAGACCAAATAGTGATGTGTCTTCAAGACAGATCTGGTCTTCATAGAATCAGTATATTTTCCAATAATTAGTTAGTTTGGATGTGATGACTTGTACTTCCATCCAATTTTAGATTCTAGAGGGTATGGATGGGTTATGACGTTATCCTCTAGTCTTCCTGATTCCTTTTATTTACCTTGCTCTTTTGGTCTGCCAGTATCCTATGACTTATCTTCTACTTCTGGTGCTTTTGGTTTTCCTGCAAAATTATTATCTTGCTATGAACTTTTAATGTCAAGTTGTTTGTGTCATCAAACATAACATTGATTGACTCTTCCATAATCAGAGTTTAAAATTTTTATACTTTATAGGTTTTAGATCTTTCAGAGAATCCCAAGAGGATGCACATCCCTGATTTTGAATCAAATTTGCCAAGCTTTTCTTTAGTGTTTAAAATATAACAAACGCAACCAAATTGTCTAAAGTTGGAAATGTTGGGCTTTTTACACTTCCATAATTCATAAGGAGTCTTGTTTAGAATAGGTCTGATCCAGAATTTGTTCTGAACATAACATACAGTATTCACTACTTATGCCAAAAGTACTTTCCATCATTCATTTCATTAACCATTGTGTGTGCCATTGCTTGAAGAGATCTACATTTGCTTTCTACAACGCCATTCTGTTGGGGTTTTCTAGGATAAGAAAAATTATGAAGGATGTCATTCTCTTCATAGAAGTTTTCGAAACTAGAGTTTTCAAACTCACCACCATGATCACTACGAATTGTTGTGATTGAAAGACATTTTTCATTTGCTTACAGTAGGAAGTGAATACCTTATGTGTCAAGTCAGTTGTTCCTTATTAACTGACATAAGACACTTGACCTCTTGTTTTTATAGATTAAAAAGATTTATTTTGAACAGGTAATTCTACCTTTGACTAGTAAAAAGTACAGCCTCGTCAATTTGAATGATTGCTCTACAGGACTTTTGTTTGAAGACAACATCATAACCACTGTCGCTTAATTGACTTATGCTTAGTAGGTTATGCTTCAGTCCTTTAAAAATTAAACATTTTTAATAGAGGGTGAAGAGCCATTACCAATTGTACGAAGACCTACTATCCTTCCTTTTTGGTTACCTCTGAAGCTTACTGTTCCTCCTTTCTTCAGAATTAGGTCTTGGAACATAGACCTTTCTCCCATCATTAGCCACTGTCCAAGTACCATGATTAGTGTTTTAATCTTGCAGCTAAGGACATCTGCAAGAGGAATTATTTTGTGTTAAGGTACTCAAATCTGGTTGGGTCTTGGTTTGTTAGTCTTAACAAGCTTCTTGTGTTTCCATGATCTTTGCATGGGACAAGTTAATCTATTCAAGCCCTTTTATGAGAATATGCACACATAGAATCAGATAGAATTGATTTGGAATTTTGTGTTTATTCTATAAACCCAATTCCTATATTTCCATTTCTGCTAACACTATTTGCTAGGATATCATGGAATGCCAATTCATATTTAACAGAGTTTCATATCTTATTCTCTTATTGTTTCAAAACTTCTTTATTCAATGTTAAGTTTTCTCTTTTCAATTTTTCAAAATTAGTTTGAAGAGAGTTATATTTCTTAGTCAAATCCTTGTACGTTTTCTTTAGATTTTTTAGTTTTAAAGAGATAGACTGATTTGTATTCAAAAAACTTTTAAAGTAGTTATTAATTCACTACGAGTTATATCAAAAAATACCTCAATTTCCTCATTTTATTCTAAGCCCGAGTTGAAGTCACAATCTATGTCAACCATCAGAGCCAAGTTTGCAAGTTCTTCGTCATCACAGGATTCATCATCAAAGTCATCCTATGTGATCAAACCTTTCTTCCTGGTTTTGGATTCTTTCCTCTAGTTCCTTTTCTTAAGTTTTGGACAATCTGCTTTGAAATGTCTAGGTTCCGTGCATCCAAAATAAATGGGTTTCTTCTTGTCAGTACCTGTGTCTTTACTCTGTTACTTCTAAGAATCAGGAAAACAAGTGGGTTTCTTCTTGTCAATACCTTTTTCTAACAATATTTTTTACATGGCTTGTTGTTGTGTAGCTCTTTTGTAGTATCTTTAGCCTTGAGAACATAGTCTGAAATCAAGAGAACATCTTCTCGATGTCTTCATCTTCCTCCATCTGAAAAAGCTCATACTTCATGCCTAAGAGGTTGGCCTTTGCTTCCTGCACATGCTTATTTCCTTCATCTGTTAGAATTAAACAATCATAGATACTCTTACCTATTTCCTTGTTCGTGCACCTATCAAACTCTTTGAACGTGGTTGAATTTATCATAGAGGTTTTAGCTTTATGATGCATCTTATATTGTTTCTTTTGCTCAACATTCATTTCTTTTCTGGATAGCTAAGTACCATCAGCATCAGTATTCAATCACATGGCGAAAATGAAGCAAGTAAAAAAAGAGGTAGTAAAATAGAGGGAAGAGGGATAACACTGTAATTTATCCTAGTTCACTACCAACCTAGTCGCTACGTCCACTTCCTTCACTTAGAATGATTTAATGTAGTAATTTCAATCAAATTACAACCACTTAACTTCACAATTTAAGTGTTCTCAAAATCCAACATGAAAACCATAAGTCATTGGGGATTTACAGCCACTATCATGCCAGGTTACAGAAGTGTTTAGTTTCTGTTTCTGGGTTTACTCTCACTAAAGGATGATTACAATATTGCTCAGAGACTTAGCACAACTAGAATGATATTACAATTGAGTGCTAAATAAAATTTAAGTGTTTGATGATTGATTGATTGATATTCGGCTCATATATTTTTTTTGGTTCTTGTTGCTTCGTATGTAGTTCCTCGAGTGGCAAGAACCTTTTATATATGCCAACTATTTGAGATTTTCATATTTCTTCATGTTTCTCTTCCAACGTTCTAAGTCCAACGTTCATATTCTTTAATTCTAGTTACTTCAATTTTATAATCTTCCCATTGCATTCAAGTTCTAATGATCGTTGCTTTTATTTGTGTCCACATTCTTAGTCGACCGTTGCTTTGAATTTTTCTATGTTCTTGAGCTTTGAATTTTTTGATTGTTGTTTGTCAGTTACTGAAATTCAATTCTTAATCGTTGTTTTGATTTCAAGATGTTGTTCTATCTATGATTGCATAGATCCGTTGTCGTGAGTTTGAATTGCACCGCTTCTATTTGATGAGATACTCAATTCGGTGCAATTAAGAATGCAACTAACTCGGCACTTCAATCCATTTAAGTGTGGACAAAAGTTACTGCTTGGACATTTGAATCTTCAGTATCAGAATCAGAGGCAGTAAGGCATCGTCTGATTCTGTTTTAGAGTCATGTGCAAAACGTATGACTTTAGAGTCAACTTCTAGAGTCATGACTTTTATTAAAGTCAATCGTTGGACTTTTTCAGAGTCATTGACTTTTTCAACCCTGAAAAATGATATGTTGATTTTTCATTTTGCGTTGACTTTTCATGTTGTGTTCACTTTTTCATCATAGGGATTGACTTTCCTCTAAGTCAGACGCTTGCTTTTGCTGGAGATTGTGTCTTATAATCAGAGTCATAAGTAGGGGTGTACACGGGTTGGGTTGGATCATTTTTGGCCAAACCCGATACCGATCAATTTTTATTTGGGTTGGGTTGAGCTCTCAACCCATGATCTTTCCATCAAACCCGAACCAAACCAACCCGATTATGAGCGGGTTGGGTTAGGTTCACGAGTAATAAAAAAATTTGTTTTTTATTTTAAAAAAATTAATTAAATTTAAATACTTGAACATTTAAAAAATAATAAACTATATCGCAACATATCATTTAATACTTTAAATACATCCACAACCATAACAAAACACTTAATTAAATTAGCAATAAATTTTCAATCATAGTCCAACAACTAAATTTTAAATATACATCAACAGTAAAAAAATAAAAAAAATAAATATATATGCCACATCAATGGGTTGAGTTCGCGGGTTCAAAAAGTTAAATCCGATTTCCGAACCAAATATAATTGGGTTTTAATTGGTTGGTTCGGGTTATACCCGAATATAAATGGATTGGGTCAAAATGCGGGTTGAATTGGATTAGTTGAGTGGGTTCGCGGATTTACTTGTAACCATGTACACCTCTAGTCATAAGTAGTATAAAATTCAGAGTCAGACCCAATCATCTTTAGGTTTTGAATCATTGGTCAGAGGTAACTTAGTATAGGCAAAGTCAACATTGTATATCAGAGCCAGATGCTTGCCTCTGTTGCATTGTTGGAGGCCGCTTATTGAAGAATGTCGCACTTGACTTCATATTCTTATCTTCATAGGTAAAACCTTGGAGGCAGATCATCAGCGTTACATCCATAGACTCAGTTACTTAGAGGCAGAGGCAGCTCCTTAGAAATATGTCTTTTGGAGACAACAGGGCGCGTGTTGTTCATTTCCTCTAATTCGTCCTTTTATTCCATTTCTTCTTAATTTGTTTGCTTCCTTTGATTCACAACACAGCGAATGGTATGTGTTATTAATTTCCTCTTATCTTTCCTTTTATTCCATTTCCTTTTAATTTGTTTGCTTCCTCTGATGCACAACATAGCAAAAGACGCGTATTGCACCTTTTCTCTGATCCTTCCTTTTATTCAATTTCCTCTTAATTTGTTTGCTTTTGATTGTTTCCTTTCCTCTGATCTATTTGCTTCCTTTGGTGATATGCTCTGGTGGATTCGTTTTCTCTTATCTAAGGTGATTCCTCTGTTTCTGGGCTTTCTTTGAACTTATTTTCAGCACACTTAATTAAATTATTAGTGCATTAAGTTGTTCCCACATAAAAAAAACTTTTGTTATCATCAAAACAAGGTAAGGAATTTGTTCTCCGAACCATCCTTATTCTAACAGACCACTTTGACACAAGAGATATAAACATTGTCACCATCATGCTCTTTGATTTTTAGAGCAAACTAGAATAATTTAATGAGAAGTAAATAATGAGGTTCAATTAGGGACGCAAACTTAGTCTATTCTTGGACATCTATGTATTCACAAAGATGCTAGCCATCCTTCTTGAGATCCATGACATCATGGAATCTCCCAATGGAAATTGGTCTAGCTTTCCAATCCTTTTCATATTCTACTTTTTCCTTGGAAAAGGAGAACAAGAATGTGGGTTTGGAAGCAATAGTGGTTTTCATAACTATTTTTCCCTTAGAAGTAGGTATTGATAGGATCAAACTGATTAGGTTTTTTAGAGGGAGACTGAAATGAGGAAGGTTTTGAGTATTTGGAGGCCACATATGGTTTGGATGGATTAGGGTTGGATTGGGAAGGAGTGGAGGCAGCAGTTTGATGTTTTGTTTGTGGAAAATCAAATAAAGTCTCTTCATAAATCATTGTCATATTTTAGATTGATGTTTTCTTATCTTTATGTTTTTTCTCTCTTTTGATTTCAACTTTTAATTTTACCCTTATGTGTATCAAAAATGTAAAATAACTTAATAAGCTTGAAATTCTTACAAATCATGTTATCATATTCAAAGGGAGTCTTAGAATAATGGTTTTGAAACATTTTTTTAAAAGAAGTTCAAAGGATTATTAAGTTAAAAAAAAAATTATTACTACATTCTGGGGCATACTTTTTAACTTTATTTTGTTAAGGAAACTTGTTCATTAATTGTATAGTTGTTTGTCATCATCAAAAAGGGGGAGATTGTTAGTGCAAAAGTGGTTTTTAGATACAATCTTCTTATTGATATTGTGATGATAATAAAACAAAGAAATAAGAACAATTATCCTCTAACTATATTTGCTAATTGTGCAGATTAATTTATAAGACAAAGATGGTATGAATGACTATCTATTTTAAGGTAGCATAAATTATGAGTAAATTAGAGATAATAATCTAAGTGTTTTTAACACAAAGTGTATTATCACCTGATAAATAAGTAATTATCTTTACTAATAGAGTACGTCATAATATAGCAATAAGAAGCATTACAACAAGCATTTGATAATCTACAGTTCGAGTCAAAGTGATAAAGGCAAAAGGAAAATAACGCTACAATGATTAACTGCCTCTGACTAAAAACCCACGTTGATCCTCTTGTTAGTGCAAAAGTGGTTTTAGCTACAATCTGATTGATGTTTTGATGATAACAAAAATAAACAAATAAAGAACAATTATCCCCTAACTATATTTGCCAAGTGTGCATATTAATTTAGAAGACAAAGATCTATATTAACTACTATCTATTTTAAGGTAGCATAAATTACAAGTTAGAAATAACAATCTAAATGTTTCTAAACACACATAATACTATCACCTAATAAACAAGTTATTGTGTTTACTAAATGAGTAAGTCGTAATATAGCAATAAGAAGTATTGCGATATTTCTAGACAAGGTTTAAGGGGAGAATCAATCTCTAAAGGTTTGATATGAAACTTCATGATACATGTTGATTTCTTGCAATCATGACAATGGACAAAAACTCTAAAGTTCTCTATAAAAGGACGTGTAACCCTCATTGAAGATAGAAAAACAATAACAACGCCTTGAAATATAGTCGTCCCTACACGCTTGCTCACTATTCTTTATTTTGTCTAAGTGCTGATAAACAGTTTATGAGAACACAACATTGTAAACACCCTCTTGTTAGAGTATTCAGAAAACCCATAAACTTACTCTTTTGTAACCTAGCCCAGTAGTGGCTGCATTCCTCAACAACTTCACTGTACTAAGCTAAAAGGTTTAGAAGACTTAAACACAGTAAGTTTGACTAGCAGGTGTTTAGTGGAAGTGTGATTGAGTAGGTAAATTAGTGGATAAAATCCATCAGTTTGAAGGGACTGGATGTAGCTACCGTGTTGGTGGTGAATTGAGATAAATTTGTTGTGTTGATATGTCTTTTTGCTTTATATGCTTCTTTTTTCATCACTTTGTTTTAATCTTGTTAAAACATTTCAAACCCCCTTTTCTGGTGTTTCCCATTCTACAATTGGCATCAGAGATCGGTCTCAAAGTTAAGTACTTAAACGTGTTTGAGTAAAGATATGTTTTATTATGACTAACTCTAGTGATGAAGATACAACTTGAAACATCAACATGCCTCCTCTGTTTGATGGAGAAAGAATCAAGTACCGGAAAGACAAGCTCAAAAGTTTCTACATCTCACACTGTCTTGAATTTTGGGACATATTCAAAGATGGGTATGATGCTCCAAAAGATGTTGTTGATGTTGAAATATCTAGAAAAGATCTCTCATTGATAAAAAGAAACCATACAAGATGCATCATAAAACCAAAACCAAAACTTACATGATGAATGATATTTCCTTTAAAGAGTTCAAAAAATAAAGCAACAAAGAAACATCAAAGAGTATCTTTGACGCTCTCGTTCTCAACTATGAAACGAATAAGTCAGTCCAAGAAGCTAAGGCAAATCTACTTATCAAGAAGTATGAACTCTTCTAGATCGAAAAAGATGAAGACATTCAGAAAATGTTTTCTAGATTCCAAACTTTGGTCCCTGGATTAAAGGTTCACCAGAAGAGTTACACTACCTCTAACCACGTCAAGAAGATCCTCAAAAGTCTTCCGAGCAAATGGAGACCAAATGTAACAACAACTCAAGAGGCTAAAGAGCTAAACAAATTTCCTTTAGAAGAGCGGATAAGTTCACTCAGATCCCATGAGATTGAACTAGTTGAAGATGAGCTCAAAAAGAATTCAAATCCATTAGCTCTCAAGTCCAAAGAAAAAAGGATAACTCCAAGTCTCTGAAGACTCTGATGATGAAAAGTTTGAAGGTGCAAACATAAGAAAGGGTTGAATTGTGTTTGTCAAACTTGATTTCTTTTTGCTGTTTTGTGGAATGTTGATGCGATTTACTGGATGAATAAATGATCAGACTTAGCAGCGGATAATAACAACATAAGAATACAACAATTTATCCTAGTTCACCATTAACTTGGCTACATCCAATCCCTTCACTCCGAAGGCTTTAATCCACTAATTCAAAACAATTTGAATTACAACTCCTGACCCTCCAAGCCAATCTTCTCAAACAGCCTGATAACCTCAGACTTTTGAGGAACGAGAACAACTCCTTGACTCTACAAGTCAAGTCTTCTCCTACCAATTTGACAACCCCAGATTGAAGAAGGAATCTACACCACTATCGGGTTTGATTACAAGGGTTTGGAACTTTGCAAAGTTGCTTCTGGAAAGCTGATTGCTACACTGAATTTCTCTCTAAAAAACACTTAGAAAATATTGCTTTTGCACTCAAGTGATTCTCTCTTTTGAACTCTCAGATTGTGTTGAATATGAAGCTTGAGTTGTATTTTCGATGCTTGATGTTGCTGCCTGAAGCCTCCTTTTATAGCTGCAAATAGGGTTTTGTCCAAGCTTAAATTCGAAATAAATCTTTCTCATATTTCCTTCGAAAATTCTGATGGTCAATCCTGTTTCACTTAAATTAAAACCGTATCGTTTTAGCTTCAGATTGCACTTGAAAATTCTCTTGACCAATCTTGTTTCTTTTAATTTCAAACCATATCTTTTTAAGCTTCAGATTGCATTCGAATTTCTTCAAGTCTTCAGTGATTTTTTTTTAATCAAATCCCTTTAATACTTTGATCAAATTTCTATCAAAATTTAATCAAGTCTTCTTCGAATTTTAATCAAGTCTTCACTGATTTGCATCATGATTTAAATTCTGGACCGTATGATCTTCTGATCTCGACGAACTCTGGACCATGTAATCTGATCCATACCATTATGTGATCCTCTGATCTCGACGAACTCTGGACCATGTGATTTGAGCTGTACCATTCTGTGATCCTCTGATCTAGATCATTGATCTTCTAATCTGGACCATTGATCTTTTAATCTGGACATTTATCCTCTGATCTGGACCAAGTTTAATGTTCTGGACCATGCTATCTTCTGGTCTGGATCAATTCTGGACCAAGTCTTTTGTTCCGGACCATGATATCTTCTAGTCTGGACCAAGTCTGGACTAAGTATTATATTCACGAACATGCTACTTTCTGGTCTGGATCAAGTCTGACTTATGTTTCCTTCTGGTCTGGAACAAGTCTCCCTCTGACAAGCTTCCTTCTGGTCTGGACCAAGTCTCCTTCTGGACTCCGCTTCCTTCTGATCTAGGCCAAGAAAGATATCTTCTAATGATGTTATTGTTTCTTCCCTTTGATGATATCCTCTTATGTTTGCCTTTGATGACATCCTCTGGTATCTTCTAGTATCCTTTGGTGACATCCTCTAACATCCTCTGGTATCCTCTAGATGCATCCTCTAGAATTTTCGTCTGGTATCCTCTGGATGTTTCCTCTAGTATCATCTGGTGGTGTCATCCTCTGATTTTGCACAGCCTCTGATTTTTTCTTCTAAGTCAAAGTACGATTTACATAAAATACTTTTGTTAACATCAAAACTTTAATGGAAAGAACCAACTTGGTTCCAACAAAGTTATCTTTCATCTCAAGGAAAATCCAACGCATGTGGAACAACAGGAATAAATCTTACCAAAAGAGAATTCAGAAGATCCCAAAATAGAAATGAAAAAGGTGATAATCAAACAAGAAAAAATCATTTTCTATGAATTCAAAGAGCCAGGATATTTCAAATCAGAATTTCCTAAACTTGAGAAGGAAAATTCCCAAAGAAAAGACTTCAAGGCAAAGGAAAAAGGTCTTATGGCTACTTAGGATTACTCTGATGAATCATGTGATGAAGATGAAGAATATGCAAGCATGGCTCTGATGGTATATACATACTCTAACTTTGATTTTGATGATGAGTTTGTGGATGAAGAAATTGAGGTATTATCTTAACTATCTCGTAAGGAACTTATAATTATGGTCATTGAGTTTCTCAACAAGAATCACAAAGTTTCATGAAAATTGATATCTCTTAGAAAAGTTCATTACATGTTAACAAGTAAATAGAGTTCTATTAAAAAAAAATTCAAAACCTAAAAAGAGAAAATCTTACTCTAAAAGAAAACGTTCCAAAAATTTCAAAGGATAAACTTTGTACCTTTGTTAAGTATTAAAAAGCCTTTCAAGAATTTCTTGCAAATGACATAGACAGGAGCTAACAAGCCCCTATGATCAATGGTGTTAGCAGAAACAATAAACATGGTATTCATTTTGAAGAACCAGAGAAAACTCCTAAGGTTAACTTACTTCATACTTCTTGCATATATTGCTTAAAGAAAGGTCACCATAAAAGAACTTGTCATATGCAAAAATACATGGAAAGACAACAAACCTTTCAGAACTAACAAACCATAACCCAACCAAATGTGGGTACCTAAGAATAAAATAATTTATCTTGCAGATATCCTTAGCAATAAAGTTAAAACACCAGTCATGGTAGTTGAATAGTGGATGCTCACACCACATGTAGGAGAAAAGTCTATGTTCCAAGATCTGACCCTCAAAAACGGAGGATTCGTAGATATTGGAGGTGATCAGAAAAGTAAGATCATTGGGAACGACATAATAGGTAATGGTTCCTTTCCCTCTATTAAAAATATTTTTCTTGTAAAAGGTCTAATGCATAACCTATTGAGCTTAATGTTAGCATAAAAGTATTTTTATTTTTAAATACAATCCTCTAGTTAATGTTTTGGTGATAACCAATACATATAAATAAAGAACAACTATCCCTAATTATATATGCTAAGTGTGCAGATTAAAAGCAAGAGTTATTTTAAAAAATGTGTTAGAAATCTCCTAATGGAACAAGATATAATAAAACAAAAGAAATTTTGCAGAAACAAGCGCAGTAGAGCATGCGTCGCTATACAAGGTGTATCCTCTAATTATTAGACAAAGGAAAAAGAAACCAAGACATCACTTCAGCTTGAGAACGTAAGTTTCGTGACACGCACCCTTGTGATTGCAAGCTTCGATTGACCATAGGATGCAAGCAACGTAGTACTTTGGTTATCTTCGATAAGCCAAACTGGATTATGTTCCTCTGCCTCTGATACATAAGCGTAACAAGAATTAATCTGCATCTACCTCTAACAAGCTTAACCAAAATTTTTCTGCCTCTACCTTGAACAAGTGTAACGAGTAAATGACTACCTCTACCTCTAATAATCTCATCAAGCATCTGACTCTAAACTTTTATGTATCCTCTAATAAAGGCAACACCTCTAAAAAAGTTAACGCTCTAACAAAGTCAATGCCCCTGGAGAAGTCGACCCTCTGACTAAGTCAATGCTCTGACAAAAGTTAATGACTTGATGATCCGCATGACATCCTTTGATAATCATCCATAATTTTTTTTCTTTGGTAATATGCACCCTCTAATAACCTCCTTGCTCTGGTGGTCTGTAAGATAGTACTCTGGTTGTTCTATCCTCTGATCCCATACCCAATGTTTCCTCTAATTGTCATACATATTTTAAGGAGTGATTTATGGGACTCAGTTCTTAGCTCAAAGGATAGATTTATCATCAATGGTTCAATTGCCGAAATCCATGATGATACAGGCTGTCTTTCTACAAAATAAAGTACACAGGTATGGCCCTAAAAGACCTCCAACAGAAACATCTCAATGGATACTTCCTCCTTGTATTTTAGATGAAATGGTTTGGTCAACAAATAAGGGAGAGTAATATAGAATGAAAAAGTGTAACTCTGAAAAATCAATAACATATCAAAAACCATGAATGAAAAACCTTATCTGTAGAGAGTTATTAGAATTGATGTAAATAAGTCAAAGTGTTTTGATATACTTGAACTGATATGGCATAACTATTATAGGATTTAATATGTAACATCCTCTCAATAAGAGTTTGAATCCTCAAAGCATATTTTGCGTCAAATTAGACATAAACTAGAACTGATATAAATACGCCCAATATTGGCACAACCCTCTCATCCTTAAAAGGTATCTGAAAAGGTATAACGTCCCTCATGAACCTCAACGGTAGAATGCCAATATGTTGAAGAACGGAGATGGGAATGAAAGCCTGGAGAGGCTATAGAAAAATAATCAAATCCTGAAGAGGAAGAGTAAAGAATACTTGTACAACTATTTAATGGAAATAGTGCATTAAGCCCTCGACTTTAATGAGGAAAAATCTCTCTATAAGGGGTGGACTAGAGGTAGCAATAGTTTGTTATGAACTAGTATAAAATATATGTGTTTCCTTTATTCCCCTTTAACTCTCACATCTTATTTCTTGATGATTCAATATTACCTCTTCTAAATCTCTTTTAATAGTAAGTTGAATGTTGTGATAAAGAACAAACGAGATTTTAAAATAGATTAAAAATGGAAAATACAATTCAAACCCCCCTTTCTTGTGTTTTCCAGCTGCTTCAATCAAAAGTCATGTAAGGTAATAAGTCAAACAACACACTATTTATTGGCCAAAGGAAAAACAATATTTACAAAACAAAATTAGTTGGTTTAGAAAAACAAGAAGTAAACTTTCTTATGTCTAGGAATGAAGAACAGATTTGGCACAAAAGATTAGGACATGCTAATTTGATATCAATGTCTTGACAAATCTTAAATACGAATCAAATGTTGTTTGTGAAGCTTATGAGAAAGAGAAACATACAAAATCATCATTTCCTCTAAAAATGTTGTTTCCACTTCTAGACAACTTGAATTTTTACATCTTGATTTATTTAGCCCTGTAAAGACTGCTTTTGTTAGTGGTAAAAAGTATGGACTGTTGGAACCAAGTTGGTTCTAAGTACTTAGGATTTTGATGTTTACAAAAGCACTCCATGTAATCTTATTTTGTACCTTGAATTATTACGTTAAATACCACCAGAAGATGAAGTTTGCAGAGGCAGAACATGAAGACATCAGATAATGCATCCAGAAGGTACCAGAGGATTCATCCTGAAATTACCAGAGGATATCTTTTCTGGCCTAGATAAGAAGGAAGCAAGGTCAGAAGGAGACCTGGACCATACTAGAAGGAAGCCTGCCAGAGGGAGACTTGATCCAGACCAGAAGGAATCATTAGTCACACTTAGTCCAGAAGTTATTCTGACCAGAAGATGGCTTGTCAATGAAATGATAAACAATCCAAACTTAGTCAAAGGATAAATTAATGGGTCCAAAACAAGAGATTCAATCCAGATTTGACCCTGACCACAAGATAGCATGGTTCAGGGTATGAAACTAAGTCCAGACCAGAAGAAATGATACCCAGATTTGATCCAGACCTGATCCAGATCAGAAGGTAAAATGTCCAAATTGAAATATTATTTGTCCAGATTTAATTTCAGTTCAATCCAGACCCAATTCAGAATTGGTCTAGATCAGAGGGAAAAGGTTCAGATAAATGGTCCAGATTTAAGAATATGGCCCAGTGTTGGCCGAGATCAGAAGATCAGACCATCGACCAGTGTTGGCAGAAATCAGAAGGTAAGAACGTGTGGTCCAGCATTGGCCGAGACCAGAGGATCACAACAGATTAGTTAACAAGTCCAAGATGGCCGAGATCAGAAGATCAGAAAGTGTGGTCCAAGGTTGGCCAAAATCAGAGGATCACAACAGATCATTTAGTATGGTCCAGATGTGGACTAGCGCAGAAGATCAAACAATCCAGATTTAATCATGAGGATTAACGGTGGTGATTTAATTTGATCAAAGTATTGAAAGGATTTGTTACAAAAATAAAGTGAAGTCGTATGGGAGTTCAGAACCTATTGGAGGGAAGAAAGATTTGTTCGAGAATTAATTAAAGATA
This sequence comes from Cicer cuneatum, assembly GCA_037974295.1. Taxonomy (NCBI): domain Eukaryota; kingdom Viridiplantae; phylum Streptophyta; class Magnoliopsida; order Fabales; family Fabaceae; genus Cicer; species Cicer cuneatum. The sequence continues at coordinate 33,388,988 of JBBPBO010001984.1, read as the reverse complement.
GGATTGACCCAAGTTATTTATGAAAACAAATTAGGAGATAAAAATATATGTTTTTTATTTATATGAAACCCGATTGGTCAGAGTATTTTTGCAAGAGAATCCAACAAGATACAACTCGAAATTCAGCTTCTAAGAGACCCTAATTCACATCTATAAAAGGAGGCTCAAGGCAGAATACTTAGTATCAAAAATCACAAAAGAGTCATACACTTCCAAAAGCAAACACTCAAGTTTTTAGTGAGGTTAATTGTGAGTTCCAGCTTTCCAGAAGCAAGCACTCTTGTTATTTTCCTTCCCTTGTGTTAGATCTAAGTTGTTGAAGTGAAGTCTACAATCTAAGGGAGTTAGAAGGGGTAGCAGATTACTTGGCAACTAGATTCAAGGCATTGTAGTTCCTTCTACAATATGGGGTTGTTAGATTGGTAGGAGAAGACTTCACTTAAGAAGTCAAGGTGTTGAATTCCTCAAGAGTCTAGGATTGTTAGACTGTTTGAGAAGACTGACTTGGAGGGTCAGTGGTATTGTTGTAATTCAAGGTTTTGAATTAGTGAAATCCTTCAAGGTGAAGGGACTGGACGTAGCCTCGTTAATGGTGAACCAGTATAAAATTATGTGTTTTTATTTTTACTTTATATCCGCTGCTAACTCTGTTTTATTCATACATCAAGTTTTGTTTTAAAACTGCAAAAACAGAAAAAGTATTCAAGTTAGTCAAACACAATTCAACACCCCTTTCTCGTGTTTGCACCTTCATGGAGTTGTTATTGTTTATAATTATTCCATATGGACATGGGTAAAGTTTCTTAAACACAAGGATGATCCACATAAAGTTTTCACTACCGTCTGCAAACAAGTGCAAAATGAAAAAGGTTTTTGTATTGCAACAATTCCTAGTGTTCATGGGGTAAATTTGAAAATAAGCTTTTTGAAAACTTTTGTGAAGATAATGAAATTTTACATAACTTTTCATCTTTCAGAACACCTTAGCAAAATGGTGTTGTAGATAGAAAAAATAGATCTCTTCATGAAATGGAACTCACCATGATAAACCAAATGAATGTTTCCAAGCACTTTAGGGATGAAGCAGTGAATAATGCATGTTATACTTAGAAAAGAATCTATCTCCGACCTATTCTTAATAAGACTCCTTATGAACTGTGGAAAGGAACAAAACCCAACATTTCATTATTTCATCAATTTAGTTGCATATGTTATATTTTGAATTCTAAAGATAATGTTGGAAAATTTGATTCACGATCTCAAAAGTGCACTTATTTTAGATACTCTAAAAGGTCTAAAGCCTATAGAGTATACAAAAAAGAAACACTAGTTGTGGAGAAATAAATTAATGTCAAGTTAGATGACAAAAAGCTTGACCGTAAAAAGGCAAAGCAAGATGTAGACTTTGCAGATCTACAAATCTAAGAGGAACCAACAAAACCAAACTCCAATGAATCAAAAGATATGGTTGATAACTCAAGAACAAGAAATAATGAACCTCCCACAAATCAAGATCATCAAGAATGGAAACCTAGGTGGAAATACAAATCTTCTGATCAGACTCTCTGATCATAGGAAGTGCAAATGATCATCTAAAAACCAGATCCTCTTTCAAAGAAACATTTATATTTTGACTATTATCTGAAATTGAACCTACAACTATAGAAAACAAACTAAATGTGAAAAGTGAAGTGGGAACAATTTACCAGACGTTGGTTTAATGAACTATGACCCTTAATTGTTTTGATGTTAACAAAATTATTTATTGGGAACAATTGAAAGCACTAACGTTTTGTTTAATTGTGCAATTCCCAAATTAGGTTATTTTGAATGACTTTACGCTGCATCCTCTAATGTTTGGACTAAGTTAAAGGAACACAAAGACTCTGCTCTAATTTTAGTATTTTGAGTCTAATGAATGTGCTCTTAAACACGCCTCTAGTGAGTATGTTATTGCAAACAATGCTCTGATTACTTTTGCTCTAATGAGTACAATAAACATATGATTATTCTGTCTATGATAAGTGTGACAAGCAAGTGATCATGTGCCTATGATAAATCGTGCCAAGCATCTGATCGTCTAACTCTAATTAAAAGTCAAAGTTATGATAAAAATTCAAAACTCAAAAAGTCAAATCCTAAGAAAGTCAACTCTTTTGAAGAAAACAAATTTTTGCAACCTCTACTTAACTCTCTAAATCCGATATATGTCTGAAGGTCTATGTGACATACTCTGATCATCATATACTCTACTCTCTATGTTTCCATATCAAGATATGCATAATTGATTACAATGACTATTTTTGGACAAGGTTTAATGGTGAATCGATCTCTAAAGATTCGATACAAAACTTCATGATACATGCTGATTTCTTGCAATCAGGACAACCACCAGAAACCCTAAAGTTCTCTATAAAAGGACGTACAACTCTCATTAAAGTTAGAAAAATAACAACATGCAATAACAATGGACTGCAATACAGCCGTTCTTGCACTCTTGATCACTATCCTTTGTTTTGTCTAAGTGTTGAGAAATGGTTTATGAGAATACAACATTGTAAATAGCCTCTTGTGAGAGTATTTAGAAAACCGTTAAACTTAAATTTTTGTAATCTAGCCCAATAGTAGTTGCATTCCTCAACAATTTGATTGTAATAAGTTAGACGACTGAGAAGACTTCAACACAATCAGTTCGACTAGTATGTGTTCAGTGGAAGTGTGATTCAATTGGTAATTAGTGAATTAAATTCTTCAATTTGAATGGATTGGACGTATCTACCGTGTTGGTGATGAACCATGATAAATTGATTCTGCTTATATGTGTTTCTGCTTTATCCGCTCATTTTTCATCAATTTTGTTTTAATCTTGTTAAAACATTTTTTAAAATAACATAATTCAAATCGTCTTTTCTTGTGTTTCTCATTCTACATTACTGAGAGCGTGATAAGTAGATTTTGGTTGGGCCTCAAGAATGATGAGAGGAAAATCCATTTGAAAAGTTGGAGTAAGCTTTGTACCAAAAATATATTGGAGGTTTCGGCTTTAGAGTAACTAGAGATTTCAATGAAGCTCTTTTGCCAAAAGAATGTTGGTGCGTCATAAATAACAGGATGTCTCTTATCTCGAATTATTTACGGCAAAATAATATCCTAATAACTTCTTTTTTTACTGCTAAATAGAGACATAATTAGAACTATACATGGAGGAGCATAAAAAAATTGCTTGGTGAAGGTGCAAACACGAGAAGGGGGATTGAATTGTGTTTGACTAACTTGAATACTTTTCCTGTTTTTGCAGTTTTAAAACAAAACTTGATGTATGAATAAAATAGAGTATGAATAAAACAGAGATAGCAGCGGATATAAAGTAAAAATAAAAACACAGAATTTTATACTGGTTCACCGTTAACGAGGCTACGTCCAGTCCCTTCACCTTGAAGGATTTCACTAATTCAAAACCTTGAATTACAACAGTTCCATTGACCCTCCAAGTCAGTCTTCTCAAATAGTCTAACAATCCTAGACTCTTGAGGAATACAGCACCTTGACTTCCTAAGTCAAGTCTTCTCCTACCAATCTGACAACCCCAGATTATAGAAGGAACTACAACGCCTTGAATCTAATTGCCAAGTAATCTGCTACCCCTTCTGACTCCCTTAGATTGTAGAATGCACTTCAACAACACGACTGCTTGCATTTGGAAAGCTGGAACTCACAATTAACCTCACTGAAAACTTGATTGTTTTCTTTGGAAGTGTATGACTCTTTTGTGATTTTCGATGTAAGTCTTCTACCTTGAGCCTGCTTTTATAGATGCAGATTAGAGCCTCTTCCAAGCTTAATATCGAGTTGTATCTTGCTGGATTCTCTTGCAAAAATATCTTGACCAATCAGGTTTCATATAAATAAAAAACATATCTTTTTTGCTCCAGATTTGCTTTCAAAAATAACTTTGACCAATTCTGACTTTAATTAATTTTGGAACAAATCTTTCTTCCCGCCAATGGCTTCTAAATTCCACAAGACTTCACTTTATTTTTTTATCAAATACTTTTTAATACTTGATCAAATTTAATCAAATCTCCACTAATTATCATCATGATTAAATTTGAACCCTTTGATCTTCTGCTCTCGTCCACATCTGGACCATACTAAGTGATCTGTTGTGATCCTCTAATTTCGGCAAACCCTGGACCACACTTTCTGATCTTCTGATCTCGGCCAACACTGGGCCATGAATTGATTTGCTGTGATCCTCTGATCTCGGCCAATGCAGGACCACACATTCTGACCTTCTGATTTCTGCCAACACTATGCCATGGTCTGATATTCTGATCTCGGCCAACACTGGACCATATAATTAAATCTGAACCATTGATCTGAATATCTTCCCTCAGATCTGGACCAATTCTAGACTTGGTCTGGATTGAACTGAAATTAACTCTGGAAAAATGATATTTCAGTCTCGACATTTTACCTTCTGATTTGGATCAGGTCTGAATCAAATCTGGACATCATTTCTTCTGTTTTGGACTTAGTTTCATACCCTGAACCATGCTATCTTCTGGTCTGGATCAAATCTCGATTGAATCTCTTGTTCTGGACCCATTAAGTTATCCTTTGATTAAGTGTGGATCAAGTCTGGACTGTTTACCATTTCACTGCCAGGCCATCTTCTGGTCAGAATAACTTCTGGAATAAGTCTGACTAATGATTCCTTCTAGTCTGGATCAAGTCTCCCTCTGGCAAGCTTCCTTCTGGTCTGGTCCAGGTCTCCTTCTGACTTTGCTTCCTTCTGATCTGGGCCAGCAAAGATATCCTCTAGTAATTTCAGGATGCATCATTTGGTACCTTCTAGATGCATTATCTGATGTCTTCATCTTCTGCCTCTGGAAACTTCATCTTCTGGTGGCATTTAATGTAATAATTCAAGGTACAAAATAAGATTACATGGAGTGCTTTTGTAAACATCAAAATCCTAAGTACTTAGAACCAACTTGGTTCCAACAATCTCCCCCTTTTTGATGATAAAAAAACCTTAACTTATTGTGCTAGCTTGTAACTCCAAGTACTTGAAATACTCCCCCTCAGACCAATCTCTCCCCCTAAATCTGATACTGACTTTTTCTTCTCCTTTTTAACTCCTTCTTGAATCACTCTTTCTTTTCTTCTCTTCTCCTCTCCTTTTCAAGTCCTTCTCTTTTCATACCTTTCTGGTTTATTTTTCTCTCTCCCTATTTCTTCTCCTTTTCAACTCCTTCTCTTTTCACTTTTTCTATTTCTCTCTTTATTTTCTCTCTCCTTGATTCTTCTCCTTTTTAACTCTTTCTCTTTTCATCTCTTTCTTTTTCGCTTCTCCTTTCTTTTTATCTCTCCTTTTCTACTTATTTCTCATTTTTCTCTCTCTCCCCCTTTTTGTCATCAACCAAAAAGAGGTCCTACTATTTTTGAATTTTTGTTTTTTTCTTTACAAAGTACATAAATTAAAAGCAAAAAAAATAAAAGACATAAAATTAAAATTACAAGAAAAAAACTCCTAAGAAGACTACTTCAGCTAGTCAAATATGGAGATAATGTTGAGATGCTTCTTGATGAACTCGAACCTATCTTGTGGTAATGCTTTGGTGAAGATATCAGCCCATTGATGATCAGTGTCCACAAACTAGATGCTTAAAGTCCCTTTTTGAACATGGTCCCTAATGAAATGATGTTTTATTTCAATGTGTTTGGCTCTAGAGTGTAAGATCGGGTTCTTGGTTAGTTTTATGGCTGAAGTGTTATCACAGAACAAAGGGATATTGGTTTCAAAGATGTTGTAATCTTCAAGTTGGTGTTTCATCCAGATTAACTGTGAGCTGCATCCTGCTGCTGATATATACTCAGCTTCAGCTGTTGACATAGCAATGGTGCTTTGTCTTTTTCTTGACCAAGAGATCAATTTATCACCTAAGAAGGTGTAGTTGCCGCTTGTACTTTTCCTCTCCAGCTTGTCTCCAGCATAGTCGGAATCACAAAAACCTCTGAGTTTGTAGGTTGGGGTTTTCTTGTATAACAGGGTAAGGTTGGTGGTTCCTTTAAGGTATCTCAGAATTCGTTTGACAGCAGTTAAATGGGATTCCCTAGGGTCAGCATGAAAACAGGCACAGACACAAACACTAAACAAGATGTCAGGTCTAGAAGTAGTTAAATAAAGAAGGGATCCAATCATACCTCTGTATGTTTTCTGGTCTACCTTTTGGCTGGTTTCATCTTTCTCAAGTGAGCAGGTTTGGTGCATGGAGGTGACCATATGCTTACATTCACTCATTTTGAACTTTTTAAGAAGTTCTTTAGTATATTTAGATTGGTGAATGAGTATACCTGATTTACCTTGGTGAATCTCAATTCCCAGGAAGAACTTGAGTTCTCGCATCATGCTCATTTGAAACTCTTTCTGCATTAAGTCAGAAAACTCCTTGCACAAAGTGCCATTAGTAGATCCAATGATGATATCATCAACATAAACTTGAATAATTAAAATATCATTTTTAATGGATTTCCTAAATAGAGTATTATCAATCTGACCTCTATCAAATTCATTCTTAAGCAGAAAGTTACTAAGTCTATCATACCATGCCCTTGGTGCTTGTTTTAAACCATATAAAGATTTCTTAAGTTAAAAAACATGATCTGGAAAATCAGAATTTTCAAATCCAGGGGGCTGTTTGTCATAGACTTCCTCACTTATATAGCCATTTAAGAATGCACTTTTAACATCCATTTGATACAACATTATATCATGATTTGCAGCAAATGATAAGAGAATTCTAATTGCTTCTAACCTGGCCATTGGAGCAAAAGTCTTAGTGCAATCTATACCTTCCTATTGACTGTATCCTTGAGCTACTAATCTGGCTTTGTTCCTTATCACTTCACCTTTTTCATTGAGTTTATTTCTGAACACCCACTTGGTTCCAATAATGTTTTTGTTTGGTCTGGATATCAGATCCCAAACATCATTCCTTTGAAATTCGTTCAGCTCTTCTTGCATTGCAAGTATCCAACCTTTTACTTCAGATTTGAGGATTTGTCGTATTCTTGCTTGAAGCTTCTGCTTTTTCAAGTTCTTTTGTCTGCAACAGCTTCTGATTATGATAAATCAGCGTCTGATTATGATAAATCCGCGTCTGATTCTGATAAATCAGCTTCTGGTTCAGGTAAGTCTGTAACAGTTTATGATTCTGGTAAATATCCAGACTTCTCTTCTGACTTATCTTGGCTGTTTTTGACAAGATCAGATTTATCTTTTGAAGATTTGTCATGTGTTTCGGACTTGCTTGTATCCTCTACCTTTCCAAGTACTTCTGTTTCTTCTGCTTCTGCTCCCTTTGGTTCTGGTGAACCTGCACTATCATTAATTCTGCTCCTGGTGGTTTCTTCTTGTTTTTTGAAACCAATGGAATGGTGTTTCTGCTGAAGTGTTCAATTCTTGTGAATCACCTGGTTCCTCTGACAGTTTGAAAACCTGCAGAATACTTATCTAGCTTTGATTTTTTAAGATCAAGCTTCTCGTTATCACAGTAAACATAAATATCAAACAATAATAGTATTTACAACAAGATGTAACCTCTATGTCAGCAGTTTCAGTTTTTCTCTATAAATCCTCTTGCTTCTGATTTTCAAATTTCGAATCTGTATGTTCTGAGATTACATGGTTTGGATTAAGGGATTTGAATTCCCTTCCAGGTTTGTAGTCTTGATGAATTTCACTGGAGTGTTTGAAGAACTCTCCTGATTCTGATTCTTCTCTTTTTGCTTTGGCTGATACACCATGTTCCTCTGGTGATTCTTGAACTTATGGTGATTCTGCTAATCATACTGGTTCTGGTTTTGGTTCGGGTTCTAGTACTGATTCTGATTCTGGTTCCAGTGTTGATTCTGGTTCCAATTCCTGTGCCTCTGATACTGGTTACAGTTCTGGTTCTGGTTCCAGTTAATGTACCTTTGATACTGATTCCAGTTCTTGTTTCAGTTCCTATACCTCTGATACTGGTTCCAATTCTGATTCTGGTTCAAGTTCCTGTTCTGATTCGTGTGATATGTGTGATTTGTTTGATATTTCCTGTTCCTCCTATGATTTTGGTTCTGGTTCTAATAGGTATTGTGTTGACCAGTTCTTCTTCTACCAGAGTCAATTGGCTTTTGTTTGGTAGATGTTGGAACATAAACCTTCTTCTGCTTGTGCATTGCCAACATCCATTGTCCAGGCACCATTGTTGGTGTCTCCTTCTGGTTGCTCAGAATATCTGCAACATATACAATTTGATCTTTTGGTACCCATAACTGATTGGGTCCAGGTTTGTTAGTCTTAACAGCTCTCTGATCTTGTTCAGATTTCACCATTGGACAAAATAATTCAAAGTGACCTTTCTTAGCAAAAACATCAGAATGAACAGTTTTAGTATCAGCAATGGTTTCTGTAAAACCAAGACCTCTCTTTCCAATGTTACTGTTTCCATAAATCATAGATGCATATTTACTTCTTTTCATTCCATTAGAGATAAAGATTTGAAAAAATTGCTCATGCATATCAGATTCACAAACAGTTTTGGAAGTGGAACAAACATTACTTTTGAGATTTTGGTTTTCAGATTTGAGTCTTGCAACTTCAGTTTTAAAATCCTTGTTTTCCGTTGCATACTCATAATTTCGATTCTTTAAAACTTGGACTTCTTTGGTCAGATTCTTTTAAAGACATCTTATTGTTTGCATTTAAGAAATCTTTTACAGCCTCAATTAATTCAGATTTAGAGAGATCAGAAAATACCTTATTATTTTCATCTTCTGAATCTGATCCAAAGCCTGAGTTGTATCCAGAACTTGAGTTGGTATGAGCCATCAGAGCCAGAATTTCTTCCTCTGATGTGCTTCCAGACTAGCTTGAATGACTGCTTTGATCATTCTTCCTTCTACCTGCTTTCCTTCCTGAAATTGTGCCTTTATGAAGTCCAGAAGCAAACCTGATGTGTGCCATCATTGCTGTTTCTGTCTCTTCTTCATCAAACGATTCTTCTTCTGATTCTGATACATCCCAAGCTGCTATCAGACCATTCTTTCTGAATCTGGAACTCTTCTTGTGTTGTTTGCCTTTTTCCAGATTTGGACATTCTTACTTGATATGTCCAGGTTCATTGCATCCATAACAAACAATACTCTTCTTGTCAGATTATTCCTTTCCTTTGTTGTTATGTTTCTTCTTGAAGCTTCTCCTCTTCCTCCTTTCCCAGATCTTAACCATCTGTTTAGTTAAGTAAGTCATATCATCACAGTCACTATCGCTATCCTATGATTCTGATGTTGCCCTTGCAGCTTTCTTCTGTTTCGACTTCAGGGCCAGATTCTTCTTCTTCTTTGGTTCATCTTCTTCTAGTTCTATTTCATGAGACCTGAGTGAGCTGATCAGATCTTCAAGTTTTAAGTTGTTCAGATCTCTGGCTTGCTGAACTGCAGTAACCATTGGTCTCCACTTGGTTTGTAAGCTTCTTAGAATATTTTTGACATCATCTGCTGTTGTGTAGCTTTTTTTCAAGACCTTCAGTCCAGATATCAGAGTCTGGAATCTGCAGAACATTCCACCAATGTTTTCATCATCTTCCATCTTGAACATCTCATACTGTTTGACCAGTATGTTAGCCCTTGCTTCTTGAACCTGCTGGCTTCCTTCATAGGTCAGAACCAGATTGTCGAATATGCTCTTTGCTGTTTCTTTATCTGTGCATCTATCAAATTCCTTGAATGTGATGGCATTGATCATGATGTTTCTCGACTTGTGATGTAGTTTGAATAATTTGCTCTGATCGAGTTTCATATCTTCCATGTCCAGTTCTTTAGTTGGATCTCCTGGAACAGTAGGTGTAGTGTATCCTTTGACTACCAGTTTCCATATTTCAGGATCTTGAGATATGAAGAAACTTTTCATTCTAACCTTCCAATACTCAAACCTTTCTCCATCAAACAGTGGTGGTCTGTTGATGTTGCCTCCCAAATCATCTTTGGATTCTGCCATGTTGAACCCTTAGACCTTTCCTCAAACACTGTTAAGTGCTCAGCCTTGAGACCGAGCTCTGATGCCAATTGAAGGTGCAAACACGAGAAGGGGGGTTGAATTGTGTTTGACTAACTTGAATACTTTTTCTATTTTTGCAGTTTTAAAATAAAACTTGATGTATGAATAAAACAAAGTTAGCAGCGGATATAAAGTAAAAATAAAAACACAGAATTTTATACTAGTTCACCGTTAACGAGGCTACGTCCAGTCCCTTCGCCTTGAAGGATTTCACTAACTCAAAACCTTGAATTACAACAGTTCCACTGACCCTCCAAGTCAGTCTTCTCAAACAGTCTAACAGTCTTAGACTCTTGAGGAATACAACACCTTGACTTCCTAAGTCAAGTCTTCTCCAACCAATCTGACAACCCCAGATTGTAGAAGGAACGACACCGCCTTGATTCTAATTGCCAAGTAATCTGCTACCCCTTCTGACTCCCTCAGATTGTAGACTCTACTTCAACAACTTAGATCTAACACAAGGGAAAGAAAATAACACGAGTGCTTGCTTCTGGAAAGCTGGAACTCACAATTAACCTCACTGAAAACTTGAGTGTTTTCTTTGGAAGTGTTTGACTCTTTTGTGATTTTTCGATGTAAGTCGTCTGCCTTGAGCCTCCGTTTATAGATGCAGATTAGGGCCTCTTCCAAGCTTAATTTCGAGCTGTATCTTGCTGGATTCTCTTGCAAAAATATCTTGATCAATTGGGTTTCATATAAATAAAAATCATATCTTTTTAGCTCCAGATTTGCTTTCAAAAATTACTTTGACCAATTCTGACTTTAATTAATTCTAGAACAAATCTTACTTCCCGCCAATAGTTTCTGAATTCCACAAGACTTCACTTTATTTTTGTATCAAATCCTTTTTAATACTTTGATTAAATTTAATCAAATCTCCACCGATTATCATCATGATTAAATCTGAACCATTTGATCTTCTGCTCTCGTCCACATCTGGACCATACTAAGTGATCTGCTGTGATCCTCTGATTTCGGCAAACCCTGGACCACACTTTCTGATCTTCTGATCTCGGCCAACACTGAGCCATGGTCTGATCTGCTGTGATCCTCTGATCACGGCCAATGTTGGACCTCACATTCTGAGTTTCTGATTTCGGCCAACACAGGACCATGGTCTGATCTTCTGATCTCGGCCAACACTGGGCCATATACTTTAATCTTCCCTTTGATCTGGGCCAATTCTGGACTTGGTCTGCATTGAACTGAAATTAACTCTAGACAAATGATATGTCAGTCTGGACATTTTATCTTCTGATTTGGATCAGGTATGAATCAAATCTGGACATCATTTCTTCTGGTCTGGAATTAGTTTCATACCCTGAACCATGCTATCTTCTGGTCTGGGTCAAATCTGGATTGAATCTCTTGTTTTGGACCCATTAATTTATCCTCTGATTAAGTCTGGATCAAGTCTAGACTGTTTATCATTTCACTGCCAGGCCATCTTCTGGTCAGAATAACTTCTGGACTAAGTCTGACTAATGATTCCTTCTGGTCTGGATCAAGTCTCCCTCTGGCAGGCTTCCTTCTGGTTTGGCCAGGTCACCTTCTGACTTTGCTTCCTTCTGATCTGGGCCAGCAAAGATATCCTCTGGTAGTTTCAGGATGCATCCTCTGGTACCTTCTAGATGTATTATCTGATGTCTTCATCTTCTGCCTCTGGAAACTTCATCTTCTGGTGACATTTAATGTAATAATTCAAGGTACAAAATAAGATTACATGGAATGCTTTTGTAAACATCAAAATCCTAAGTACTTAGAACCAACTTGGTTCCAACACTTGGGTTATCCAAAAAGGTTTCTACTAGATCATTGGAGTTGGGGAACTGCTAATATATGGAAAGATAGATGGCTGCCCATCCAGAATACAAACAAGGTGTGGAGCTTGATACCAAATCACCTCCAACTCAATTGGGTAAAAGAACACTTCCAGAATAATAAGAGATACTGGAATGCAGATCTCATCAACACCATTTTTCTTCCGTTTAAGGCTATGCAAATCCTACAAATACCTCTGATTGATAGACCTTGGTGGAACTCTATTATTTACGGAGGAACAAAGAATGATTACTATACTATTAAATCCGGATATAATGCTATTCATGATTGGAAGATGTCAAATAAATTGGTTCTATTTCAAGTAATCAAGGAGCTCAAATTTGGTTAAAAGTATGGAAGTTCAATAACCCACCAAAGAAGATTCATTTCATATGGAGTGTTCTGGATGAAATTGTTCCAATTTGTGTTCAGCTAAGGGAAAGAGGAACTGATTGCCCTTTGATTTTTTCGAGATGTGAAGAAAAGGTTGAAACCATGAATCACGCCTTCAAGGAGTGTGTCTGGGCAACCCAAAAGTTGTTTGGGTCCCCTTTAAACATAAATTTTCAGCACAATGCAGATATTTCTTCCACCACCTGGTTAGAGGGGTTCCTGATGAATGCCCCTATGGAGAGTTGTGAGCTAGCTATCTCTCTTATATATGGGATGTGGACGGCTCGACACAAAATGGTTTATGAAAAGGAAATTGTACCAGTGTGGAGACTTCGATTGCGAAGGTGTTATCTACTCTAAAAGAGTTCCAAGATCATGTCTTCGATTCCAAGTTTGAAATTTCATATTGGCACTGGAAATGGAAGACAAAAGGAAAAAGTCAGATGGACTCCTCTATTGATGAATTTCAAAAAACTAAACTTTGATGCTCACCTATCTAATGATAAATTTTGGGAACTAAGAATCTTGGATTGTGATGCGAATAGATGTTTTATTGAGGCTTCAACATTTTTTTGGTTTGGCTTTGACAATGCAACTACGGCAAAGGCAATAGGTTTTAGGAGAATTTTCTTTGAACTTATTGATTGACAGATTAATCGAAAGAGATAAGTTGTTTTAGGAGATCAAGTCTAGTGTGGGTTGGGAGAGATGGTTATAGTGTGGCCCACTCCATTGCTAAATAGGTTGCTGTTAAGCCCAACAATGGCTTAGTTTACCCCCTTAGTATATTGTTCCTCATATTGTAACGAACCAGACTCATATATATATATATAATTCTAGTTTTTTTATTACTAATTGCACAAGTTAGTAACAATTTAAGTTTGTATGTAATATATTTCATTCCTCTTATACACTTAAGTAAGAGTATTGTGAAACGTAATTAAAATATTTTTTTTCGAGAATGTGGGTGTATTGGGGGTCATGGAGTATTTGAGAGAAGTTTATGTTTTGTAACAACATAGTTTTATTCTATGTTAGTCTAGACAAATACCGCGGTTTTTCTCTAGTTTTGGGGTTTTCACGTTATATTCACGTGTTTGTGATTGTGCTCCCTTTAATTTCTTTATGCCTTTTTTTTCCAACATCTAGTATATGAGTCAGTCAAGGGAAATAAAACTCTTAGTATGTTATGTGATAGTAGCATTGTCTGATATTCCACATTAAAAAAGAATATATTGATGCTAGGAAAAAGTTGTTTGGAAAGGTTCTAACTACGAAAGAATTGGTTTTTTTAGTGTACCTTTTTGACTCACCTCTCTTTCTTGGAAACCAACCTAGTAAATGGTTACAATATGTCAAGTTCTACTACGAAATTTGGCATACAGAAATTTGATGGAAGCATCAATTTTGGCATGTGAAAAATTCAAGTCAATGGTGTGTTGATACAATCATGATTATACAAGGTGTTGACTTGTACAAGTTTTTTAATTGACATTGATGAAAAACGTGTTGTTGGATTATGTCGATTGTTGAAAAACATCTTCCAAAAGTCAACATGAAAGTTGCACCATAAATTTTCAGTTTTGTTTTTGTATGTATAGGAAATTTTGGAGTGATTTAGCTTAAACTGGAAATTCTTTGAGTGATTTACCTTCAAGCGAAAATTCTTAGAATGGTTTAGCTTCAAGTGGAATTTCTTGAAGTGGTTTAACTTCAAGTGAAAATTCTTGCAATGGTTAAGCTTCACGTGAAAACTCTTTGAGTGGTTTAGCTTCAAGTGAAAATTCTTAAATTGGTTTAACTTCAAGTGAAAATTCTTGGAGTGATTTAATTTCAAGTGAAGTATACTTTTTATGGTAGAGTAAGATAGCTTTTTTGAACTATGATTGACAATGTATACAATGGAAGCAAAAGATATATAGTTTGCAATCCGAGAGGAGATTGTTGAAATTGAGTGAAATTATATATGTTACAATAGTTCCACATTCCTTAGTTTTATAAAGGAATAGAGAAACCAATGCTATATATATGACTCTAGTTCTTCATTACAAATTGCACCTAGTAGAAATACCTTAAATTTGTATCTGATTATTTTATTTTCTCTTATACTCTTATGTTATAATATTCTAAGATTTAGTTTAAATATTTGTTTTGTAGAGTGTAAAAATATTAGAAGTTATGAGGTATTTGAAGGAAGTTTATGTAAATATATAGTATGATAATGATCAAAATGAAACAGATTAATATAAGAACCATCATTCATATATATATACACTACATATTTTATTTGGCCATGCGTGACATAAAAGGAAGTCAAGTCAATTGTCTTAATCACATGTCTCGTTATGTATCTTTCTATTCAAAAAATTAGTATTTTAGTGAAAAAAGTCAACCACTACAATATAGAATAGTACTACTAACACAAGAGAGAAATAGTTTATAGTAGGAAATGATATGTAGCGAGACATTAGAAAAGTATGTACAAATTTAAAAAGGAATTATAATTAACATGCACAAATTTATTGATAAAAGTAGGGGTGGACGGTTGGGTTCGGACTGTGAACCACTGCCCGAACAAAACCATCGGTTGGAAGATCTCAACACATATTTGACCATTTAGGGCCTCGGTTTTCTCATATGGCAGATTTCACAGTTGACGGGTTTTACAGGTGGGTTGAAATGGATAAAAGAAAGAAAAAAAGGAGTGTAAAATCAACTTGGTTCCAATAATCTCCCTCTTTTTGATGATGACAAAATTTGTATTTTTGATAACCACTTTTCTTTCTATTTCTTTGACTCCCCTTAGGCCTAAGCATCAGTTTCTCCCCAGTTTATATTTTCTCATATATGTTTCTCCCTCTAAGTCTAAGCCCCACTTTATCTTCTCTTTATCAAATATATTCTCCTCCTTTTGTCATCAGACAAAAAGGCATGAAAGTTATCTTTCTGCCCCTTTTATTTTGCATACATGTGTAGGGTTTAGGACAATTTTTTTTCACCCTTTTTTTTTAAATAACATGAGTATAACATATTACAAGAAAATATAAAAACTAATTTTAAAACTAAACAATTTTGAAGTGATTACACTATTAGACAGAGATGAATGTAAGGTTTAGGTTTTTCTTGATGAAGTCAAACCTATCTTCAGGTAGTGGTTTGGTGAATATGTCATCCCATTGGTGTTCAGTGTCTACAAACTGAATGTTGAGTACCCCTTTTTGAACAAAGTCTCTAATGAAGTGATGTTTGATCTCTATGTGTTTAGCTCTGGAATGAAGTATAGGGTTTTTGGTTAGATTGATGGCAGAAGTGTTATCACAATAGATGGGAATGTTGGTTTCCAGGATTTTGTAGTCTTCCAACAGATGTTTCATCCAAATGAGTTGAGAACTGCATCCAGTTGCTGAAATGTACTAAACCTCTGTTGTTGACATTGCAACAGTGTTTTGTCTCTTACTTGACCAGGATATTAAGTTGTCACCTAAAAAGGTGCAGTTTCCACTTGTGCTCTTTCTCTCAAGTTTATCTCCAGCATAGTCAGAGTCACAATATCCACTAAGTTTGTACTTAGGAGATTTCTTGTAGAACAAGGTAAGGTTGGTAGTGCCTTTTAGGTATCTAAGGATTCTCTTAACAGCTGTTAAATGTGATTCCCTAGGGTCAGATTGAAATCTTGCACAGACACATACACTAAACATGATGTTAGGTCTATAAGCAGTTAGGTAAAGTAGATATCCTATCATTCCTCTATAGGTGTTTTGATCAACTTTGTGGCCTGAATTATCTTTTTCACATGAACAAGTAGGGTGCATTGGTGTAGCCATTGGTTTGCAATCACTTATCTTAAACTTCTTGAAAAGCTCTTTTGTATATTTCGTTTGATGAATGTATATACCTTTATGACTTTTCTGAATTTGTATCCCTAAGAAGAACTTAAGGTCTCCCATCATACTCATTTGAAATTCATGCTGCATTAATTGAGAAAATTCTTGGCAAAGAATGCCATTAGTAGATCCAAAAATAATGTCATCAACATAAAGTTGAATAATAAGAATTTCATCTTCTATTGATTTTCTAAAAAGTGTATTGTCTACTTGTCCTCTTTCAAAGTTATTTTTAAGCAAGAAGTTACTAAGTCTATCAAACCACGCCCTAGGTGTTTGTTTTAGACCATATAGAGATTTTCTAAGTTCAAAAACATCATTTGGAAATTCAGAACTTTCAAAACCTGGGGGTTGTTTAACATAGACTTCTTCACTTATATAACCATTTAGAAAAGCACTTTTAACATCCATTTGAAATAATGTAATGTTATTATTTGCAGCAAAAGAGAGTAGGATACGAATAGCTTCTAACCTGGCCACTGGAGCAAATGTCTCTGTGTAATCAATGCCTTATTGCTGACTGTACCCTTGTGCAACAAGTCTTGCCTTGTTTCTGACCACTTTTGAGGAATCAATGCCTTCTTGCTGACTGTAGCCTTGTAGCACCTAACCCTCCAAGCCAGTCTTCTCAAACAGCTTGACAACCCCAGACTTTTGAGGAATTACAGCACCTTGACCCTACAAGCCAAGTCTTCTCAAACAGCCTGACAACCCCAGTCTTTTGAGGAACAACAACACCTTGACCCTACAAGCCAAGTCTTCTAAAACAGCCTGACAACCCCAGACTTTTGAGGAACAACAACACCTTGACCCTACAAGTCAAGTCTTCTCCTACCAATCTGACAACCCCAGATTGAAGAAGGAATCTACACCTCTATCGGGTTTGATTAAAAGGGTTTTGAACTTTGCAATGTTGCTTCTGGAAAGCTGATTGTTGCACTATTTTTCACACTATTTAGTTGCTTTTGAAAAGCTGATTATAACAATGCTTCTCTTGAGTAGTTGCTTCTGGAAAGTTGATTATAACATTGACTCTCACTCTCTGAAAACACTAAGAGTATATTTATTTTTCGCACAAGTATTTCTCTCTTTTGAACTCTCGGATAACTTTGAATTGTAAGCTTGAGTTCTTGTGTTTTTCGATGCCTAATGTTGCTGCCTGAAGCCTCCTTTTATAGCTGCAATTAGGCATTGTCCAAGTTTAATTTCGAGATAAATCCTGCTCAGATTTCCTTTGAAAATTATGTTGGCCAATCCTGTTTCTCTTAATTTCAAAATGGATCTTTTTAGCTTCATATTTCATTTGAAAATTCTGTTAACCAATCTTGTTTCTCTTAATTTCAGACCGTATCTTTTAGCTTCAGATTTCATTCAAATATCCTCTGATATGCAGACCGTATCTTTTAGCTTCAGACCGTATCTTTGTCGAATTTTAATCAAGTTTTCACTGATATGCATCATAATTTAAATTTTGGACCAGATGATCTGCTGATCTGGACCAAGTCTGGACCATGTGATTTGATCTGTACCATTCTGTCTCATGATCTGGACTGTGTGATCTTCTGATCTGGACCATTGATCTTCTGATCTGGACCAAGTCTTCTGTTTTGGACCATGCTATCTTCTGGTATGGACCAAGTTTAGACCAAGTCTTTTGTTTTGGACCATGCTAGCTTCTGGTCTGGACCAAGTTTGGATCGAGTCTGACTTATGTTTCCTTCAGGTATGGACCAAGTTTCCTTCTAGACAATGTTTCCTTCTGATCTAGGCCAAGAGTAATATCCTCTGATGATGTCATTATTTCTTCCCTCTGATGATATCCTCTGATACTTGCCTTTGATGACATCCTCTGATTCTTGCTTCTAATGGAATCCTCTAGTATCCTCTGGAGGGATCTTCTGGTATTCTCTGGAGGTATCTTCTGGAGGTATCCTCTGGATGTATCCTCTGACCGTATCTTCTGGAAGTATCTTTTGCTGACGTCATCATCTGATGACATCCTCTGGTGACGTCATCCTCTGGTGTATCCTCTGATTTTTCATACTTCTTCTAAGTCAAAATATGATTTTCATAAAATACTTTTTTGTTAACATCAAAACTTTAATTGAAACAACCAACTTGGTTCCAACATGCATGACCTAATCTTTTGTGCCAAAATAGTTTCTCTTCATTTACTAACATAAGACACTTAACCTTTTGTTTCTCTAGACTAAACAAATTTATCTTATAAATGTTGTTTTGCCTCTGACCAGTAAAGAGTACAGATCCATCCTTCTGACTAATTGCCTTGCATGTTTTTTGATTGAATATAATATCATAATTATTATCACTTAACTGACTAATACTTAATAAGTTATGCTTAATACCTTTAACAAACAAGACATCTTTAATAGAAGGGGAAGTACCATTACCAACTGTGCCTTGACCAATGATCTGGCCTTTTTGCTTTCCTCCAAAAATCACTATGCCTCCTTTGCTCATGGTTAGTTCTTGGAACATAGACTTTTCTCCTGTCATATGTCGCGAGCATCCACTGTCTAGGTACCATGATTGGTGTTGTAACTTGATTGTTGAGGACATCTGCAACAAAGATAATTTTGTTCTTAGGAACCCAAATCTGGCTGGGTCCTCGTTTGTTAGTCTTGAAAGGTTTCTTGTCTTTCCTTGTATTTATCATGTATCGTGGGACAAGATAATTTGGAGTGACCTTTCTTAGTGCAAACAGTACAGGTTCTTCAAATCCTATACCTCTTTTACCATTGCTACTAACTCCATAAATTATAGAAGCATATTTGCTTCTTTCCATACCATTAGCAAGAAAGTCTTGAAATACTTGTTCATGCATACCAGAATTACATGTAGTATTTTCAGAGTCAGACTATCATAAATACTCTTTGTTGTCTCTTTGTTGGTGCACTTGTCAAATTCCACGAAGGTGATTGCATTTATCATGAATGTTCTGGATTTATGATGCATCTTGTACATCTTCTTCTGATCAGCATTCATATCCTTTATTGGAATTTCAATACCATCAGTATCCTCTAGAGCAATATAACCATCTTCCACCAAGTCCCAAAGTTCAGGATCTTGTGAAATATAGAAGCTTCTCAGCCTGTCTTTCAATACTCAAAACTTTTTCCATCAAATAGACGTGGTTTGTTGATGTTTCCTTCGGCAGCTTCTTCACTGAATCTAGACATATTGAATCCTTGGATCTTTTCTCAAACACGGTAAAGTGCTCAGCCTTGAGACCGAGCTCTGATGCCAATTTAAGGTGCAAACACGAGAAGGGAGGTTGAATTGTGTTTGCCAAAGTTGAATACTTTTTGCTGATTTGATGAAAGTTGATATAAATTACTTGGAGAATAAGCAATCAGATTCAACAGCAGCAGATAATAAAAGCATAATTATTTGGATACATAGATTTATCCTGGTTCACCATTAACTTGGCTACATCCAGTCCCCTCATTCAGAAGGATTTAGTCCACTAATTCAAACACATTGAATTACACAGCACCTGACCCTCCAAGCCAGTCTTCCCAAATAGCCTGACAGCCCCAAACTTTTGAGGAACAACAACACCTTGACAATCCCATCAGTACCCTACAAGCCAAGTCTTCTCCTACCAATCTGACAATCCCAAATTGAAGAAGGAAGTTACACCACTATCAAGTTGGATACAAAGGTTTGGAACTTGTGTAGTTGCTTCTGGAAAGCTGATTATAACAATGACTCTCACACTCTAAGAAAATAACACTTAGAAAATATTTCTCTTTCGCACAAGTTTTTCTTTCTTTGAACTCTAAGATAAATTTGGATTTTAAGCTTGAGTTCTTCTACTGTCTTCAGTTTTTCAATGATTTCTTCTTCAGCTTGGAATATCTATTTATTGTTGAGATTTGGGCTTTCTACTTGGTCCAAGTTTAATTTCGAATTGTATTTTGTTCAGATTTCTTTTGTAAATTCTTTAACTTGATTCTGTTCCTTTTTAAATTTGAACCAAATCTTCTTCTGATTTAAATTAAATCGTCAAATTTTGATCAGATCTTCTTCAAATTTCAATCAAGTCTTCTTCGAATTTGAATCAAATCTTCTACGGATCTTGCTTATATAAGCAATTCCTTCTCTTTGTGAATATCCATTTGCTACTAGTCTTGCTTTTAATCTCATCTTCTCAACTCCTGGAATCTCAGGTTTTCTCATAAAAATCCACTTGTAGCCTATGACTTTCTGATCTTTAGGTTTTATTTTAAGTTTCCAAGTGTCATTTTTCATGAGTGAGTCCATTTCATCAATCATAGCAGTTTTCCAATGCTTATTGTCTTCTCCAATAACAACATTGATGTAGTTGATTGGATCAGTTCATTGGTCATCTATTTCCACATTTAAGGAATATGCAACTAGATCTACATATCCACGCCTTACTAAAGCTCTTACTTCTCTCTTTTCCATAACTCTTACAAGACAATACGTTGATTCTGATTCTCCACCTTAAGCATCATTAGTTTCAGGTTGTCCCAAGCTTACAGATCTTTCTAGGTTAGGCTTATCAGGATTTGGTATCTCCACCTCAATTTGTGCTCCCTGACTTACTTGATCATTTTCTTGTATATGAATTGAGCTTGGTTTTCCAGCTTCCAACAGATCATCTTCCTTGAAAATAGCATCTATGTTTATTATAGCTCTACCTCCATTTGATTTAGTGTTCCAAACCTTGTAACCCTTTACTCCTTTAGGAATGCCTAAGAAGATCCCTTTCTTAGACCTTGGCTCAAGTTTTCCTTCATTCCCATGTATATAGGTAGTGCAGCCAAAGATTCTCAGATTCTCATAACTTGGTGCTATGCCATTCCATATTACTTCAGGCGTTTTGAAACTTATAGTTGCAGATGGTGACCAATTGATCAAGTAACAAGTTGTGTTTACTGCCTCTCCCCAGAATCTCTTGTCAAGTTTAATATTTGTCAACATACATCGTACTTTCTCCAAAATGGTCATATTCATCCTTTCAACTAGGCCATTTTATTGGGTTTTTGTCTCACTATTTTATGTCTTGCTATTCCCATATCTTTGCAAAATTATGTAAACTCATTACTTAGGTATTGCAGGCCATTATCTGTTCTAAGGACCTTGATCTGCTTCCTTGTTTGTTTCTCCACCAGTGACTTCCATTGCTTGAAATTTTTGAAAGCTTGATTCTTGTGCTTCAGTAAGTAAACCCACACCTTTCTTGACCAGTCATCAATAAAGGTTATAAAGAATATGGCCCCTCCAAGTGAAGGGACTCTAGCAGGTCCCCATATATTTGAATGAACATAGTCTAATATGGCCTTTGTAGTGTGTGTACAAGTATTGAATTTTCCTTTTTCTGTTTTCCATAAAGACAGAATTCGCAGCCTTCTAGCTTCTCAAGATTTCCACTCCCAACCAAACCTTGCTAATATAATTCCTCGAGACGTCTTTCACTAAATTAAGCAAGTCTATAATGAAGGTGCAAACACGAGAAAGGGGGGTTGAATTGTGTTTGCCAAAGTTGAATACTTTTTACTGATTTGATGAAAGTTGATATAAATTACTTGGAGAAGAAGCAACCAGATTCAGCAGAAAGCATAAGTATTTGGACACATAGATTTATCTTGGTTCACCATTAACATGGCTACACCCAGTCCCCTCATTCAGAATGCTTTAATCCACTAATTCAAACACATTGAATTACACAGCACCTAACTTTCCAAGCCAATCTTCCCAAACAGCCTGATAGGCCTAGACTTTTGAGGAACAACAACATCTTGACCCTACAAGCCAAGTTTTCTCCTACCAATATGACAACCCCAATTTGAAGAAGGAACTTACACCACCTTGACTCTACAAGCCAAGTCTTCCCCTAACAATCTGAAAACCCTAGATTGAAGAAGGAACTTACACCACTATGGAGTTGGATACAAAGGTTTGGAACTTGAGTAGTTGCTTCTGGAAAGCTGATTATAACAATGACTCTCACACGCTAAGAAAAGAACACTTAGAAAATATGTTCTTTCGCACAAGTGTTTCTCTTTTTGAACTCTGAGATGAATTTTGATTTTAAGCTTGAGTTCTTCTACCCTCTTCAGTTTTTCGATGATTTCTTCTTCAGCCTGGAGTATCTATTTATAGTTGAGATTTGGGCTTCTACTTGGTCCAAGTTTAATTTCGAATTGTATTTTGTTCAGATTTCTTCCGTAAATTATTCAACTTTATTCTATTCCTTTTTAAATTTGAACCAAATCTTCTTTTGATTTTAATTAAATCTTCTTCAAATTTTGATAAGATCTTCTTCAAATTTCAATCAAGTCTTCTTCGAATTCGAGTCAAATCTTCTACGAATCTTGACCATGTCTTCTTTCATACTCTGATGTTTGCCTCGGATGGTATGCTCTGATGATGTCCTCTGATTCCGCCTCTGAAGGTATCCTCTGATTTTTGCCTCTCATGATATCCTCTGATTTTTGCCTCTCATGATATCCTCTGATTTTTGCCTCTAGTGATATCCTCTGATTTTTGCCTCTAGTGATATCCTCTGATTTTTGCCTCTGGTGATATCCTCTGGGATCCTCTGGTGATATCCTCAGGAGGTATGTTATGGTGGCATCCTTTGGTGGCATCCTCTGGAGGTATCCTCTGGTGACATCCTCTTGTGGCATCCTATGGAAGTATCCTCTGGTGACATCCTGTGGTGGCATCCTCTAGTGACATCCTGTGGTGGTATCCTCTGGTGGCATCCTCTGGTGACATCCTCTAGTGGAATCCTCTAGAGGTAACCTCTGGTGACATCCTCTGGTGGTATCCTTTGGTGACATCCTCTAGTGGTATCCACTGGTGGTATACTTCTTCGCAGTCAAATATATTATTCTCATAAAATACTTTTGTTAACATCAAAACTTTAAGTGTAAAACCAACTTGGTTCCAACAGATGTCTCTTCATGTGACCTGTTTATACATGGGTATGCTATGTCGTAGGGTGGACATCAGGTCGGGTTCAGGCGGTTTCAGGCCAAAACAGTAACATCGACCTAATCCATAGGTGATGTCTATTAGCCCAATCTCGTTCATTTTTTGTTCGGGTAAGTCGGGTTAAGATAAGTTTGGTGTTGGTTGTGGGTGGGTGGGTAAAAACGGGTGGAGATTTATTGGACCTTTTTTTGCATCTTATTTTAAAAAAAATCTGGCGTTATACAGTTTCTTATGTATAATGCAATTCTTGCCAATTAAAAAAAAAACTGGCCCAACCTTCCAATCATACATCACACTTGTTTTATATTTTCAATTTTTCTCGATCACAATTTTTTATAATATCAATCAAAGTTGTTGTATCATTGTTCTCAAGAACATAATATTTGCCATTAGCCACATAAAGTCTAAGGCTAATATTAAATCACAAATTTATCTACAGCATCAGTCAGAGTCACATGACAACACAACCAATACAAATTACATCTTAAAGTATAAATTACATCATTATCAACTTAATTAAAGTTTGACATTAATCAAAGGAAGGCAATATTGCTGCACCATGAGGATTTACTGGGTGATTTTAGCTGCAAGAATATTTCTTCTTCTGCACACATATAATACAAATTAGAAAGAATCAATGACAGTTGTAGAATAGTTTAACATCACTTGGTAAAAAATGTAAAACACATTATAAATAATCAAACTAATTCAACTTTAATTGTAAACCAAGAGCAGTGAGAAATTTGCTTCAGTTTTGTTCTTTTTTGTTCTCATAGCAGTGAGACTCCAGCATGACATTATGTTTCAAATTTTAAACAAATAACTAAATCAAGTTTTCATATGCATTGCATACCCAACAATTGAATTGTAACAAAGTTGCAAGGATTAACTTACATAAGTTTTCTTTTGTCAATTTTGATCCAATGCCACAAAAGTAGAAGTTGATGCAAAGATATGGTAAGCTGGTCCAATGCCACAAATGTATGATTCAGATGGTTTGTAATCTATTATATTGACAAGTTATGCGGTAAAATAACAATCAAATCAACACTTACAAATAAATCATCATTAGTGCAAACAATAGCAAGCTCATTCAAAAATCTTTTTGCTCCATCGTATCCAACTCATTCAACAACATAACTTGCAAAAGTAAATCATAAATAAGCCAAAAGACCATTAAAATCATTTATAATAAATTAAAACTAAATGAAGTGCCTTACCCATGAAACCTTTCTGTTCCAAAAAGATGTGGCAGACTTGTTCCAAAATCCAGAATTATCTCCCAAAAATAGTGGTTGGTTGCCAACTGTGCTATGATTGATGATGAGTCTTGTGTGACTCCAAAAAAAAAAGGCAGCCTATAATAAATAAAAAACTGAATATAATTAAAACAACAAAACTACACATAATTAAAAACATAACACAATTATCAAAGAACAAACGTAAATTGGACCATTAACAATTTAAACACAACCCGAAGGTTGTGACTAAGAAGAAGGAAGTGGGCCACTTCCAGTTGAGCTTCTACTTAAATCTATGATACATTAAAAAGGAGTGAATTTATGTTAGATTCATTGCCCTAATACTTGTTGTACTTCACCAACATTTGCCTGCCCATTGATGCTTCTACAGAGTATTGCTAATAGCTTGCATCCTTATCTTCAAGCTTATCAAAGGCTGGTTTAAATTTTATAGCCGCTTCCAACATCAAATATGTTTGAGTTCCACCTAGTTTGAACATCAACGCACAACAATTTCTTGCTTACAATTTCAGCAAATTCTATATATTCCTTAAATTTGTAGTCCTATGTGGTGAAGATCTTACAAACCTCACAACATTTCAAATGGAAGAAATTGAAGAGTCGAAGTCTCTTAATCCTTCAGTCGCCACCAAGTTGAGTATGTGAGCACAACACCTCATATGAAAAATAGCCCCATCTAACAATAGCCCATTCATGTTTGTTTATCTTTTTCTTCAATAATCCTACCCGACATCATTTGATGATGCATTATCAACCGTGACGGTAGAAACATTTTTAAGTCTCCATTCTCTCAATACCTCCTCAAGCTTCATAGCCACTATCTCACCTCTATGATTTGGAACCACACAAAAGCTAATGATTCTTTTTTGGTAATTCCACTCATTATCAATAAAGTGGGTTGTGAAGGTCAAATAATTAAGATTTTGAACAGAAGTTCAACAATATGTGTTGGAACCAAGTTGGTTCTAAGTACTTAGGATTTTGATGCTTACAAATGTACTCAATGTAAACTTATTTTGTACTTTGAATTATTAAGTTAAATGCCCCAGAAACTGAAGGAAACAGAAGCAGAGATCAAAGGATTCCAGAAAAATGAATTCTAGATTGACCAGAAGATATCCAGGAATGTCAAAAATATCACCAGAGGATATCTTTGCTGGCCCAGATCAGAATGAAGAAAAATCAGAAGGAAACATTGATCATATCAATGGAAAGCCTGCCAGAAGGAGAGTTGTTCCAGACAAACAGGAATCAAATATCAATTTTATTCCAGACGTTATTCTGACCAGAAGATGGCCTAGCAGTGAAAAATTACACAGTCCAAACTTGTTCCATACTTGACCAGAAGGTATGTTTATGAGTCCAGAACAAGAGGATCAATCCAGATTTGGCCCAGACCATAAGATAGCATGTTTCAGGGCGTGGAACTAAGTCCAGAATAAAAGAAACGAGTTCCAGAATCAATCCAGACCTGGTCCAAAATCAAAGGTAAAATGTCTAGACTAAAATATTTTTTGTTCAAGTTAATTTCAGTTTGTTCCAGACCAAAATCCAGAATCTATCCAGATCAGAGTAAAAACTTCCAGATCAATGGTTCAGAAATAATTTTTTGAGGCCAGTGATGTTCCAGATCAGAAAATCAGACCATGGCCCAGTGGTGGCCGAAATCAGAGGGACAGGATGTGCAAGTCCAGAAATGGCCGAGTCTAGAAGAATTCAGCATATCAGGCGCGCATCTAAGCTAGCCGAAATCAGAAGATCAGAGGGTTAGGGAGTATGGTCCAGGAATGGCCGAAATCAGAGGATTACAGAATAACAAAAAGGCTGGTCCAGATGTGGACTATCGCATGAAGATCCAATGGTGCAGATTTGATAATGGGAATTAATGGTGAAGATCTCATGATATTTTTTCAAAGTATTATAAAAGATTCGTTATAAATTAAATTGGAGTAGCCTGGAAGTCAGAAGCTGTGGCGGGAAGCAATGCAAAGATTTGATTGGCCAGTTATTTTTTGAAAGAAATCGGAAGCTTAAAAAAGATATGTTTTTGATTTAAATGAAGCCCAATTGGTCAAGTTATTTTTTCCAGAGAATCCAGCAAGATTCAGCTCGAATTTAAGCATTGGAAGAGGCCCTAATCAGCATCTATAAAAGGAGGCTCAAGGAAGATTGCTCATCATCGAAAATCACAAAAGAGTCATACACTTCCAAAGCAAACGCTCCCAAATTTTCATATAAGTCAATTGTGAGTTTCAGCTTTCAAGAAGCAAGTACTCGTGTTATTTTCTTTCCACTGTGTCAAATCTAAATTGTTGAAGTAGAGTCTACAAACTGAGGGAGTCAGTAGGAGGTAGCAAGGTACTTAGCAATTAGATTCATAGTGTTGTGAATTCTTCTACAATATGGGGTGTCAGATTGGCTGAAGACAGGAGTTGTTTTTCCTTAAAGAAGTCTAGGATTGTTAGACTATTTGAGAAGACTGACTTGGAGGGTCAGTAGCACGGTTGTAATTCAAGGTTTGAATTAGTGAAATCCTTCAAGGCGAAGGGACTGGACGTAGCCTCGTTAACGGTGAACCAGTATAAAATCTGTGAGTTTTATTTTTATTTTTATCCCCTGCTAACTCTGTTTTAATTATACATCAAGTTTTGTTTTGAAAGTATTAAAACAGGAAAAGTATTCAAGTTAAGTCAAACACAATTCAACCCCCCCTTCTCGTGTTTGCACCTTCAATTGGCATCAGAGCTCGGTCTCAAGGCTGAGCACTTAACAGTGTTTGAGGAAAGGTCCAAGGGGTTCAATATGTCAGAAGAATTGGGAGGCAACATCAACAGACCACCAATATTTGATGGAGAAAGGTTTGAGTATTGGAAGGACAGACTGAGAAGTTTTGTCATATCTCAAGATCCTGAATTATGGAAGATGATAGTCAGAGGATACACTGCACCTACTGATCCAGAAGATCCAACTAAGAAACTAGACTTGGATGATATGAAACCAGATCTGATCAGACTACACAGACTTCATCACAAGTCTAGAACCATCATGATCAGTGCAATCACATTCAAGGAATTTGATAGATGCACAAATAAAGAAACAACAAAGAGTATATTCGATAGTTTGGTTCTGACCTATGAAGGAACCAAGCAGGTTCAACAAACAAAGGCTAACATATTGGTCAGAAAATATGAGCTGTTCAATATGGAAGAGGATGAAGACATTGACACAATGTTCTGCAGATTCCAGACTTTGGTATCAGGACTGAAAGTATTAAACAAAAGCTATACCACTAAAGATCATGTTTGAAAAATTCTGAGAAGTCTACCAAAAAGGTGGAGACCAAAGGTTACTGTAATTTAGGAAGCTAAGGATCTGAGTACCTTGAGGCTGGAAGATCTTATCAGCTCACACAGGTCTCATGAAATAGAACTGGAAGAAGATAAACCTAAGAAGAAGAAGAATCTGGCTCTGAAATCGAAACAGAAGAAAGCTACAAAGGCAGAATCAGAATCAGAGGATAGTGATAGTGACTGTGATGATATGGCATACTTAACCAAAAAGATGGTTAAGATCTGGGAAAACAGGAAGAAAAGAAACTTCAGAAAGAAACATAACAGCAAGGTTAAGGAAGAATATGACAAGAAGAATATTGTCTGTTACGGATGCAATAAACCTCGACATATCAAGTCAGAATGTCCAAATCTGGAAAAAGGCAAACAGCACAAGAAGAGTTCCAGATACAGAAAGAAAGGTCTGATGGCTGCCTGGGATGTATCAGAATCAAAGGATGAATCTTCTGATGAAGAAGAGGCAGAAACAGCACAGATGGCTCACATCAAGTCTACTTCTGGTCTTCATAAAAGCACGAATTCCAGAAGGAAAACAGGCAGAAGGAAGAGTGATAGAAGCAGTCACTCAGGCAAGTCTGGAAGCGTATCAGAGGAAACAATTCTGTCTCTGATGGCTCATAAAAATTCAAGTTCTGGATACAGCTTTGGAAGAGAATCAGAAGATGCAGACAGTGAGGTATTTTCTGATCTCTCTAAATCTGAATTGATTAAGACTTTAAAAGACTTATTAAATGCAAACAATAAAAGGTCTTTAAAACTGAAAACTCTTAGGGAAGATAAGAAAAATCTAACCAAAGAAGTCCAAATTTTAAAGAATTGAAATTCTAAGTAAGCAACTGAAAACAAAGATTTTAAAACTGATGTTGCAAGACTCAAATCTGAAAACCAAACTCTCAAAAGTAATACTTGTTCCACTTCTGAAACTGTTTGTAAATCTAATATGCATGAGCAAGTTTTTCAAAACTTTATTTCCAATGGAATGGAAAGAAGTAAAAATGCATCTATGATTTATGGAAATAGTAATTCTGGAAAAAGAGGTCTTGGTTTTACAGAAACAATTACTGAAAATAAAGCTGTTCATTCTGATGTTTTATGTAGTGTTTGTGCCACGAAAGGTCACTCTGAATTATCTTGTCCAATGGTAAAATCTGAACAAGATCAGAGAGCTGTTACAACTAACAAACCTGGACCAAATCAGTTTTGGGTACCAAAAGATCAAATTGTCTATGTTGTAGATATTCTGAGCAACCAGAAGGAGACACCAACAATGGTGCCTGGACAATGGATGTTGGCAACGCACAAGCAGAAGAAGGTTTATGTTCCAACATCTACCAAACAGAAGCAAAGTGACTCTGGTAGAAGAAGAACTGGTCAACACAATACCTATCAGAACCAGAACTAGAATTATAGGAGGAACAGGAAATATCATGGATATCACTCGTATCAGAACAAGAATTGGAACCAGAATCAGAACTGGAACCAGTATCAGAGGAACAGGAACTGGAACCAGAACTAGAACTGGAACCAGTACCAGAAGCACAGAAACTGGAACCAGAACCAAAACTGGAACCAACATCAGAGGTACAGGAACTAGAACCAGAACCAACACTAGAACCAGAACCAGAACTGGAGGCACAGAAACTGGAACCAGAATCAACACTGCGACCAGAATCAGAACCAGAATCAATACCAGAACCAGAACCTGAACCGGTATCAATATCAAAGGTTGAGGTATGATCATCAGAACTACTTTAATTATCAAAATAAGTATTATTATCAGAATCACCATAAGTTCCTGAATCACCAGAGGAATATGGTGTATGAGCCAAAATAGAAATTAAGGAATCAGAATCAAGAGAGTTCTTCAAACTCTCCAGTGAGATTCATCAAGACTACAAACCTGGAAGGGAATTCAAATTCCCTCATCCAAACCATGTAATCTCATAACATATAGATTAGGAATCTGAAAATCAGAAGCAAGAGGATTTTCAGAGTAAACCTGAGGCTACATCTTGTTGTAAATACTATTATTATTTAATATTTACTGTGATAACAAGAAGCTTGATCTTAACAAATCAAAGCTAGATAAGTATTTTGCAGGTTTTCAAAACATCAGAGGAACCAGGTGATTCACACGAATTGAACACTCAGAAGAAACAGCATTCTAGTGGTTTCAAAAACAAACAGAAACCACCAGAAGCAGAATTAATGGTTTGGCTATACTAAGTTCATTTTTAAATTAATTGATTTATATTATGGTATATGACAAACTGCTTGACAAATCAAAGCAAGATAAAGATAGTACAGGTTCATCAGAACCAAAGGGAGCAGAAGCAGAAGAAAAACGAATGGTTTGGCTGTATTGAGTTAAATTTTAACTTATTTGATTTGCATTATGTAAAATGACAAAATGCTTGATCTTAACAAATCAAAGCAAGATAAAAATAGTGCAGGGAGCAGAAGCACAAGAAACAGAAGTACCTGGAAAGGTAAAGGATAAAAGCAAGCCAGCAACACATGACAAATCTTCAAAAGATAAATCTGATCAAGTCAGAAACATCCAAGATAAGTTATAAGAGAAATCTGGATATTTACTAGAATCTAAAGCTGTTACAGATTTACCAGAACCAGAAGCTGATGCGAACCAAGCATTGTTGATGAAGTTTTAGCAGAGGAAGGTTGGATACTTGCAATGCAACAATAGCTGAATCAAATTCAAAGGAATGATGTTTGGGATCTGGTATCCAGACCGAACAGAAGCATTATTGGAACCAAGTAGGTATTCAGAAACAAATTCAATGAAAAGGGTGAAGTTGTAGCTCAAGGATACAGTCAATAGAAAGGTATGGATTACATTGAGACTTTTGTTCCAGTGGCCAGGTTAGAAGCATTTAGAATTCTATTATCATTTGCTGCTAATCATGATATCATGCTGGATGTCAAAAGTGCATTCTTAAATGGCTACATAAGTGAAGAAGTCTATGTCAAACAGCCCCCTGGTTTTGAAAATTCTGATTTTCCAGACCATGTTTTCAAACTTAAAAAGTCTTTAATGGTTTAAAACAAGCACCAAGGGCATAGTATGACAGACTTAGTAACTTTCTGCTTAAGAATGAATTTAATAGAGGCCAGATTGATAATACACTATGATATTCTAATTATCCAAGTTTATATTGATGATATCATATTTGGATCAAATAATGGCACTTTGTGCAAAGAGTTTTCTGACCTAATGCAGAAAGAGTTCCAAATGAGCATGATGGGAGAACTTAAGTTCTTCCTTGGAATTGAGATTCATCCAGGTAAATCAGATGAAACCAGCCAAAAGGTAGAACAGAAAACATACAGAGAAAAACCCCCACCTACAAACTCAGAGGTTTCTGTGATTCCGACTATGGTGGAGGCAAGTTGGAAAGGAAAAGTACAAGTGGCAACTGCACTTTGTTCTGTGATAACACTTCAGCCATAAACCTAACCAAGAACCCTATCTTACACTCTAGAGCCAAACACATTGAAATAAAACACCATTTCATTAGGGACCATGTTCAAAAAGGGACTTTGAGCATCCAGTTTGTGGACACTGATCATCAATGGGCTGATATCTTCACCAAAGCATTACCAGAAGATAGGCTCGAGTTCATTAAGAAGCATCTCAGCATTACCTCCATATCTGACTAGCTCAACTAGTCATCTTAGGAGTTTTTAATTTCTTGTAATTTTATTTTCTGTTTTTTAGTTTATGTTTTTACTCTCTGCAGTTTGTAAAGAGAAAAAGAAAAAAATACAAAAATAGTATGACCACTTTTTGGCTGATGACAAAAAGGGGGAGAGAGAAAGAGAGAGAAAGGAGAAATAAGTAAGTAGAAAAGGAGAGATAAAAAGAAAGAAGGAGCGAAAAAGAAAGAGTGAAATCAGAAGGAGTTGAAAAGGAGAGGAAACAGGGAGAGAGAAAAACAAAGAAAGAAAAGAAAGAGTGGAAAAGAGAAGGAGTTGAAAAGGAGAGGAAACATGGAGAGAGAAAAACAAAGAGAGAAAAAGAAAGAGTGAAAAGAGAAGGAGTTGAAAAGGAGAGGAAATGTGAAGAGAGAAAAAGAAAGAGAGAATAAAGAAGAAGTTGAAAAGGAGAGGAGAAGAGAAGAAAAGAAAGAGAGAACAAAGAAGGAGTTGAAAAGGAGAGTATCAGACTTAGGGGGAGAGATTGGTCTGAGGGGGAGTAATTCAAGTTTTCGAATTATAAGTTAGTAAAATAAGTTAAGGTTTTGTCATCATCAAAAAGGGGGAGATTGTTGGAACCAAGTTGGTTCTAAGTACTTAGGATTTTGATTCTTACAAATGTACTCAATGTAAACTTATTTTGTACTTTGAATTATTAAATTAAACGCCCCAGAAACTGAAGGAAACAGAAGCAGAGATCAAAGGATTCGAGAAAAATGAATTCTGGATTGACCAGAAGATATCCAGGAATGTCAAAAATATCACCAGAGGATATCTTTGCTGGCCCAGATCAGAATGAAGAAAAATCATAAGGAAACATGGATCATATCAATGGAAAGCCTGCCAGAAGGAGAGTTGTTCCAGACAAATAGGAATCAAATATCAATTTTATTCCAGACGTTATTCTGACCAGAAGATGGCCTGGCAGTGAAAAATTACACAGTCCAGACTTGTTCCAGACATGACCAGAAGGTATGTTTATGAGTCCAGAACAAGAGGATCAATCCAAATTTGGCCCATACCATAAGATAGCATGATTCAGGGCATGGAACTAAGTCCAGAACAAAATAAATGGGTTCCAGAATCAATCCAGACCTGGTCCAAAATCAAAGGTAAAATGTCCAGACTGAAATATTTTTTGTTCAAGTTAATTTCAGTTTGTTCCAGACCAGAATCCAGAATCTGTCCAGATCAGAGTAAAAACTTCCAGATCAACGGTTCAGAAATAATTTTTTGAGTCCAGTGATGGTCCAGATCAGAAAATCAGACCATGGCCCAGTGGTGGCCGAAATCAGAGGGACAGGATGTGCAAGTCCTGAAATGGCCGAGTCCAGAAGAATTCAGCATATCAGGCACGCATCCAGGCTGGCCGAAATCAAAAGATTAGAGGGTTAGGGAGTGTGGTCCAGGAATGGCCGAAATCAGAGGATTACAGAATATCAAAAAGGCTAGTCCAGATGTGGACTATCGCATGAAGATCCAATGGTACAGATTTGATCATGGGAATTAATGGTGAAGATCTCATGATATTTTTATCAAAGTATTATAAAATATTTTTTATAAATTAAATTGGAGTAGCATGGAAGTCAGAAGCTGTGGCGGGAAGCAATGCACATATTTGATTGGCTAGTTATTTTTTGAAAGAAATCTGAAGCTTTAAAAAGATATGTTTTTGATTTAAATGAAGCCCAATTGGTCAAGTTATTTTTGCCAGAGAATCCAGCAAGATTCAGCTCGAATTTAAGCATTGGAAGAGGCCCTAATCAGCATCTATAAAAGGAGGCTCAAGGAAGATTACTCATCATCGAAAATCACAAAAGAGTCATACACTTCCAAAGCAAACGCTCCCAAATTTTCATATAAGTCAATTGTGAGTTTCAGCTTTCAAGAAGCAAGTACTCGTGTTATTTTCTTTCCACTGTGTCAAATCTAAGTTGTTGAAGTAGAGTCTACAAACTGAGGAAGTCAGTAGGAGATAGCAAGGTACTTAGCAATTAGATTCATAGTATTGTGAATTCTTCTACAATCTGGGGTGTCAGATTGGCTGAAGACAGAAGTTTTTTTTCCTCAAAGAAGTCTAAGATTGTTAGACTATTTGAGAAGACTGACTTGGAGGGTCAGTAGCACGGTTGTAATTCAAGGTTTGAATTAGTGAAATCCTTCAAGGCGAAGGGACTGGACGTAGCCTCGTTAACGGTGAACCAGTATAAAATTTGAGAGTTTTATTTTTATCCGCTGCTAACTCTGTTTTAATTATACATCGCGTTTTGTTTTGAAAGTTTTAAAACAGGAAAAATATTCAAGTTAAGTCAAACACAATTCAACCCCCCCTTCTCGTGTTTGCACCTTCAGTATGTAGTAACAGCCACCCTACTACAATCAAACTTAAAAAAACCCTTTCAACCTCATTTTTTCATCTAAATACAACTGAAAACAATCTTTTGCTACAGTACGTCTTGATGGTAGGGTAAATTGGGGCTGCAATTGATTAAATAAGTACTTAAAACCCTCCCATTCAACCGCTTTAAAGGGTTGCTAATCCAAAATGATAAAAACAACCAAAGCTTTTCTACATGCTTCAGCATTAAATCTAGAGCTTGCAACAACAAAACTAGACCCCTCACTTGTTGGAAATTGTAAAATAGTTTGGCTAGGGTCAGTTGCTGCATTTAAGGGATATTTTGTGCATCTTGTTATGTGATGCTTCATATTGGAAGTACCATGTCTCTTAGCTTCACAAAAATACTTTTGATGGCAGTATTTGCAAGCAGCAGTTTTAATATCACAATTAGAAATTTCATTAAAGTGGTCTCAAACCTCAGATGTTTTTCTAGAACCACCTGCATTGCGTTTTCTCTTCTTCACGACTGGAGGAAGAGTAGTTGCAGGTGCAGCTTGTTCAATAGGTTGATTATTAGCTTCAACAGGTTGGTTAAGAGAAGGATTAGGCGAAGGTTGCTCCATCATTGAAACATATATGATTGTTATGCTTAAGTCTATTTAAAGTTTAAAATATTCAGGTTTTTAATCAAAGGTTTATTTTGATGAAGTTTTCTTAATTAATTGTTCAAGTTTTCCTATGTAATAAATTATGATCCAGCTCTAAGTATTTTGTGATCTATTAGTGAATTTTGTATATGGAACAACTCATATGGTTTGAGCCTTTTGCAACTCACATTTTGTTTTTTAATCAACGATTTTATTTGATTAAGTCTTTTTTATATAAAACAACTCCTACTATAGGACAGCAGGAGTTGCTTCAGCAAGAAAGTAACAACTAATTGACTAGTTACTTAGTTTAGCAATAGAGACACTTGTTATCATATAAAATTCATACAAACTCAAACAACCCTTAATATGTTGTGCATTGCAGTTGTATTTTTAAATTCAGGTAAAATATAAATTAAAAGATAAAAAATATTCGAGCGAAGTATTTAAAATTATAAACACAATATACACAAAGATAAAAAAAGAAAAATATACACAACCATCTCAAATACAAATTAAAACTAAAGGTATGATTAAAAATTAAAAAAAATTAGGAGGTATCAGGCGCGCATCCAGGCTAGCCGAAATCAGAAGATCAAAGGGTTAGGGAGTATGGTCCAGGAATGGCCGAAATCAGAGGATTACAGAATATCAAAAAGGCTGGTCCAGATGTGGACTATCGCATGAAGATCCAATGGTGCAGATTTGATAATGGGAATTAATGGTGAAGATCTCATGATATTTTTATCAAAGTATTATAAAAGATTCGTTATAAATTAAATTGGAGTAGCCTCGAAGTCAGAAGCTGTGGCGGGAAGCAATGCAAATATTTGATTGGCTAGTTATTTTTTGAAAGAAATCTGAAGCTTAAAAAAGATATGTTTTTGATTTAAATGAAGCCCAATTGGTCAAGTTATTTTTTCAAGAGAATCATGCAAGATTCAGCTCGAATTTAAGCATTGGAAGAGGCCCTAATCAGCATCTATAAAAGGAGGCTCAAGGAAGATTACTCATCATCGAAAATCACAAAAGAGTCACACACTTCCAAAGCAAACGCTCCCAAATTTTCATATAAGTCAATTGTGAGTTTCAGCTTTCAAGAAGCAAGTACTCGTGTTATTTTCTTTCCACTGTGTCAAATCTAAGTTGTTGAAGTAGAGTCTACAAACTGAGGGAGTCAGTAGGAGGTAGCAAGGTACTTAGCAATTAGATTCATAGTGTTGTGAATTCTTCTACAATATGGGGTGTCAGATTGGCTGAAGACAGGAGTTGTTTTTCCTCAAAGAAGTCTAGGATTGTTAGACTATTTGAGAAGACTGACTTGGAGGGTCAGTAGCACGGTTGTAATTCAAGGTTTGAATTAGTGAAATCCTTCAAGGCGAAGGGACTGGACGTAGCCTCGTTAACGGTGAACCAGTATAAAATCTGTGAGTTTTATTTTTATTTTTATCCCCTGCTAACTCTGTTTTAATTATACATCAAGTTTTGTTTTGAAAGTATTAAAACAGGAAAAGTATTCAAGTTAAGTCAAACACAATTCAACCCCCCCTTCTCGTGTTCGCACCTTCAATTGGCATCAGAGCTCGGTCTCAAGGCTGAGCACTTAACAGTGTTTGAGGAAAGGTCCAAGGGGTTCAATATGTCAGAAGAATTGGGAGGCAACATCAACAGACCACCAATATTTGATGGAGAAAGGTTTGAGTATTGGAAGGACAGACTGAGAAGTTTTGTCATATCTCAAGATCATGAATTATGGAAGATGATAGTCAGAGGATACACTGCACCTACTGATCCAGAAGATCCAACTAAGAAACTAGACTTGGATGATATGAAACCAGATATGATCAGACTACACAGACTTCATCACAAGTCCAGAATCATCATGGTCAGTGCAATCACATTCAAGGAATTTGATAGATGCACAAATAAAGAAACAACAAAGAGTATATTCGATAGTCTGGTTCTGACCTATGAAGGAACCAAGCAGGTTCGACAAACAAAGGCTAACATATTGGTCAGAAAATATGAGCTGTTCAATATGGAAGAGGATGAAGACATTGACACAATGTTCTGCAGATTCCAGACTTTGGTATCAGGACTGAAAGTATTAAACAAAAGCTATACCACTGAAGATCATGTTTGAAAAATTCTGAGAAGTCTACCAAAAAGGTGGAGACCAAAGGTTACTGCAATTTAGGAAGCTAAGGATCTGAGTACCTTGAGGCTGGAAGATCTTATCAGCTCACACAGGTCTCATGAAATAGAACTGGAAGAAGATAAACCTAAGAAGAAGAAGAATCTGGCTCTGAAATCGAAACAGAAGAAAGCTACAAAGGCAGAATCAGAATCAGAGGATAGTGATAGTGACTGTGATGATATGGCATACTTAACCAAAAAGATGGTTAAGATCTGGGAAAACAGGAAGAAAAGAAACTTCAGAAAGAAACATAACAGCAAGGATAAGGAAGAATATGACAAGAAGAATATTGTCTGTTACGGATGCAATAAACCTGGACATATCAAGTCAGAATGTCCAAATCTGGAAAAAGGCAAACAGCACAAGAAGAGTTCTAGATACAGAAAGAAAGGTTTGATGGCTGCCTGGGATGTATCAGAATCAGAGGAAGATTCTTCTGATGAAGAAGAGGCAGAAACAGCAAAGATGGCTCACATCAAGTCTACTTCTGGTCTTCATAAAAGCACGAATTCCAGAAGGAAAACAGGCAGAAGGAAGAGTGATAGAAGCAGTCACTCAGGCAAGTCTGGAAGCGTATCAGAGAAAACAATTGTGTCTCTGATGGCTCATAAAAATTCAAGTTCTGGATACAGCTTTGGAACAGAATCAGAAGATGCAGACAGTGAGGTATTTTCTGATCTCTCTAAATCTGAATTGATTAAGACTTTATAAGACTTATTAAATGCAAACAATAAAAGGTCTTTAAAACTGAAAACTCTTAGGGAAGATAAGAAAAATCTAACCAAAGAAGTCCGAATTTTAAAGAATTGAAATTCTGAGTAAGCAACTGAAAACAAAGATTTTAAAACTGATGTTGCAAGACTCAAATCTGAAAACCAAACTCTCAAAAGTAATACTTGTTCCACTTCTGAAACTGTTTGTAAATGTAATATGCATGAGCAAGTTTTTCAAAACTTTATTTCCAATGGAATGGAAAGAAGTAAAAATGCATCTATGATTTATGGAAACAGTAATTCTGGAAAAAGAGGTCTTGGTTTTACAGAAACAATTACTGAAAATAAAGTTGTTCATTCTGATGTTTTCTGTAGTGTTTGTGCCAAGAAAGGTCACTCTGAATTATCTTGTCCAATGGTAAAATCTGAACAAGATCAGAGAGCTGTTACAACTAACAAACCTGGACCCAATCAGTTTTGGGTACCAAAAGATCAAATTGTCTATGTCGTAGATATTCTGAGCAACCAGAAGGAGACACCAACAATGGTGCCTGGACAATGGATGTTGGCAACGCACAAGCAGAAGAAGGTTTATGTTCCAACATCTACCAAACAGAAGCAAACTGACTCTGGTAGAAGAAGAATTGGTCTACACAATACCTATCAGAACCAGAACCAGAATTATAGGAGGAACAAGAAATATCATGGATATCACTCGTATCAGAACAAGAATTGGAACCAGAATCAGAACTGGAACCAGTATCGGAGGAGCAGGAACTGGAACCAGAACTAGAACTGGAACTAGTACTAGAAGCACAGAAACTGGAACTAGAACCAAAACTGGAACCAGCATCAGAGGTACAGGAACTAGAACCAGAACCAACACTAGAACCAGAACCAGAACTGGAGGCACAGAAACTGGAATTAGAATCAACACTGGAACCAGAATTAGAACCAGAATCAATACCAGAACCAGAACCTGAACAGGTATCAATATCAAAGGTTGAGGTATGATCATCAGAACTACTTTAATTATGAAAATAAGTATTATTATCAGAATCACCATAAGTTCCTGAATCACCAGAGGAATATGGTGTATGAGCCAAAATAGAAATTAAAGAATTAGAATCAAGAGAGTTCTTCAAACTCTCCAGTGAGATTCATCAAGACTACAAACCTGGAAGGGAATTCAAATTCCCTCATCCAAACCATGTAATCTCATAACATATAGATTAGGAATCTGAAAATCAGAAGCAAGAGGATTTTCAGTTCAATCCAGATCAAGTCCAGAATTGATCCAGATCAGAGGGAAGATATTCAGATCAATGGTCCAGATTTAAGCAAATGGCCCAGTGTTAGCCGAGATTAGAAGATCAGACCATGGCCCAGTGTTGGCCGAAATCAGAAGGTCAGAATCTGTGGTCCAGCATTCGCCGAGATCAGATGATCACAGCAGATCAGTTTGCTAGACGGGGTTGGCCGAGATCAGAAGATCAGAAGATCTGAAAGTGTGGTCCAGGGTTGGCCGAAATCAGAGGATCACAGCAAATCACTTAGTATGGACTAGCGCAGAAGATCAAACGGTCCAGATTTAATCATGAGGATTAACATTGGATATTTAATTTATTTTGATCAAAGTATTAAAAGGATTTGTTACAAAAATAAAGTGAAGTCGTATGGGAGTTCAGAAGCTGTTGGCGGGAAGAAACTAAAGACATGATTGGCCAGTTATTTTTGAAAGCAAATCTAAAGCTTAAAAAGATATGTTTTTTCTTTAAGTGAAGCCCGATTGGTCAAGATATTTTTGCAAGAGATTCGAGCAAGATACAGCTCGAAATTAAGCTTGGAAGAGACCCTAATTCACATCTATAAAAAGAGACTCACTACAGAATACTTAGCATCGAAAATCTCAAAAGAGTCATACACTTCCAAAAGCAAACACTCAAGTTTTCAGTGAGGTTAATTGTGATTCTAGCTTTCCAGAAGCTAGCACTCGTGTTATTTTCTTTCCCTTGTGTTAGATCTTAGTTATTGAAGTAGAGTCTACAATCTGAGGGAGTCATAAGGGGTTGCAGATTACTTGGCAATTAGATTCAAGGTGTTGTAATTCCTTCTACAATCTGGGGTTGTCAGATTGGTAGGAGAAGACTTGACTTAAGAAGTCAAGTTGTTGCATTCCTCAAAAGTCTAGGATTGTTAGACTGTTTGGGAAGATTGACTTGGAGGGTCAGTGGTATTGTTGTAACTCAAGGTTTTGAATTAGTGAAATCTTTCAAGGTGAAGGGACTGGACGTATCCTTGTTAATGGTGAACCAGTATAAAATTCTGTGTTTTTATTTTTACTTTATATCCGCTGCTAACTCTGTTTTATTCATCCATCAAGTTTTATTTTAAAACTGCAAAAACAGAAAAAGTATTCAAGTTAGTCAAACACAATTCAACCCCCCTTCTCATTTTTGCAGCTTCAATTGGCATCACAGCTCGGTCTCAATGCTGAGCACTTAACAGTGTGTGAGGAAAGGTCCAAGGGGTTCAACATGAAGGTCCAAACACGAGAAGGGAGGTTGAATTGTGTTTGACTAACTTGAATACTTTTCCTGTTTTTACACTTTTAAAACAAAACTTGATGTATGAATGAAACAGAGTTAGCAGCTGATATAAAGTAAAAATAAAACACATAATTTTTATACTGGTTCACCGTTAACGAGGCTACGTCCAGTCCCTTCACCTTGAAGGATTTCACTAATTCAAACCATTAATTACAACAGTTCCACTGACCCTCCAAGTCAGTCTTCTCAAACAGTCTAACAATCCTAGACTCTTGAGGAATACAGCACCTGTCTTCTCCTGCCAATCTGACAATCCCAGATCGTAGAAGGAATTACAACACTTTGAATCTAATTGCCAAGTAATCTGCTACCCCTACTGACTCCCTCAAATAGTAGACTCTACTTCAACAACTTAGATCTGACACAATGGAAAGAAAATAACACGAGTGCTTGCTTCTTGAAAGCTTGAACTCACAATTGACCTCACTGAAAACTTGAGTGTTTGCTTTGGAAGTGTATGACTCTTTTGTGATTTTCGATACTAAGTATTCTGCCTTGAGCCTCCTTTTATAGATACAGATTAGGGCCTCTTCCAAGCTTAATTTCGAGCTGAATCTTACTGGATTCTCTTGCAAAAATATCTTGACCAATTGGGCTTCATTTAAATAAAAAACATACCTTTTTTAAGCTTCAGATTTTCTTTCAAAAATAACTGGCCAATATTGTCTTTAGTTTCTTCCCGCCAACAGCTCCTGAGTTCCACAATACTTCACTTTATTTTTGTAACAAATCTTTTCAATACTTTGATCAAAATAAATTAAAATCTCCACCGTTAATCCTCCTGATTAAATCTGGACCATTTGATCTTCTGCGCTAGTCCACATCTGGACCATACTAAGTGATATGATGTGTTCCTCTGATTTCGGCCATCCCTGAACCACACTTCCAAACCTTATGATCTTCTCATCTCGACCATCCTGGTCTAGCAAACTGATCTGTTGTGATCCTCTGATCTCGGCCACTGCTGGACCACACATCCTGACCTTCTGATTTCGGGCAACACTGGGCCATGGTCTGATCTTCTGATCTCAGCCAACACTGGTCTAGCAAACTGATCTGATGTGATCCTCTGATCTCGGCCACTGTTGGACCACACATCCTGACCTTCTAATTTCGGCCAACAATGGGCCATGGTCTGATCTTCTGATTTCAGCCAACATTGGGCCAAATACTTAAATCTGAACCACTGATCTGAAAATCTTCCCTCTGAACGAGACCAATTCTGGACTTTGTCTAGATTAACTGAAATTAAATCTGGACAAATAATATTGTAGTCTGGACATCTTACCCTCTGTTTTGGATCAATTCTGGAGATTATTTCTTCTGGTCTGGACTTAGTTTCATACCCTGAACCATGCTATCTTCTGGTCTGGGTCAAAGCTGGATTAATTCCTATGTTCTGGACCCATTAATTTACCCTCTGATTAAGTCTGGATCAAGTCTGGGTTGTTTATTATTTCACTGCCAGGCCATCTTCTGGTCAGAATAACTTCTGGATTAAGTCTGACTTATGACTCCTACTGGTCTGGATCAAGTCTCCCTCTGGCAGGCTTCATTCTGGTCTGGTCCAGGTTTCCTTCTGACTTTGCTTCCTTCTGATCTGGGCCAGCAAAGATATCTTCTGGTGATGTTTTGACATCTTGGAGTATCTTCGGGTACCTTCAAGATTCAATCTCTGGAACACTTTGATCTTCTGCTTCTTATTACTTCAGCTTCTGGTGACATTTGATTTAATAATTCAAGGTTCAAAATAAGATTACATGGAGTGCTTTTGTAAACATCAAAATCCTAAGTACTTAGAACCAGCTTGGTTCCAACACAACATGGCAGAATCCAAAGATGAGTTGGGAGGCAACATCAACAGACCACCACTATTTGATGGAGAAAGATTTGAATATTGGAAGGACAGAATGAGAAGTTTCTTCATATCTCAAGATCTTGAATTATGGAAAATGGTAGTCAAAGGATACGCTGCACCTATTGTTCCAGAAGATCTAACAAAAGAACTGGACATGGATAATATGAAACCAGAGCAGAGCAGATTATAAAAACATCATCACAAGTCCAGAAACATCATGATCAGTGCCATCACATTCAAGGAATTTGACAGATGCACAGATAAAGAAACAGCAAAGAGCATATTCGACAGTCTGGTTATGACCTATGAAGGAAGCCAGCAGGTTCAAGAAGCAAGGGCTAACATACTGGTCAAACAGTAAGAGATGTTCAAGATGGAAGATGATGAAAACATTGATGGAATGTTCTATAGATTCAAGACTCCGATATCTGGACTGAAGGTCTTGAAGAAAAGCTACACAACAGCAGATCATGTCAAGAAGATTCTAAGAAGCTTACCAACCAAGTGGAGACCAATGGTTACTGCAGCTCAGCAAACCAAAGATCTGAACAACTTAAAACTTGAAGATCTGATCAGCTCACTCAGGTCTCATGAAATAAAACTAGAAGCAGATGAACCAAAGAAGAAGAAGAATCTGGCCCTGAAGTTGAAATAGAAGAAAGCTGCAAGGGCATCATCAGAATCAGAGGATAGCGACAGTGACTGTGATGATATGGCTTACTTAACCAAACAGATGGTTAAGATCTGGGAAAATAGGAAGAGGAGAAGTTTCAAGAAGAAACATAACAACAAACGAAAGGAAGATTCTGACAAGAAGAGTATTGTTTTTTATGGATGCAATGAATATCAAGTCAGAATGTCCAAATCTGGAAAAAGGCAAACAGCACAAGAAGAATTCTAGATTCAGAAAGAAGGGTCTGATGGCAGCTTGGGATGCATCAGAATCAGAGGAAGAATCGTCTAATGAAGAAGAGGCAGAAACGGCAAAGATGGCACACATCAGGCCTGCCTCTGGACTTCACAAAGGCAAGAATTCAGGAAGGAAAGCAGGCAGAAGGAAGAATGATCGAAGCATTCATTCAAGCAAGTATGGAAGCACATCAGAGGGAGCAATTCTGGCTTTGATTGGTCATAAAATTCAAGTTCTGAGTACAGCTCAGGCTCTAGAACAGATTCGGAAGATGAAGACGATGAGGTATTTTCTGATCTCACTAGATCTGAATTAATTGAGAATTTAAAAGACTTTTTAAATGCAAACAATAAGATGTCTTTAAAACTGAAAACTCTTAGGGAAGATAAGAAAAATCTAACCAAAGAAGTCCAAGTTTTAAAGAATCGAAATTCTGAGTATGCAACTGAAAACAAGGATTTTGAAAACTGAAGTTGCAAGACTCAAATCTGAAAACCAAACTCTCAAAAGTAAAATTTTTCACTTCCAAAATTGTTTGTGAATCTGATATGCATGAACAATTTTTTCAAAACTTTATTTCCAATGGAATGGAAAGAAGTAAATATGCATCTATGATTTATGGAAACAGTAACACTGGAAAGAGAGGTCTTGGTTTTACAGAAACGATTGCTGAAAGTAAAGTTGTTTATTCTGATGTTTTATGCATTGTTTGTGCTAAGAAAGGTCACTCTGAACTATCTTGTCTAATGGTAAAATCTGAACAAGATCAGAGAGCTGTTAAGACTAACAAACCTAAACCCAATCAGTTCTGGGTACCAAAAGATCAAATTGTCTATGTTGCAGATATTCTGAGCAACCAGAAGGAGACACCACCAATGGTGCTTGGACAATGGATGTTGGCAATGCACAAGCAGAAGAAGGTTTCTGTTCCTGCCACAACAAGACAAAGGCAATCTGAGTCTCATGGAAGAAGGTCTAGTCAACTCAACCAGAACCATAATCAGAACCAAAACTGGAACAAGAATCAAAACTGGAACCAGAATCGAAACAGGAACTGGAACCAGAATCAGTACTGGAACCAGTATCAGAAGCACAAAAACTAGAATCAGAACCAGAACTGGAATCAGTATTTGAAGCACAGGAACTGGAACTAGAATCAACCCTGAAACCAGAATCAGAATCAGTACTGGAACCAGAATCAGAATCAACACCAAAACCAGAACCAGAACAGGAATTATCAGAATCATCCAAATCACCAGAATCACCACAACCATCAAGGTTATCA
The DNA here is from genome assembly GCA_037974295.1 of Cicer cuneatum. Lineage (NCBI taxonomy): Eukaryota > Viridiplantae > Streptophyta > Magnoliopsida > Fabales > Fabaceae > Cicer > Cicer cuneatum. Next base: position 33,344,906 of record JBBPBO010001984.1, on the reverse strand, counting down.
TAATCACCAGATTCACCAAAGTTACCAGAACCAAAACATGTTCCAGAATCACCAGAGGAACATGGTGTATCAGTTAAAGCAGAAGAGAAGAATCAAAATCAGGAGAGTTCTTCAAACACTCCAGTGAGATTCATCAAGACTACAAACCTGGAAGGGAATTCAAATCCCCTCATCCAAACCATTTAATCACAGAACATACAGATTCGGAATCTGAAAATCAGAAGCAAGAGGATTTTCAGAGTAAAACTGAAACCGTTGACAGAGAGGTTACATCTTGCTCTAAATACTATAATTGTTTGATATTTATGTTTTTGGTGATAACAAGAAGCTTGATCTTAAAAAATCAAAGCTAGATAAGCATTCTGCAAGTTTTGAAACTATCAGAGGAACCAGATGATTCACACGAATTGAACACTTCAGCAAAAACGGCAATCCAGTGGTTTCAAAAACAAGCAGAAACCACCAGAAGCAAAATTAATGGTTTGGCTGTATTGAGTTTATTTTTAAATTATTTGATCTATATTATGTTATATGACAAATTGCTTGATCTTGACAAATCAAAACAAGATAAAGATAGTGCAGGTTCACCAGAACCAAATGGAGCAGAAGTAGAAGAAATAGAAGTACCTGGAAAGGTAGATGATACAAGCAAGTTAGCAACACATGACAAATATTCAAAAGATAAATTTGATCAAGTCAGAAACAGCCAAGATAAGTCAGAAGAGAAATCTGGATATTTACCAGAATCAGAAGCTGTTACAGATTTACCAGAACCAGAAGTTGATTTATTAGAATCAGAAGCTGTTGCAGGCAAAAGAACTTGAATAAACAGAAGCTTCAAGCAAGAATACGACAAATCTTCAAATCTGAAGTAGAAGGTTGGATACTTGCAATGCAAGAAGAGTTGAATGAATTTCAAAGGAATGATGTTTGGGATCTAGTATCCAGACCAAATAAAAACATTATTAGAACCAAGTGGGTGTTCAGGAATAAACTCAATAAAAAGGTGAAATGGTAAGGAACAAAGCCAGACTTGTAGCTCAAGGATACAGTCAACAGGAAGGTATAGATTACACTAAGACTTATGTCAAACAGCCCTCTGGATTTGAGGAAGTCTATGTCAAACAGCCCCCTGGATTTGAAAATTTTGATTTTCCATACCATATTTTTAAAATTAAAAAATCTTTATATGGTTTAAAACAAGCACCAAGGGCATGGTATGACAGACTTACTAACTTTGTGCTTAAGAATGAATTTAATAGAGGCCAGATTGATAATACTTTATTTAGGAAATCCATTAAAAATGATATTTTGATTATTCAAGTTTATGTTGATGATATCATATTTGGATCGACTAATGGCACTTTGTGCAAAGAGTTTTTTGACCTAATGCAGAAAGAATTCCAAATGAGCATGATAGGAGAACTTAAGTTCTTCCTGGGAATTCAGATTCACCAAGGTAAGTCAGGTATACTCATTCACCAATCTAAATACACAAAAGAACTTCTTAAAATGTTCAAACTGAGTGAATGTAACCCTATGGCCACCCCCATGCACCCAACCTGCTCACTTGAGAAAGATGAAACCAGCCAAAAGGTAGACCAGAAAACATACAGAGGTATGATTCGATCCCTTCTTTATTTAACTGCTTCTAGACCTAACATCTTGTTTAGTGTTTATGTTTGTGCCCGTTTTCAAGCTGATCCTAGGGAATTCCATTTAACTGCTGTCAAAAGAGTTCTGAGATACCTTAAAGGAACCACCAACCTTACCGTTTTATACAAGGAAAACCCCCACCTACAAACTAAAAGGTTTTTGTGATTCCGACTATGCTGGAGATAAGCTCGAAAGGAAAAGTACAAATGGCAACTGCACTTTCTTAGGTGATAATTTGACCTCTTTGTCAAGCAAAAGACAAAGCACAATTGCCATGTCAACAGCTGAAGCTGAGTATATATCAGCAGCAGGATGCAGTTCACAGTTACTCTAGATGAAACATAAACTTGAAGATTACAACATCTTTGAAACCAATATCCCTTTGTTCTGTGATAACACTTCAGCCATAAACCTAACCAAGAACCCAATCTTACACTCTAGAGCCAAACACATTGAAATAAAACACCATTTCATTAGGGACCATGTTCAAAAAGGGACTTTAAGCATCCAGTTTGTGGACACTGATCATCAATGGGCTGATATCTTCACCAAAGCATTACCAGAAGATAGGTTCGAGATCATCAAGAAGCATCTCAACATTGTCTCCATATTTGACTAGCTCAAGCAGTCATCTTAGGAGTTTTTAAATTTCTTGTAATTTTATTTTCTGCCTTTTATTTTCTGTTTTACTTTCTGTAATTTGTAAATAGAAAAACAAAAAATACAAAAATAGTAGGACCTCTTTTTGGCTGATGACAAAAAGGGGGAGATAGAGAGAGAGAGAGAAATGAGAGATAAGTAGAAAAGGAGACATAAAAAGAAAGGAGGAGCGAAAAAGAAAGAGATGAATAGAGAAGGAGTTGAAAAGGAGAAGAAACAGGGAGAGAAAAAAATAAAGAGTGAAAAGAGAAGGAGTTGAAAAGGAAAGGCAATGTGAAGAGAGAAAAGAAAGAGCGAATAAAGAAGGAGTTGAAAAGGAGAAGAAAAATTCAGTATCAGACTTAGGGGGACAGATTGGTCTATGGGGGAGTAATTCAAGTCTTCGAGTTATAAGCTAACAAAATAAGTTAAGGTTTTGTCATCATCAAAAAGGGGGAGATTGTTGGAACCAAGTTGGTTCAAAGTACTTAGGATTTTGATGTTTACAAAAGCACTGCATGTAATCTTATTTTGAACCATGAATTATTACATTAAATGCCACCAGAAAATGAAGTTTCCAGAGGCAGAAGATGAAGACACCAGAAAATGCATCCTGGAATTACCAGAGGATATCTTTGCTGGCCCATATCAGAAGGAAGCAAAGTTAGAAGGAGACTTGGACCAGACCAGAATGAAGCCTACCAAAGGGAGACTTGATCCAGACCAGAAGGAATCATAATTCAGATTTAGTCCAGAAGTTATTCTAACTACAAGATGGCCTGGCAGTAAAATGATAAACAGCCCAGACTTGATCCAGACTTAATCAGAGGATAAGCTAATAGGTCCGGAACAAGAGAATCAATCCAGATGTGACCCAAACCAGAAGATAGCATGGTTCAGGGTATGAAACTAAGTCCAGACCAAAAGAAATAATGTCCAGATTTGATCCAGACCTGATCCAAATCAGAAGGTAAATAGTCCAGACTGAAATAACATTTGTCCAGATTTAATTTAAGTTCGTTCCAGACCTAGTCCAGAATTGGTCCAGATCAGAGGGAAGATATTCAGATCGACGGTCCAGATTTAAACATATGGCCCAGTAATGGCCGAGATCAGAAGATCAGACCATGGCCCAGTGTTGCCCGAAATCAGAAGGTAAGAATGTGTGGTCCAGCATTGACCGAGATCAAAGGATCACAGCAGATCAGTTTGCTAGACCAGGTTGGCTAAGATCAGAAGATCAGAAAGTGTGGTCCAGGGTTGGCCGAAATCACAGGATCACAGCAGATAACTTAGTATGGTCCAGATGTGGACTAGCGCAGAAGATCAAACGGTCCAAATTTAATCATGAGGATCAACAGTGGAGATTTAATTTATTTTGATCAAAGTATTAAAAGGATTTGTTACAAAAATAAAGTGAAGTCGTATGGGAGTTCAGAAGCTGTTGGCGTGAAGAAACTAAAGATATGATTGGCCAGTTATTTTTGAAAGCAAATATGAAGCTTAAAAAGATATGTTTTTTCTTTAAGTGAAGCCCGATTGGTCAAGATATTTTTGCAAGAGAATCCAGCAAGATATAGCTCGAAATTAAGCTTGGAAGAGACCCTAATTCCCATCTATAAAAGGAGGTTCAAGGCAAAATACTTAGCATCGAAAATAACAAAAGAGTCATACACTTCCAAAAGCAAAAACTAAAGTTTTCAGTGAGGTTAATTGTGAGTTCCAGCTTTCCAGAAGCAAGCACTCGTGTTATTTTCTTTCCCTTGTGTTAGATCTAAGTTGTTGAAGTAGAGTCTACAATTTGAGGGAGTCAAAAGGGGTAGCAGATTACATGGCAATTAGATTCAAGGCGTTGTAATTCCTTCTACAATCTGGGGTTGTCAGATTGGTAGGAGAAGACTTGACGTAAGAAGTCAAGGTGCTGTATTCCTCAAAAGTCTAGGATTGTTAGACTGTTTGAGAACACTAACTTGGAGGGTCAGTGGTATTGTTGTAATTCAAGGTTCTGAATTAGTGAAATCCTTCAAGGTGAAGGGACTGGACGTAGCCTCGTTAACGATGAACCAATATAAAATTCTCTGTTTTTATTTTTACTTTATATTCGGCGATAACTTTGTTTTGTTTTAAAACTGCAAAAATAGAAAAAGTATTCAAGTTAGTCAAACACAATTCAACCCCCTTTTCTCTTGTTTGCACCTTCAGAACCAAAACCAGAACAGAAGATCAGAAAGTGTGGTCCAGGGTTGGCCGAAATCACAGGATCACAGCAGATATCTTAGTATGGTCCAGATGTGGACTAGCGCAGAAGATCAAACGGTCCAGATTTAATCATGAGGATCAACAGTGGGATTTAATTTATTTTGATCAAAGTATTAAAAGGATTTGTTACAAAAATAAAGTGAAGTCGTATGGGAGTTCAGAAGCTGTTGGCGTGAAGAAACTAAAGACATGATTGGCCAGTTATTTTTGAAAGCAAATATGAAGCTTAAAAAGATATGTTTTTTCTTTAAGTGAAGCCCGATTGGTAAAGATATTTTTGCAAGAGAATCCAGCAAGATACAGCAAGATACAGATCGAAATTAAGCTTGGAAGAGACCCTAATTCCCATCTATAAAAGGAGGTTCAAGGCAAAATACTTAGCATCGAAAATAACAAAAGAGTCATACACTTCCAAAAGGAAAAACTAAAGTTTTCAGTGAGGTTAATTGTGAGTTCCAGCTTTCCAGAAGCAAGCACTCGTGTTATTTTCTTTCCCTTGTGTTAGATCTAAGTTGTTGAAGTAGAGTCTACAATTTGAGGGAGTCAAAAGGGGTAGCAGATTACATGGCAATTAGATTCAAGGCGTTGTAATTCCTTCTACAATCTGGGGTTGTCAGATTGGTAGGAGAAGACTTGACTTAAGAAGTCAAGGTGCTGTATTCCTCAAAAGTCTAGGATTGTTAGACTGTTTGAGAACACTAACTTGGAGGGTCAGTGGTATTGTTGTAATTCAAGGTTCTGAATTAGTGAAATCCTTCAAGGTGAAGGGACTGGACGTAGCCTCGTTAACGATGAACCAATATAAAATTCTTTGTTTTTATTTTTACTTTATATCCGGCGATAACTTTGTTTTATTCATACATCATGTTTTGTTTTAAAACTGCAAAAATAGAAAAAGTATTCAAGTTAGTCAAACACAATTCAACCCCCTTTTCTCTTGTTTGCACCTTCAGAACCAAAACCAGAACAGGAACTGGAACCAGTATCAGAGGCACAGGAACTGGAACAAGAACCAACACTGGAACCAAAATTAGAATCAGAACCAAAACCAGAACCAATCTAATTATCAGAATCAGTATAACTACAGGAGTTATCAGAATCACCAGATTCATCCAACTCATCCAAATTACCAGAATCACCAGAGTAACATGGTGTATCAGCCAAGCAGAAAGAGAAGAATCAGAATCAAGAGAGTTCTTCAAACACTCCAGTGAAATTCATCAAGACTACAAACCGGGAAGGGAATTCAAATCCCTTAATCCAAACCATGTAATCACAAAACATACAGATTCAAAATCTGAAAATCAGAAGCAAGAGGATTTTCAGAGTAAAACTGAAACTGTTGACATAGAGGTTACATCTTGCTATTATTGTTTGATATTTATGTTTATTGTCATAAGAAAAAGCTTGATCTTAAAAAATCAAAGCTAGATAAGTATTCTGCAGGTTTTCAAACTATCAGAGGAACCAGATGATTCACAAGAATTAAACACTTCAGCAGAAACAACAATCCAATGGTTCCAAAAACAAGCAGAAACCACCAGAAGCAGAATTAATGGTTTGGCTGTATTGAGTTCATTATTTGATTTATATTATGATATACGACAAACTGCTTGATCTTGACAAATCAAAGCATGATAAAGATAGTGCAGGTACAACAGAACTAAAGGGAGCAAAAGAAACAGAAGTACTTGGAAAGGTAGAGGATACAAGCAAGTCAGCAACACATGACAAATCTTCAAAAGATAAATTTGATCAAGTCAGAAACAACCAAGATAAGTCAGAAGAGAAATCTGGATATTTACCAGAATCAGAAGCTGTTACAGATTTACCAGAACCAGAAGCTGATTTATCATAATCAGATGCTGTTGCAGGCAAAAGAACTTGAAAAAGCAGAAGCTTCAAGCAAGAATACGACAAATCTTCAAATCTGTAGTAGAAGGTTGGATACTTGCAATGCAAGAAGAGCTGAATGAATTCCAAAGGAATGATGTTTGGGATCTGGTATCCAAACCAAACAAAAACATTATCGGAACCAAGTGGGTGTTCAGGAATAAACTCAATGAAAAAGGTGAAGTGGTAAGGAACAAAGCCAGATTAGTAGCTCAAGGATACAGTCAACAGGAAGGTATCGATTACAATGAGACATTTGCTCTAGTGGCAAGGTTAAAAGCAATTAGAATTCTTTTATCATTTGCTGCTAATCACGATATAATTTTGTATCAAATGGATGTTAAAAGTGCATTCTTAAATGGCTACATAAGTGAGGAAGTCTATGTCAAACAGCTCCCTGGATTTGAAAATTCTGATTTTCCAAACCATGTTTTTAAACTTAAAAAATCTTCATATGGTTTAAAACAAGCACCAAGGGCATGGTATGACAGACTTAGTAACTTTCTGCTTAAGAATGAATTTGATAGAGGCCAAATTGATAAGACTCTATTTAGGAAATCCATTAAAAATTATATTTTAATTATTCAAGTTTATGTTGATGATATCATCTTTGGATCTACTAATGGCACTTTGTGCAAGGAGTTTTCTGACCTAATGCAGAGAGAGTTTCAAATGAGCATGATGGGAGAAGTTAAGTTCTTCTTGGGAATTCAGATTCACCAAGGTAAATCAGGTATACTTATTCACCAATCTAAATATATTAAAGAACTTCTTAAAAAGTTCAAAATTAGTGGCTGTAAGCCTATGGCCACCCCCATGCACCCAACCTGCTCACTTGAGAAAGATGAAACCAGCCAAAAGGTAGACGAGAAAACATACAGAGGTATGATTGGATCCCTTCTTTATTTAACTGCTTCTAGACCTGACATCTTGTTTAATGTTTGTGTATGTGCCTGTTTTCAAGCTGACCCTTGGGAATCCCATTTAACTACTGTGAAACGAATATTGAGATACCTTAAAGGAACCACCAACCTTACCTTGTTATACAAGAAAACCACCACCTACAAACTCAGAGGTTTTTGTGATTCCGACTAAGCTGGAGACAAGATGGAAAGAAAAAGTACAAGCGGCAACTGCACTTTCTTAGGTGATGATTTGATCTCTTGGTCAAGCAAAAAACAAAGCACCATTGCTATGTCAACAGCCGAAGCTGAGTATATATCAGCAACAGGATGCAGGTCACAGTTAATCTGGATGAAAAACCAACTTGAAGATTACAACATCTTTGAAACCAATATCCCTTTGTTCTGTGATAGCACTTCAGCCATAAACCTAACCGAACCCGATCTTACACTCTAGAGCCAAACACATTGAAATAAAACACCATTTCATTAGGGACCATGTTCAAAAAGGGACTTTAAGCATCTAGTTTGTGGACACTGATCATCAATGGGCTGATATCTTCACCAAAGCATTACCAGAAGATAGGTTCGAGTTCATCAAGAAGCATCTCAACATTATCTCCATATCTGACTAGCTCAAGTAGTCTTCTTAGGAGTTTTTTTCTTGTAATTTTAATTTTATGTCTTTTACATTTTTTGTTTTTAATTTATGTACTTTGTAAAGAAAAAAAAATTCAAAAATAGTAGGACCTCTTTTTGGCTGATGACAAAAAGGGGGAGAGAGAGAAAAAGGAGAAATAAGTAGAAAAGGAGAGATAAAAAGAAAGGAGAAGCGAAAAAGAAAGAGATGAAAAGTGAAGGAATTGAAAAGGAGAAGAATCAGGGAGAGAGAATAATAAAGAAAGAAAAAGAAAGAGTGAAAAGAGAAGGAGTTGAAAAAGAGAAGAAACGGGGAGAGAGAAAAATAAATCAAAAAGAGATGAAAAGAGAAGGAGTTGAAAAGGAGAGGAGAAGAGAAGAAAAGAAAGAGTGATTCAAGAAGGAGTTGAAAAGGAGAAGAAAAAGTTAGTATGAGACTTAGGGGGAGAGATTCGTCTGAGGGGGAGTATTTCAGCACTTCGGGTTATAGCAAAATAAGTTAAGGTTTTGTCATCATCAAAGACGGGGAGATTGTTGGAACCAAGTTGGTTCTAAATACTTAGGATTTTGATATTTACAAAAGCACTTCATGTAACCTTATTTTGTACTTAGAAAGATTACATTAAATGCCACCAGAAGATAAAGGTTCCAGAGGTAGAAGATGAAGACACCAGATAATGCATCCAGAAGGTACCAGAGGATGCATCCTAGAATTACCAGAGGATATCTTTGCTGGCCCAGATCAGAAGGAAGCAAAGTCAGAAGGAGACCTGGACCAGACCAGAAGGAAGCCTGCCAGAGGGAGACTTGATCCAGACCAGAAGGAATCATAAGTCAGACTTAGTCCAGAAGTTATTCTGGCTAAAAGATGGCTTGGTAGTGAAATGATAAAACAGCCCAGACTTGATCCAGACTTAATCAGAGGATAAATCAATGGGTCTAGAACAAGAGACTCAATCGAGATTTGACCCAGACCAGAAGATAGCATGGTTTAGGGTATGAAAATAAGTCTAGACCAGAATATATGATGTCCAGATTTGATCCAGACCTGATCCAAATCAGAAGGTAAAATGTTCAGACTGAAATATTATCTGTCCATATTTAATTTCAGTTCAATCCAGATCCAGTTCAGAATTGGTCCAGATCAGAGGAAAAAGGTTCAGATCAATGGTCAAGATTTAAGAATATGGCTCAGTGTTGGCTGAGATCAGAAGATCAGACCATGGCCCAGTGTTGGCCGAAATCAGAAGGTCAGAACGTGTGGTCCAGCATTGGCCCAGATTAGAGGATCACAGCAGATCAGTTTTTCTAGACCAGGTTGGCCGAGATAAAAAGATCAGAAAATCAGAAAGTGTGGTCCAAGGTTGGCCGAAATCAGAGGATCACAGCAGATCACTTAGTATGGTCTAGATGTGGATTAGCGCAGAGGTTCAAACGTTCCAGATTTAATCATGAGGATTAAAGGTGGAGATTTAATTTTGATCAAAGGATTAAAATGATTTGTTACAAAAATTAAGTGAAGTCGTATAGGAGTTCAGAAGCGATTGGCGGGAAGAAAGATTTGTTCCAAAATTAATTAAAGACAGGATTGGCCCAAGTTATTTATGAAAACAAATCTGGAGATAAAAAGATATGTTTCTTTATTTATATGAAACCCGATTGGTCAGAGTATTTTTGCAAGAGAATCCAGCAAGATACAGCTCGAAATTAAGCCTGAAAAAGACCCTAATCAGCATCTATAAAAGGAGGCTCAAGGCAGAATACTTAGCATCGAAAATCACAGAAGAGTCATACACTTCCAAAAGTAAACACTCGAGTTTTCAGTTAGGTTAATTGTGAGTTCCAGCTTTTCAGAAGCAAGCACTCGTGTTATTTTCTTTCCCTTGTGTTAGATCTAAGTTGTTGAAGTAGAGTCTACAATCTGAGGGAGTCAGAAGGGGTAGCAGATTACTTGGCAATTAGATTCAAGGCGTCGTAATTCCTTCTACAATCTGGGGTTGTTAGATTGGTAGAAGAAGACTTGACTTAGGAAGTCAAGGTGCTGTATTCCTCAAGAGTCTAGGATTGTTAGACTGTTTGAGAAGACTAACTTCGAGGGTCAGTTTAACTGTTGTAATTCAAGGTTTTGAATTAGTGAAATCCTTCAAGGTGAAGGGACTGGACGTAGCCTCGTTAACGGTGAACCAGTATAAAATTATGTGTTTTTATTTTTACTTTATATCCGCTGCTAACTCTGTTTTATTCATACATCAAGTTTTGTTTTAAAACTGCAAAAATAGAAGAAGTATTCAAGTTAGTCAAACACAATTCAACCCCCCTTCTCATGTTTGCACCTTCACTAATATGTTTGCCAAGCATTACCAAGATGTCCAGAACCATAACATACATTAGATTTCATATCTTATGTCTATCATGTTCTAATATGTTTGCCAAACATTACCTACATTAAGTGGAATTGTGAAGAACAAAAACGTTCAATTTTATGCAATCCATGTATGAAATGTTACTTGAGAGAAATCAAAACTAAAAAATTACAAGAACATAAGCCCAAGAAAAAATGAAAGCACTATCGATTGGAAAAAACAATCACGATAAATTACACGATTATCTTAAATACATGAATAATAGTAGTATAATCAGTACCTGAGAAATAAGAAAATTCAAAGAAATCATATATTAACCTTAAAAACTTAAAAATACAATAAGAAACCTTGAAAGAAACCCTAATAAACTAACCTTCTATAAAGGTTCAATAGAGAACAGAGATACAGACACTACGCCAAAAAGATCATTTTAAAGCGCTTTTTTAAGCCCTTTACATCGCTTTTAAGCGCTCTAGTATCTAGTGCTGTAAAAGGATACAACAACGTTACGGAAAATAAAACAAGCACTGTAATAAGTTCATATATAAAGCGCACTCCTTATAATAGTTTTACAGCACTTTTTCAAAAAAACGATATAATAGGTCCATATATAAAACACGCTTTTTATACTATGTTTACATTGCTTTTTCGAAAAAGCGCTGTAATAGGTCTATATATAAAGTGCGCTTCTTATACTGTGTGTACAGCACTTTTTCAAAAAAACGCTGTAATAGGTCCATATATAAAGCGCGCTTCTTATACTATGTTCCCAACGTTTTTTCAAATAAATGTTGTAATAGGTCAATATATAAAGTACGCTTCTTATACTATGTTTACAGCGTTTTTCAAAAAAGCGATGTAATAGGTCCATATATAAAGCGCACTTCTTATACTATGTTTATAGTGCTTTTTCAAAAAACCGTTGTAATAGGTCCATATATAAAGCGCACTTCTTATACTATGTTTACAACGCTTTTCAAAAAAGCGCTGTTATAGGTCCATATATAAAGCGCTTCTTATACTAGTTTTACAGCGCTTGTTCAAAAAAGCATTGTAAATAGCTTAGAAAAGCGCTGTAAAACGTTTAAAAAAGCTCTATAAAAGGATTTTTTATGGCATTTTTTAAAAAAGCGCTGTCTTTTTTATGGCATTATTTTCAACATCAAATATCACATTCAGATTCTTCTTTTCAACATTAAAATTCACATTCACAATATCAAAATTCATATTCACAAATATCAAAATTCATATTCTTCACAATATCAATTTCATATTCACATTCAACAATATCAATTACAAGTGTTTCACAGCAACAAATTACAATAAATTACAATTTCATATTCACATTCAATAATATCAATTACAAGTGTTTCGCAGCAATATATTCACAGCAACAAATTACATCATGACAGTAGCAAAAAATTACAAATTACATGTTGACAATAGCAACATATTCACATTATGTATTACATATTCACAGAACAAATTACATTATGTTAGTAGCAACAAATTAATTATAAATTATATAACTTTCAGTTCGAGGACAAACTGACACCATTCTTCTTTAATTTCTTTGAGATCACTTTCAGAGTATGTTGGGTTGAAGTTGTCAAAATACTGAAGCAAAATAAGTTAGAATCAAATATATATATATATATAGTTTATATATGAAAATCAAAATATAATGAAAATAACGTACCAGTTCTGGAATTATATATGAAAATAACAGCTTTTCCTTCTCTTTATTTTCTATAAGTATATCAACTACATTAACTAGATCGAGTTTAAACATGGATAGTTTATGCGGAGATAAGAATGAAAATCTACTTGACAATTTCGCGTGCACACCAACTTCTCATACAAAAACCTTCAATGAAAATATAAAATTAGATTAATTATCAATAAATTACATGTGGCAGTGATGCAATTAAAAGGTAATTTTTATCTTAAATAAAGTATTTATATTACCTGATGTATATGCTGATGGTAGTAGCACTCAGCTCCTTGCCAAGTATATCTAAATACTCTTCTCCAAATATACCTTTTTCCATGTTTATCATACGCGTATCATTGTTGCCCTCCATATTCATCTTTGTGGTTGTGTCAAGACATAACCCAAATCGAGCAAGGCGTGGTTGACTTATTTTAGGAGCAGTAGCTGATTTTCCTCGATCCAGTTTTTGCATTTTGGAATATTTATTTTACCACGTACCTACACCTACGGTGCAGCGGTTTTATTTTTTTGTTGAATCTGAAAAAAATGATGTTGATCAGTTTGTTAGTTATTATAGTAAGCTAATAATTTTGTATACATGAATTGAAGTATATGTCTAACCTTTTCTGCCTTGTCTAGTGAAGTGACAGACTCGTCGCGAGGGATCTTATCATTCCATTTAGCAATAATCTAAATAAATGTGAAATATAAAAGCGGAAAAATCAGCAATTAAACATAATCAATCATAATCATACAACTATACATACATAGCAATTGAAACATACCTCCTAATTAGTGCCAACAAGATGTTTCAGCCATGCCACATAGCTACCTATCCCTTCTCCCAAAAATTTCATGTCTCCGTCGTTGTCGGGGATAGGCAACGGTGCAAGTGGTTCTAAAGCTACCATAGGTGACACTTTAACATGGCCGGTAGGGACGGGATTATTGTGAAATACTTCTCCCAATGTATTGTACAATGTTCCTTTCCCAACCATGCGACGGGTAGGGGAAGACAAGTATAGGCAGCAACGTGAAACACCCTAAATTAAATCAATGGTTAATACATAAGTATGTGAAACAATTAGGTTGAATGAATTTCTTATTTCGTTAAGTAATTAATTACCTTCGGGAGACTTTTATGACCAATGTTGCAACTTCGATCTTTACTGTCTATTTGCATTTCACATTGAAGTTTCTTTTCCTTGTCCTTTTTAACCAAGTATGCAACTTGCTCCAATAAGGTTTTCAACGCTTCTAATACTTGATCATTCGAAGGATTTGGACGCTTCTCATGTGAAAAATAACTTTTGGGAGTCACGCCAAATCCGTTACCCCTCGCATGACCAGAATATTCAGGATTATTGAATACCTTGTCAAGAATGTCCTTGCAGCTAACTTCTTTACTTTCATCTTTATTTTCAAGACATTGTTCCAAATTTTCCTAAAATACATGTAGTATTAAAAAGATAAGTTCAATATCATTTTTAAAAGACAATATTAAAAAATATTAAAGTGATAGTATACTTACACATTGTTGGACAACTTGTTGAACATTTTCGTTATTCACTATTCCATCTTTATTTACACGAGCCTCCTTCCACAAGATGTGACCACCCAACCGCAGTTGTTCATTAAGACATAAAAAAATATTAGTTTGAAACTATAGTTTATAATATTAATCTACCACAATGTATAAAAGTGATGTTTACTTACAATTTTTTGCTCTAAACGCGCATACCCCATACACGATCTTTTGTATGGATGCATTTGGTTCTTCGCTTGCTCCTGATTTGTTGTACTTATATTCTATATATAAATAAAAAATAACGATCGTGTAAAAAAATAAGATATGAATATGAGTAAAACACACATGCTAATAAAATAAATATGACCACAAATGCGGGGTCTGAACGTTTAGCTACAAAAGAGGTCCACTCTTCAATTGATATGTAGTGTTTGTAAATGTTTGGAGCTTCAACATTCACATTTCCACACTTGTCTCTTAAGTAACAATTTGACAGATGAGATCTAAATCCTCTGTGAATTTTACCAGCAACTCTATGGACGTAATTTTTACGTATATCTTCAATGTTAAACGCACTCTGCAAACCAAATAAATAAAAAGTTTGAGTAAAAGTATTACAATGGAAAAAATTATAAGTAACAAAAAAGTGGAGTAAAAACGTTACTTGTACATCACTCCACAATATGTCTTTAGCATCATTCAAAGCTTTGTATATCCAGTCATCGATTGTTATTGGGATATTTTGGCGAACAACAACACCGATGTAGCTTACCATCATTGAACTGTTGGGCTCAATCGGCTGGCTGCTTTCATTCCGTCCCACCTAATAAACTCATAGAGTGTAAGTGCTAGCTTGCTTTCAAAAAAGAAAAAACAATAAAATCTAAACAAAAGTATAGTATATATACCTCAAATTTTATTCCAGTACTTCTTGCTTTGATTACTTTTTGCATTATAGTTGCCCTACGCTTCACTTCGTTTTCATAGCCTTTAGCGTTAACAACTTCAGTGTTTACAAAGTCAGTGTTTACAACATCATCGTTTTGACGACCTAAATCGTTGTTGGAATTCATTTATCCACACATTTCACACAATATAAGTTCAACATGCAGTTTAGTGACAACAACATATTGAATAAATACAACATGCACTATAAGTTTAGTGACAAACAAGATATTAATAACAATACCTGTAGTTTAGGGTTACGACGTCTCAGAAATACAAGCAGAAATACAAATAGAAATACAAGTTTAGGGTTCCACAAAGCGCTTTAAAAAATTGAACAAAAAGCGCCTTAAAAACCTTTATGGTTCGTAGGATATATAGTACATAGTGAAAATGAAGAATAATGAAAACAGATAGTACGTAATGAATATGGACAGTAGGGTTCGCACTAGGGAGAGGGTTCGTATAGAGAGTAATGAAGATGGAGAGTACGTAATGAATAAGGGTTTCACATTGCCAAGTTCGTAGGGATGAGAATACGTAATGAAGAAGAAAATGAAGAGGCGGTTTCTTATATTATCAGTTTACATAATATTTTAAACCCTTTTACAGCGCTTTTCCAAAGAGCACTTTAAAAGACCTACCCTATTACAGCGCTCATAAAAAAAGTGCTTTAAAAGACTATATGAAATGCGCCTTAAATAGTCTTTTACAATGCTTATTGACACACTATATAAAAGCCGCTACATGAGCATTTTACAACGCTTTTTCCCATAAGCGCTGTAAATGTTTTGTACTTGTAATTTATTTTTTAAAAGCATTTTACGGCACTTATGGGCAAAAGAGCTGTAAATGTTTTGTCTCTTGTAATTTATTTTTTAAAATCCTTTTACAACGCTTATGGGCAAAAGCGTTGTAAATATTGTCTCTTGTAATTGTAATTTATTTTTCTAAATCCTTCTACAGCGCTTATGGGCAAAAGCACTGTAAATGTTTTAAAATTGAATTCTTAAAAGCCTTAGAATAATATGTATATCATTTTATAATGTAAGATAATATTCATACTCATGGATATCAAATTGTTCATATCAACTTATATGATGAGTTCAGATTATAATTAAAAAATTTATCAAATTGTCATTTCTAAAATAATTAAATAATATAATTAAAAAAATTATATGATCATGAGTTCATGTTCTGGCAGAAAATTAGTATATCAATGTTTGTATATCAGTGCTAAATTACATGATCAGTTCAAGTTCTGGCAGAAAATCAGTATAAGCATAAAATCAAATACTCAGTTCTGGCAGGTCAAGTTACATGAAATTAGTATAAATTACACAATGAGTACAGATCATTACATGACTTATATAAAACACATAAACACCTTAAGATGCCCTTCTTCTTTTCCTGATGGGATTCACATTTTTTTGTCCATTAACGATACGAAACGATGGATTAGTCTAAATTCCCTCATTATGATCATCTCTAAGATATAAACCATCATCAGATGAATCAATTTCACGTGGTTGTGATGTCGCAAAGAAAATATCATTACCAACATCTCCAACGTTGTTGTTATCATCACTTATTTTATTGGTCGATAGGACAACAGACCATTTATCATCAGCAGGATCAGTGACATAAAACATTTATTGAACTTGCGACGCTAAAATAAAAGGCTCATTTTTGTATCCCACCCTACTAAAATCAACAAGCAAGAACCCTGACTCATCAATCCGAATGCCATTATTATTATCGACCCACTTGCAACCAAATATGGGAACACGAAACATTGTGTAATCCAACTCCCATATGTGCTCGATAACCCCAAAAGATGATAGATTTTCATTTATTGGGTTTTTGTCTTTTGCACTTGAGATATGCATTGCTTCAACTACTAGAGTGACTCCGCTATTTTGCATAGTGGTTTGATCATCTTGTTTTGTGGTATAAAATGTATAGCCGTTAATTACATAACCGGTGTAAGAAAAGACAAGTAAACTCAGGCCATTTGCTAGCCACCTCAATCTCTCTGAAATTGAAGCGGTGTCTATATCAAACTTTGAGATAATGTGATTTTTTAGCCAAGGGATAAAACTTCGATTGTGCTCTCGTATTCTTGTTCATGTTCAAACTAGATAACTGATCCATATGTATTGTAACATATGGTTGAACCTCATCATCATTGTGCAGAACATACAATTGTGTCTGCTCCCATTCTATCCTTGATATAGTCATTACTCTCTTTCCAATTATCCATTCTCCTGTTCTTCTTATTGAATGACGAGATAGGAAGTCCTATGGATTCAACATTGGATAGATATTCAGTATAGAATTCAGTAGCTTCTTCGACAATGTACCGTTCAACAATACAACCTTCTAGTCGACTTCTACTTTTTACATACCCTTTTAATATTTTCATATATCGTTCTATCGGATACATCCATCTCATGTAAGCTGGCCCACAAAGTTGTGTCTCCTTAACAAGATGAACAGTAAGGTGAACCATTATATCAAAAAACAAGGGTGGGAAATACATTTCAAGCTCACACAAAGTAACAACAATTTCCCTCTACAATGTTGGTAACTTCCGAGGATCGATCACTTTACTAAAAATTTCCCTAAAGAAGAAACATAATTTAATTATGGCTCGTCGAACTTTTTTAGGTAAAATGGAACGTATACCTATTGGTCACAAATGCTCCATTAGAACATGACAATCATGAGTCTTCAAACCTTTTAACTTGAGGTCTTTCATACAAACTAAATTTTTAATGTTTGAACTGTATCCTTCTGGAACTTTAACTTCATGTAGAAATTTACATAAAATAATTTTTTCCTTTCAAGATAGAGTATGAGCAGCTAGAGGTAGATATGTGCGATTTCCTTTCTTTACAGGACCCAATTCATTTCTTATTCCCATATCGACCAAATACAATCTTGCATTGATGTCATCCTTAGACTTTCCTAGAACACTGAGTAACATACCAATAACACTATCAAATACATTTTTTTCAATATGCATCACATCGAGAAAATTTCTAATATACAATGACTTCCAATATGGCAATTCAAAGAAAATTGATTTTTTCTTCCACTCAGTTTTGACAAGCTCTCCCGCAAATGGTTTGCCAAATTTATTGGTCAAACCTTGTACTTTTTCCAATATTTGATATCCAGTCGGTGCTTTTGGAGTAGTACCTTCCTCTGATTTTCCATTGAATGCATTTATCCACCCACGATATTGATGACTAAAAGGTAAAAATCTACGATGTCTAAGAAATACATTATTCTTACAATGTTTCAACTGCATCCAATCTGTACTCTCTTCACATATAGGACATGCACACTGACCTTTAATGCTATATCCTGATAAATTACCATATGCTGGAAAATCATTAATTGTGCCGAACAACATAGCCCTGAAATTGAAACATTCTTTCTTATACCCATCATAAACTTCCACACCTGTCTCCCACATATTTTTTAAATCATCAATTAAAGGAGCCAAGTATACTTCGATATCATTCCCCGATTGTTTGGGTCCAGAAATCAACAGAGACAACATCATAAACTTACACTTCATACATAACCATGGAGGTATGTTATAAATCAACAAAATCACAGGCCACGTGTTGTGTGATATGCTTTGAAGACCATGTGGATTCATTCCATCAGTAGAAAGTGAAAGTCGTAGATTTCTTGACTTTCTACCGAAATCAGGATACTCGTGATCAATTTTTGCCCATTGTGGAGAATCTGCAAGATGTCATAACTTTCCATCTCTAATTCTTTCGTCTGCATGCCATGTCAAGTGTTTTGAATCTTATTCACTGCGATAAATGCGCCTAAATCTTGGTATTATAGGAAAATACCATACGACTTTTGCAGGAGTAGATTCTTTCTTCCTATATCGTGAGACATTGCATTTCAGACATACCATTAGTAATTCATATTCGTTTTGAAATAAAATGCAATCGTTATGACACGCATGAATCCTTTCGTAACTCATGCCAATAGAGCACAAAATTCGTTTAGCCTTGTAGGTTCGACTGGGAAGTTCATTATCATCTGGCAACATATCTTTTAGGAGTGTTAATAATTATGTGAATCTTTTATCAGACCATCCATTACTCGCTTTTAAGCTGTACAACTTTAATATCGCCGAAAGTCTTGTGAATTTAGTACAACCATTATATAATGGTTTCTCTGCATCACTCAACAAACTCTCAAACATTTTAGGACAATCCCGAAGATCTTCTTCAACTGCTTTTGCAATCTCCTCAACTCGGTCCCGCTCATATGTATATGTGTCAAAATCATTTGAATCATATGTCGCATCATTCTCAAAATAAGTGTTCCCTTTTTTTTTCTCACCATGTCTTGTCCAACATGTATAGCTTTGATCAATTCCATGCCATACTAAATGTCCTTCCAATTCATCTGCTCTAACGCGTTTTCCAAAACAACATTTTAAACAAGGACAAATAATTTGATTTGGGTCTTTTGCATTCTTCACTGCAAATTCAACAAACTCATTCACTCCATTTTCATACTCTTTTGACAGTCGATTGACAGACATCCATTTCCAGTCCATTTTATATGACCTATATGAATACAGTGTTACCCAAATTTATCAATCAATAACATTATACCAATCTACAGTATATATGCATACAAGTCTAATTTCAAAACATAACAGAACAGATTGAACAGTGTTTCACAAATTTATGAATGCAGTGTTACACAAATTTATCAATCTATATCATGTAACAATTTATGAATGCAGTGTTACACAAATTTATCAATCTATATCATGTAACAATTTATGAATGAAGTATATATGAATGCAGTGTTACACAAATTTATCAATCTATAACATCATAGAGATAATGGAAAATGGAAACCAAGGTCCAAGGTCATGCATACAAGTCTGATTTCAAAACAAAACATATCGAACAAATTTCAAAACATAACAGATTTATCATTTAACATTTTACATGATTTATCAAGTAACAATTTATCAATTTTAGAGACAACAACAAATAAATAAATACAGTACCTGAGACAACAATCACTCAGTAGAGGAGAGGAAGGTTCGTAATAGGGTTCGAAGAGAGAGAACGTATTAAATATGTTTTTATTTGTTTATTTATCAAGTATATATAACTTGAACTGAACTTGTAATTTTACAACGCTTTTGTCCATAAGCGCTGTAAAATGCTTTTAAAAATTAAATTTCAAAACATTTATAAAGTTTACAGCGCTTTAATACAAAGCGCTGTAAATATAGTGTGACAGGCTATATTTTACAACACTTTTATTAAAAGCGCTGTAAACATTATATGATAGCGCTATATTTTACAGCGCTTTTATGATAAGCGGTCTAAAAGCGCTGTAAACATTATGTGAAATCGCTATGACCCTACAACAATGCTTTTCTGTAAATCTTAAACCCTTTATGACCTTACAACAGCGCTTTTTCTAAAGCGCTTGTTATTAAAGCGCTGTTGTATCCTCCGTTAATTTTAAAATATTATACAACAACGCTTTTAGTTATGAAGCGCTTTAAAATGCGCGCTGTAAAAGGCTTTTAAAAATTAAATTTCAAAACATTTACAACGCTTTTATACATAGCGCTGTAAATATAGTGTGAGAGCTCTACATTTTACAGCACTTTTATAAAAAGCGTTCTAAAAAACGCTGTAAACATTATGTGAGAGCGCTATATTTTACAACGCTTTTATGCGAAGCGCTCTAAAAGCGCTGTAAATATTATCTGAAATCGCTATGACCCTACAACAATGCTTTTCTGTAAATCTTAAACCCTTTATGACCCTACAACAACGCTTTTTCTGAAGTGCTTATCACTAAAGCGCTGTTGTATCCTCCATTAAATTTAAAATATTATACAACAATGCTTTTAGTTATGAAGCGCTTTAAAATGCAGGTTGTAAAAGGCAATTTTTTGTGTAGTGAGACAACCTCTACATTATCAGTACCTAAACATAATCGAAACATCATAAAACAAATGTTACTGAAAAAAGATTAGACGCTAACACAAAATAGTAACTTCAACGAGAAGAACAAATCAAAACAAAACACAAAAGCATATAATACCTTCCAAGATAAACATTGAATAAAGAAAGAAAATTTTTATAAGATAAATATTGAATAAATTTTCTGAGATCGGAGAGTTAGGGTTTGGTAAAAATTTCAAAGGAAACATATCGGATAGATTTCGTAGCATGATTGTAGGCTAGGATGAGATGGCGGCGATGATGACCATGACTATCAACAACAAAGACACATAGATGGCCGTTTGAGATAGGCGAGAGAGAGTGAGGCAGATATGAGTGAATGAGTGTGTTTCCTGTTACCGTTGATTCTGAAGTGTGAACTTTGAAGTGAGTGATTCTGTTGTTAATTGAGCTGTGTGATTATGTGTTAATTGGACTTTTTTTATAGAAAAATACTGGCCTTGGACCAAGTGTGTTAGTGTGTGAGTAAATTAATGTAGTGTTAGTGTACCTATGGTTGTGTGTGAGTTACATATTAATAGATAATATAAAAATAATAATATAATTAAAGTAATTGATTCAATCGGGTACAGGTACTGACAAATTCAAATTACTCATCCGAACTCGATGGCGTAGACCCATATAAACCTTCCTTTTTCATTCGCCTAACACATCAACCCAAAAAAACCCGCCCACAAACTTAAATTTTGTATTGTTTCGGTCAGGTTTGAATTTGTTGTCCCCCCCCTACTATGTCGATTCAGTTCAGATACCAACTGACGTCATTTTGGGAATCAAAACCGACCGTTTCTACTCATACGTAACCGAGAAAAGTCAACTGTGAATCCAATGACTCGTTTGCATCCGCCCATTTTCTTGTTTTAACATTCGGATTTATCGGTTATGGGAGGGTTTCGGTTATTTGTCCACTCCTGCATAAAATATTCAGAATACTAGTTTCATTAAGAAATTATTGTGGAAGTGAGGCCATGTTAGCTTCAGTGAGTAATGTTCATAGCATCTTCGGCGTTATCTATGCTGGGCCAGATTCGTATATTTTTTGTGTTTGACTATGGTAAGATTCGTATGGTAAAGAGAATAAAAATTAATTAATTGGATTGTAATGTTGTGACAATATCTTTTATACAATCATAAAATGAGATTCTAAACTGTGGTTGAAGTCGTCGCAATTGTATTTAATACAAACTTTATCCCGTGTAAAAATACCTCCAGTTATATTTTGTAGAAACGTTTAAATTCTTTACATTATAGCTACAATATATTATAGTACAATACCGCAATTTAAAACTATCTGACATAAACAACAAATTGTACTATGATAATTGCACTCTTCTTTTTTATACAGTGTATGTGTGGCTAGTGAACTTAAACTATATAAAGGATTTATTGGAAAGAAAGAAAATGAGCTAAAATTGTTTTTTGGACCACTTAAATGAGCTAAAAAGGGAACGAGAGATTGTGTCCTTCACCTTCTCCTAGTTCTCCTTGATCTCCAAATAATTGCAGATGGGTTCGGACAGAGTCGGTATGGAATTTTTGGTGGAGGGGAAAGAGAGACTCTGCAATGAAAATTCTAAAAATAGTTATTAGCAGCTATAGTAAGAAACCATAAATGTGTTTTTGTATCAATTTAATTTTGCTCTCCAGATTCCACAAATTGAGTAAAAAAAAGAGATTCCACAAATTTTAGCAACTTAAAGTTTTATCAAAATCAAATCGCTTTTTTTTTTAAACTTATTTTATTTTTTATCTTATAAGAAATAGTAAATTTTATTATAATTGACTCACATTATTCGAACGTTCAACTAAATAATATCGATATTTATCAATTGAGTTAAGATTTAAGGACAATAAATTATCTCTTAGTAAATTCAATTGGAATTATTCAACATTTTTTTCTAATGAAGAAACTATTCAACGATGATTCATCGACTACAAACTATAGACAATGCAAAATATATATTTTTAAACTTTTTTTTTTTCTACTTTTGTGCAATTAATTTGGATTTATATTATCTTCTTTATCTCTTTCTACTCAGGCATTCAGTACAAAAAATACAAGAGAGTGTAGAGAGAAATAGATTTTATTAAAAAAATGTGAGCAATAGTGGATATAATTGATTTGGTGGTAAGAATAGATGAGTTAAAATAGGGAGTGATTAAGAGTTAAATTCTCACTCTAGATATTCTTTTAACAATTACTAATAATAGTAAGATAACAACGGCAGTTGTTTTAAAAAAAAAATGTGAAACAATTTATAATTTAGTAATAAAATTTAAACTTCCAAATAGTACTAATGAGGATTTTTTTTATTTTTTTTTATGGTGAGAGTGATTGTAACGAAACTTACTTTAATCTAGAAATGTCAATCTGTGAAAAGTCCAAGTTGGTTGAACTATCTAAAACAGCTACTGAAGATATCATGTGCCTTAGTGGGTCAGCATGATGAGGCTGTTTAATGGCAAGAACTCTGCAGTTGAAATTGCTGGCTATGTTGTTGTGTGCATGGGCCATTGCGAATCTGTAATAACAAATGAATAAAAACACAGCTTTGAATTTATTATTAATTTTTCTAGTTGTGTCTATAGAGTTGCATTTGCACATGTAAAATTAAATAAAAGAAACAAACAGAAAGCAGTGGATTTGGTATCTGATTATGACAAAATACAATGAATATGTGTCAAATGCATTTCAAATGGATGTGTAAGTATATGGTGGAGCCACCACATCAATTTACAAAGCCAAATGTTTGTCCCTATTTGAGTCAGCTTTGAGCTAGCCCATCCTTAAAACAAAACATATTGAGAAATAGTTCCTTTATTCGATATATCAAAAACGAGGGAATGGTCGTCTCAAATTAAAATAAATAAAATTCTAAGATCAAATGAATATTTATAAAGTAATTTATATTTATTTATAAAACTTGAATTCACAATAACAAATCGAAAATCTACTTTTTACTATTAAAGTTAAATCATGAAAGAACTATTAAAGTTAAATCTATTTTTTCTAATACGTACTTATAGATAGGATAGCAAGGAGGGGGCCTACTTTAAAAGATTTCCTTATGTTGCATTATTTTAGAAGCATGTGAAAACATTTTTTATTTTTATAAAAATATTATGAAATTTGTGTTAATTTTATTTATTAATAAAGAGATATAAATTTTTTAAAATGAATAATTATTTATATTTTTAAAAATGATAAAAATGTTAAAAGCCTTTTTTTTTCTTTCTAAAGTACATTGTTATTAATTAATATTTTATCTAATCTATCACTTTAATTTTTTTATCAAAATAAATTAAATATATATTTTAAAAAATAAAAATAAAATATTTTTACAAAATAAACACTAATTTAGAAAACTCATTTCTAAACGCAACATAGATACTTCTTTTATTGGAAAACCAGAATAAAAAGTGGATCCCATAAACTTTTGGATTGTTTTTGCACCATTAACGAAGGCACGTGCATTTGCCAAAGTTTTTCGGGACCAAATTTTGGAGCTCACTGGCAGAAATTAACCATTTTAATCATTACAGCACAAAAAACACAACACAATACTTTCACAATTAACGTGGAAGGAGTTGGAATAATTAAAAATATCATAATTTAAATTACGATGAAGAAAAAAATATTGTTATATTAAAATTTTTTTAGTTAAAAAAACTCAAGTTTCATAAAGTGATAAAATTTAAATTTTTTATATTTTTTAATTTCGAATATAAGAAAACTTAAATTAACAAAAATTAATATATTTAATTTAAAATTTCAATAAAATATATTTATTTTTATTGATTGACTTTCTTTTATACTTAAAAATTTAAATGAATGAAATATGTATATCAAGGTCGGAAAAAGCGATCTCGCTGAGTAAGTTGAAATTAAGTGAAAACGTCATAACACATAGGTAGACGTTGACCTCTAACCACTACCTAACAATTCTTTTGCACATAAATCCATACGTTTCCAAAAACAACCTTGAATTTCAGGTTTTCATTTACAACAAATATTAAAATGAAATGTCTAAAAAAGCAATGAAGGAAGAGGACCGGAGGACACACATTATTAGCGACATTTTTCATCAAGGTTTTAAATAAAATTCGTGATCGCAATTGTTGTCATAATTTAAGGTGTTTGAGATATGCAATTAGATCGCAATTGCAATCACATCATTAACATTCGTCCTCAACTTTTCTTAAGACAAGGATCGCAACGACTTCAATTTCAAAACCTTAGTAATCAAACATGTATTACCCTTTAATTAATTCCAATATGCTACTATAATACCCTTTAATAAATTGACCTAAAAAATTAACTTAAAATTAATATTTTCATAATGGGACTTACTTGTAAAGAAAACTATGATCATGGAGTCCAACAACAAGCAACGAAGCACCAATCTCGCTAACAGTAGCAGCAATCTTTGTTCCTTCTTGATCCCCTTCTTTCACAATAATCTCAACCTTTGTCTGCAACATAATCCTAAGATTTATATATGACACATATCCGTTAATTTAAAACATAAACAAAACCAAAAAAAAAATCCAACAACATATGAATTTATAATTGCAGAAATTAAAAAGGTTACTTACATTGGGATAATTGTTGCATATGTCTTGAAAAGAAAGTGCTAATCGAAAACCATTGAGTCGAAGAAGACGAGCTCTGCTTCTACTTTTTGATCTTGTGGTTGAATTGTAAACATGAAGAAGTGTAATTGTGTCACCATATCTAATTATGTTTATAAGAGCCCATTTAAGAGCAATTCTAGCGGCATCTACATCTTCTACCACTACTACTATTTTCTTCACATCCATATTTTTTCCTTTTCTTTTTTTCTTTCTCTCTCCGTTTTTCTATCTTCTAGTATGTTCTTTAGTTATATATTCATTAACTCAACCAAACTTGTCTGTTTCTGATGGTTGGTTTGTGTGATCCATTCTTTACAACCTTTATATATTTCTGTCTTCAGTGATTGAAAATGAGTTTAATATATAGTCCACAACAACAAAAAGCATATAATATGTATGAAAGGGAAATTTCCCTGTATTGTTACCTCACGTGGAATTGCCGGCTCCTATGTTAATTATTTTCCTACAAAATGAATTAAATGCTAAAAATTCAAAGGAATAAAATTAAAATGATAAAAACAAAGTGAAGAGTGAAAAAAAAAAAAAAATAGGGTCTGATTGGGTAGTATACCTATTATCGTGTTAAAAAGTTTGCGGTA
Source organism: Cicer cuneatum (assembly GCA_037974295.1). Taxonomy (NCBI): domain Eukaryota; kingdom Viridiplantae; phylum Streptophyta; class Magnoliopsida; order Fabales; family Fabaceae; genus Cicer; species Cicer cuneatum. The sequence goes on along the minus strand of JBBPBO010001984.1, from coordinate 33,319,090 downwards.
CGATCGGCTAGAATCCTTTCAATGACTTTGATTTCCTTTTTTTCAATAATTACATTAAGGAAGGAGCTTTGTTTGTTAGTTGTAGGATCGTTAACTCCTCTAAAGAGTATTAAGTGCGGAGGGTGAAGATTTGTGGTTTCGCTATGCTAAAAAAGACATAAATAAAATTTAAGGCATAAATGCAAAGATAAAGTTGGGGAAAATACAATGTGTGATTGATTGTGTGTGTTTAAAATAACAAATACATGAGCTATTTATAGGTCAAGCTAATCCTATTGGCTAGTGCATTGTGGCCTACAAAATCCACAAAGACCCTGCCTCATTCGACTATTTTTGCGGGTAATGCATGTCTTCTTTCCATTGCAAGGTGTATGTGGCGCCCTACGTTGGCATGTATCTTTCTATTTCCACGGCAGCTACATTTGCTAATCCTGCGTGCACTTTTTCTCCATTTCCTCTCCTATGAAATTATAGTGTTTCTGGTAAGTGGCGCTATAAACATGAAACTCAACCATTATTGCAAAATTATCAACTTCCATGTGCTTCTGACTGTCCTTGGTGACTCCATTACATTCGTAAACCCACATAGAACTGAGAAAGACTCCCTTGGTTCGTGTTTGAATGCTCCTAGCTCAATTATTCATTACTTCGACTGTGTGAGCATCAACTACACTAAATTTGGTTGCATGTCGAGTTTGGCTAACAACTTAGATTATTTTCATAATAATAATAATAATAATGTATGATATTATTTCTTATTTCATCAATAATTTAAATATTAATCTCCTTATAAAATATGTAAATGTCTTTTAAATTTTTGAATTTTTCTTATATTTTTTATTTATCTGAAAACACAATCAATGTGTTGGATGTATATATATAGAGGACGAAACAAATTACGTTTAAAAAGTTATACTCATTCAATAAAATCATATCGGATAAATATTTTTCAAAATCAACCGTTTGAATTGAAAGCTATTATCATATAGATCATATCTATAAATTTTTCAAAACTCTTTTAATTATATATCTCTAAATAATTAGATTACTAAAACAAATTACACACTAAATTAAGTATATTTAACGATCTACGTCTCTTAAAAAATAAGTGAATATAAATTTACACACCCCTTAACTTTCTTTTTCTTATGGTCAACTCGAAATATGTACTACTTAGATTTAGCTTTATCTTAGTTTAAATCACATATATCATGGTCTATCATTGAGTTTGGATTTAAAATTTGGGACAAGGTGTCCTTAAGTTTGAGTTCAACCAACAAATATCAATATTGTTCGGTTGGACGTCATGTTGGAACCAAGTTGGTTCTAAGTACTTAGGATTTTGATGTTTACAAAAGCACTTCATGTAATCTTATTTTGTACCTTGAATTATTACATTAAATGCCACCAGAAGATGAAGTTTCCAGAGGCAGAAGATGAAGACATCAGATAATGCATCCAGAAGGTACCAGAGGATGCATCCTGAAATTACCAGAGGATATCTTTGCTGGCCCAGATCAGAAGGAAGCAAAGTCAGAAGGAGACCTGGACCAGACCAGAAGGAAGCCTGTTAGAGAGAGACTTGATCCAGACCAGAAGGAATCATAATTCAGACTTAGTCCAGAAGTTATTCTGACCAGAAGATGGCCTGACAGTGAAATGATAAACAGCCCAGACTTGATCCAAACTTAATCATATGATAAGTTAATGGGTCCAGAACAAGAGAATCAATGCAGATTTGACCCAGACCTTAAGATAGCATGGTTCAGGGTATGAAACTAAGTCTAGACCAGAAGAAATGATCTCCAGATTTGATCCAAAACTGATCCAAAACAGAAGGTAAAATGTCCAGACTGAAATATTATTTGTCCAGACTTAATTTCAGTTCAATCCAGACCCAGTTCGGAATTGATCCAGATCAGAGGGAAGATATCAAGATCAATGGTTCAGATTTAAGTATATGGTCTTGTGTTGGCCGAGATCAGAAGATCAGATCATGGCCCAGTGTTGGCCGAAATTAGAAGGTCAGAATGTGTTGTCCAGCATTGGCCGAGATCAGTTTGCTAGATCAGTTTGGTCGAGATCAGAAGATCAGAAAGTGTGGTCAAGGGTTGGCCGAATTCAGAGGATCACAACAGATCACTTAGTATGGTCCAGATGTGGACTAGCGCAGAAGATCAAACGGTCCAGATTTAATCATGAGGATTAACGGTGGAGATTTAATTTATTTTGATCAAAGTATTAAAAGGATTTGTTACAAAAATAAAGTGAAGTCGTATGGGAGTTCAGAAGTTGTTGGCGGGAAGTAACTAAAGACAGGATTGGCCAGTTATTTTTGAAAGCAAATCTGAAGCTTTAAAAGATATGTTTTTTATTTAAGTGAAGCTCGATTGGTCAAGATATTTTTGCAAGAGAATCTAGCAAGATACAGCTCGAAATTAAGCTTGGAAGAGGCCCTAATCTGCATCTATAAAGGAGGCTCAAGGCAGAATACTTAGTATCGAAAATCACAAAAGAGTCTTACACTTCCAAAGCAAACACTCAAGTTTTCAATGAGGTTAATTGTGAGTTCCAGCTTTCCAGAAGCAAGCACTCGTGTTATTTTATTTCCCTTGTGTTAGATCTAAGTTGTTGAAGTAGAGTCTACAATTCGAGGGAGTCAGAAGGGGTTGCAGATTACTTGGCAATTAGATTCAAGGCGTTGTAGTTCCTTCTACAATCTGGGGTTGTCAGATTGGTAGGAGAAGACTTGACTTAGGAAGTCAAGGTGCTGTATTCCTGAAGAGTCTAGGATTGTTAGACTGTTTGAGAAGACTGACTTGGAGGGCCAGTGGAACTGTTGTAATTCAAGATTTTGAATTAGTGAAATCCTTCAAGGTGAAGGGACTGGTCGTAGCCTCGTTAACGGTGAACCAGTATAAAATTCTGTGTTTTTATTTTTACTTTATATCCGCGGCTAACTCTGTTTTATTCATACATCATGTTTTGTTTTAAAACTGCAAAAACAGAAAAAGTATTCAAGTTAGTCAAACACAATTCAACCCCCCTTCTCGTGTTTGCACCTTCAATTGGCATCATAGCTTGGTCTCAAGGCTGAGCACTTAATAGTGTTTGAAGAAAGGTCCAAGTGTTAAACATGTCAGAAGAATTGGGAGGCAACATCAACAGACCACCACTGTTTGATGGAGAAAGGTTTGAGTATTGAAAGGACAGAATGAGAAGTTTCTTCATATCTCAAGATCCTGAATTATGGAAGCTGGTAGTCAAAGGATATACTGCACCTACTATTCCAGGAGATCCAACTAAAGAACTGGACATGGAAGACATGAAACCAGATCAGAGCAAATTATACAAGCTGCATCACAAGTCCAGAAACATCATGATCAGTGCCATCACATTCAAGGAATTTTACAGATGCACAAATAAAGAAACAGCAAAGAGCATATTCGACAGTCTGGTTCTGACCTATGAAGGAAGCCAGCAGGTTCAAGAAGCAAGGGCTAACATACTGGTCAAACAGTATGAGATGTTCAAGATGGAAGATGATGAAAACATTGATGGAATGTTCTGCAGATTCCAGACTTTGATATCTGGACTGAAGGTCTTGAAGAAAAGCTACACAACAGCAGATCATGTCAAGAAGATTCTAAGAAGCTTACCAACCAAGTGGAGACCAATGGTTACTGCAGTTCACCAAGCCAAAGATCTAAACAACTTAAAACTTGAAGATCTGATCAGCTCACTCAGGTATCATGAAATAGAACTAGAAGCAGATGAACCAAAGAAGAAGAATCTGGTCCTGAAGTCGAAATAGAAGAAAGCTGCAAGGGCAGCATCAGAATCAGAGGATAGCGACAGTAACTGTGAGGATATGGCTTACTTAACCAAATAGATGGTTAAGATCTGGGAAAACAAAAAGAGGAGAGGCTCCAAGAAGAAACATAACAGCAAAGGAAAGGAAGAATCTGACATGAAGAGTATCGTCTGTTATGGATGCAATGAACCTGGACATATCAAGTCAGAATGTCCAAATCTGGAAAAAGACAAACAGCACAAGAAGAGTTCCAGATTCAGAAAGAAGGGTCTGATGGCAACCTGGGATGTATCAGAATAAGAAGAAGAATCGTCTGATGAAGAAGAGGCAGAAACAACAATGATGGCACACATCAGGTCTGCTTCTGGACTTTATAAAGGCATAATTTTAGGAAGGAAAGCAGGCAGAAGGAAGAATGATCAAAGAAGTCATTCAGGCAAGTCTGGAAGCACAATCAGAGAAAGCAATTCTGGCTCTGATGGCTCATATCAATTCAAGTTCTGAATACAGCTCAGGCTCTGGAAGAGATTCAGAAGATGAAGACAATGAGTTCTCGGTACCAAAAGATCAAATTGTCTATGTTGCAGATATTCTGAGCAACCAGAAGGAGACACCAACAATGGTGCCTGGACAATGGATGTTGGCAATGCACAAGCAGAAGAAGGTTTATGTTCCAACATCTACCAAACAGAAGCAAATTGACTCTGGTAGAAGAAGAACTGGTCAACACAATACCTATCAGAACCAGAATCATAGGAGGAACAGGAAATATCAAAGAAATCACACATATCACACAAATCAGAACAGGAACTGGAACAAGGATCAGAACTAGAACCAATATCAGAAGCACAGGAACTGGAACTAGAACCAGAACTTGAATCAGTATCAGAATCACAGGAACTAGAACCATAGCCAACACTGGAACCAGAATCAGAATCTGTTCTGAAACTAGAACCAGAACCAGAACCAGAACAGGTATCAGTATCAAAGGTTCAAGTATGATCATCAGAATTACTCTAATTATCAGAATCAGTATAACTACAGGAGTTATCAGAATCATCAGAATCACCAGATTCATCCAACTCATCCAAATTACCAGAATCACCATAAGTTCCAGAATCACCAGAGGAACATGGTGTATCAGCCAAAGCAGAAAGAGAAGAATCAGAATCAGGAGAGTTCTTCAAACACTCCAGTGAAACTCATCAAGACTACAAACCTGGAAGAGAATTCAAATCCCTTAATCCAAACAATGTAATCACAGAACATACTGATTCAGAATATGAAAATCAGAAGCAAGAGGATTTTTAGAGTAAAACTGAAACTGTTGACATAGAGGTTACATCTTGCTTGACCTTAACAAATCAAAGCTAGATAACCATTCTGTAGGTTTTCAAACTGTCAGAGGAACCAGGTGATTCACACGAATTGAACACTTCAACAAAAACAACATTCCAGTGGTTTCAAAAACAAGCAGAAACCACCAGAAGCAGAATTAATGGTTTGGTTGTATTGAGTTCATTTTTAAACTATTTGATTTATATTATGTTATATGACAAACTGCTTGATCTTGACAAATCAAAGCAAGATAAAGATAGTGCAGGTTCACCAGAACCAAAGGGAGCAGGAGCAGAAGCAGAAGAAACAGAAGTACCTGGAAAGGTAGAGGATACTAGCATGTCAGCAACATATGACAAATCTTCAAAAGATAAATCTTATCAAGTCAGAAATAGCCAAGATATGTCAGAAGAGAAATCTGGATATTTACCAGAATCAGAAGCTGTTACAGATTTACCAGAACCAGAAGCTAATTTATCAGAATCAGAAGCTGTTACAGATTTACCAAAATCAGAAGTTAATGTAGACCAACCAATGTCGATAAAGATTTGGCAGAAGAAGGTTGGATACTTGCAATGCAAGAAGAGCTGAATGAATTCCAAAGGAATGATGTTTGGGATCTGGTGTCCAGACCAAACAAAAACATTATTGGAACCAAGTGGGTGTTCAGGAATAAACTCAATGAAAAAGGTGAAGTGGTAAGGAACAAAGCTAGAATTGTAGCTCAAGGATATAGTCAACAGGAAGGTATTGATTACACTGAGACTTTTGCTCCAGTGGCCAGGTTAGAAGCAATTAGAATTCTTTTATCATTTGCTGCTAATCATGATATAACACTGTATCAAATGAATGTTAAAAGTGCATTCTTAAATGGCTATATAAGTGAGGAAGTCTATGTCAAACAGCCCCCTGGATTTGAAAATTCTAATTTTCCAAACCATGTTTTTAAACTTAAAAATCTTTATATGGTGTAAAACAAGCACCAAAGGGCATGGTATGACAGACTTGTAACATTCTGCTTAAGAATGAATTTGATGGAGGCTAGATCGATAATACTCTATTTAGGAAATCCATTAAAAATGATATTTTAATTATTCAAGTTTATGTTGATGATATCATCTTTGGATCTACTAATGGAACTTTGTGCAAGGAGTTTTCTGACCTAATGCAGAAAGAGTTTCAAATGAGCATGATGGGAGAACTCAATTTCTTCCTGGGAATTCAGATTCACCAAGGTAAATCAGGTATACTCATTCACCAATCTAAATATACTAAAGAACTTCTTAAAAAATTCAAAATGAGTGAATGTAAGCCTATGGCCACCCCCATGCACCCAACCTGCTCACTTGAGAAAGAGGAAACCAGCCAAAAGGTAGACCAGAAAACATACAGATGTATGATTGGATCCCTTCTTTACTTAACTGCTTCTAGACCCGACATCTTATTTAGTGTTTGTGTCTGTGCCCGTTTTCAAGCTGACCCTAGGGAATCCTATTTAACTGTTGTCAAATGAATCTTGAAATACCTTAAAGGAACCACCAACCTTACCTTGTTATACAAGAAAACCCCCACCTACAAACTCAGAGGTTTTTGTGATTCCGACTATGCTGGAGACAAGCTGGAAAGGAAAAGTACAAGCAGCAACTGCACCTTCTTAGGTGATAATTTGATCTCTTGGTCAAGCAAAAGACAAAACACCATTGCTATGTCAACAGCCGAAGCTGAGTATATATCAGCAGCAGGATGCAGCTCACAGTTAATCTGGATGAAACACCAACTTGAAGATTACAACATCTTTGAAACCAATATCCCTTTGTTCTGTGATAACACTTCAGCCATAAACCTAACCAATAACCATATCTTACACTTTAGAGCCAAACCCATTAAAATAAAACACCATTTCATTAGGGACCATGTTCAAAAAGGGACCTTAAGCATCCAGTTTGTGGACACTGATCATCAATGGGCTGACATGTTCACCAAAGCATTACCTGAAGACAGGTTCGAGTTCATCAAGAAGCACCTCAACATTGTCTCCATATCTGACTAGCTCAAGTAGTCTTCTTAGGAGTTTTTAATTTTCTTGAAATTTTAATTTTATGTCTTTTATTTTTTTTTGTTTTTAATTTTTGTACTTTGAAAAAAATACAAAAATACAAAAATAGTAGGACCTCTTTTTGGCTGATGACAAAAAGGGGGAGAGAGAGAAAAAGGAGAAATAAGTAGAAAAGGAGAGAGAATGAAAGGAGGAGCGAAAAAGAAAGAGATGAAAAGAGAAGGAGTTGAAAAGGAGAAGAATCAGGGAGAGAGAAAAATAAAGAGAGAAAAAGAAATAGTGAAAAGAGAAGGAGTTGAAAAGAAGAAGAAACAGGGAGAGAGAAAAATAAATCAGAAAGAGATGAAAAGAGAAGGAGTTGAAAAGGAGAGGAGAAGAGAAGAAAAGAAAGAGTGATTCAAGAATGAGTTGAAAAGGAAAAGAAAAAGTCAGTATCAGACTTAGGGGGAGAGATTGGTCTGAGGGGGAGTATTTCAAGTACTTCGAGTTACAAGCTAGCAAAATAAGTTAAGGTTTTGTCATCATCAAAAAGGGCGAGATTGTTGGAACCAAGTTGGTTCTAAGTACTTAGGATTTTGATGTTTACAAAAGCACTCCATGTAATCTTATTTTGGACCTTGAATTATTACATTAAATGCCACCAGAAGATGAAGTTTCCAGAGGCAGAAGATGAAGACATCAGATAATGCATCCAGAAGGTACTAGAGGATACATCCTGAAATTACCAGAGGATATCTTTGCTGGTCCAGATCAGAAGGAACCAAAGGCAGAAGGAGACCTGGATCAGACCAGAATGAACCCTGCCAGAGGGAGACTTGATCCAGACCAGAAGGAATCATAATTCAGACTTAGTCTAGAAGTTATTCTGACCAGAAGATGGCCTGGCAGTGAAATGATAAACAGCCCAGACTTGATCCAAACTTAATCAGAGGATAAGTTAATGGGTCCAGAACAAGAGAATTAATCCAGAGTTGACCCAGACCTGAAGATAGCATGGTTCAGGGTATGAAACTAAGTCCAGACCAGAAGAGATGATCTCCAGATTTGATCCAGAACTGTTCCAAAACCGAAGGTAAAATGTCCAAACTGAAATATTATTTGTCCAAACTTAATTTTAGTTCAATCCAGACCCAATTCAGAATTGGTCCAGATCAGAGGGAAGATATCAAGATCAATGGTTCAGATTTAAGTATATGGTCCTGTGTTGGCTGAGATCAGAAGATCAGACCATGGCCTAGTGTTGGCCGAAATCAGAAGGTCAGAATGTGTGGTCCAGCATTGGCCGAGATCAGAGGATCACAGCAGATCAGTTTGCTAGACCAGGTTGGCCGAGATCAAAAGATCTGAAGATCAGAAAGTGTGGTCCAGGGTTGGCCGAAATCAGAGGATCACAGTAGATCACTTAGTATGGTGCAGATGTGGACTAGCGCAGAAGATCAAATGGTCCAAATTTAATCATGAGGATTAATGGTGGAGATTTAATTTATTTTGATCAAAGTATTAAAAGGATTTGTTACAAAAATAAAGTGAAGTCGTATGGGAGTTCAAAAGCTGTTGGCGGGAAGAAACTAACGACAGGATTGGTTAGTTATTTTTGAAAGCAAAACTGAAGCATAAAAATATATGTTTTTTATTTAAGTGAAGCCCGTTTGGTCAAGATATTTTTGCCAGAGAATCCAACAAGATACGGCTTTAAATTAAGCTTGGAAGAGGCCCTAATCTGCATCTATAAAAGGAGGCTCAAGGCAGAATACTTAGTATCGAAAATCACAAAAGAGTCATACACTTCTAAAGCAAACACTCAAGTTTTCAGTGAGGTTAATTGTGAGTTCGAGCTTTCCAGAAGAAAGCACTCGTGTTATTTTCTTTCCCTTGTGTTAGATCTAAGTTTTTGAAGTAGAGTCTACAATCTGAGGGGGTCAGAAGGGGTAGCAGATTACTTGGCAATTAGATTCAAGGCGTTGTAGTTCCTTCTACAATCTGGGGTTGTCAGATTGGTAGGAGAAGACTTGACTTAGGAAGTCAAGGTGCTGTATTCCTCAAGAGTCTAGGATTGTTAGACTGTTTGAGAAGACTGACTTGGAGGGTCAGTGGAACTGTTGTAATTCAAGGTTTCGAATTAGTGAAATCCTTCAAGGTGAAGGGACAGGACATAGCCTCGTTAACGGTGAACCAGTATAAAATTCTGTGTTTTTATTTTTACTTTATATCCGCTGCTAACTCTGTTTTATTCATACATCAAGTTTTGTTTTAAAACTGCAAAAACAGAAAAAGTATTCAAGTTAGTCAAACACAATTCAACCCCCCTTCTAGTGTTTGCAGCTGCACGTCATTTCTGAGATTCGAACTCAGAACTTTGCAATTGTGTATAAGTTTACCGTAGTATTAACAATCTCTTCTAAAAACAAAAAAAATAATAAATTTGGTTAGGTCTGATAAGAAAACAAGACCTTTAAAGAATCTAATTATATTTTTATCTTACTTTTCTTTTTTAGGCATATTTAGTGAATAAAATTTTATAGGTAATTAAATAATTTAAGAATTCAAGTGTCATACACTGTAATGTAAATTTGTTTACTCTATCAACATACAACATGTATAACTTTAAAAGTAGTTATAGTAAAAATTAAATATCACTAATAATTTAATATAGTTGTGATCGACTATCATTGTAAAAACTCTTTACTTAAATATGTATATAATTTAAATCATAATTTAAAGTACACATCGGCTTTCTACTTTAATTGTCTTTTAAACTTAACTAGAGCGGGTCTAAATATAAAGAATAATAAAAAGAAAGGAAAGTGGTTGGGGAAACTGCTATTGCAGTTTCACAAATGGACAAACAATGTCCATACGAAATGGAGGATAAGTTTGTAAGTGCTTCATAATATAGTATAATTATATTCGTATACAAAACTAAGTTTGCTCGTGGTGACGAAAATCAATTTTATATAAATTAAAATTTTAAAATTAATTTCTTAAAAGTGTGTTAAATATAAAATATTTATGAACTTAGATTTCTAGCTCTAGGACGGATTGCAAAATCTGTTATGGAAGATGATGCCAATGGTGATTCCATGCTCTGTGTTGGGGTGGTATACATATACACACTGTTGGGTCATGAGGGAAGTCTGACGGATCAATCTATATTGGGGAAAGAGCAACCACACAAGTAAATTTTGTGACCACATCTTAAACCAAATCCTTAAAACAATAAATGAACTTATTTGTCATCTCACTTATATAGTGTTTAATATCAATTTTTTCATTCAATGTGGGACTTCTAACTCACTTTCTACACAACACACACTCTGCAATCAAGTAAGTTTTTGTCATAGAATGAGAGGTTTTGAGGGTTAGAATCTTTTGTACCATTACTGCCCTAGGTGTCCATTTTCTTATAGGATTTTCTAGGGTTTCTAGAAGAATTTTGTTAGGGTTATCAAATAAGAAGTTTGTTATTCTTGGACCACCCTATCATGTCCTTCTTGGCATGAAGTGGTGATTGCCACCAAGTGGCTCAGGACGTGGATACAAGTGAGTTACCCTAATCCATCATCACCGCATTCCTTTTTTGGTCATTATGTGGTTGGAGTTGAAGGTGTAAGTGAGTTATCGTAGTCCTTCAAATTCATATGCCTGTATTTTGTGGATGTATGCTTTAATTCGAGAAGCTTATATGCTACGGAAAACATGATCCTTTTATAATAGTTTCCCCTAAGTCGATTATTGGCGAAGTTAATGGTCGACTTGAATTCGAATTACTTTAACTCCTAAATGGACTTCAGATTAAAAGATATTTGTGCATGTTTTAGACTAGATTATGACTGTTCAATTCATATTTGAAGTGACTATCCTTCTTTCATTATTTCTAAGTGGCATTTTAGTTTCTTTGCGCGAAACATGACATGGTTATAAGACCTTTGAGTACCATAGGTTCCTTTTTGACCCGAGGTCATGCCGTTCAATGTGTCTTGGACCCATTGGATTAGGATTGCCTTTAGATCTGTGTCTGTAGATATGTGCTTATAAATAAGGAAAGAGGTTCTTCAAACCCCTTTTAATCCTTCTTTGTTTACTTATTTCCATCCAAACATTCTTCTCCATATGTGATCCAAAATTCTCTCTCCTTCTCCTTATCAGGCGACCAATTTTGTCAAAGTCAAGTGGATCATAATTTTGTCCAACTAGTTAGTGAAAGTCTAAAATATGTTTTAAGTCATTGTGATAGTTTTTCTGTTTTTAGTTAGTTAGTTAGTTATGGTTGTAACTAACTAAAGGAAAGGAATAGCTATATAAGGCATGGCTTGTAACTTGGTAATGTAATGCTAGTGATAGTAAGTGATCTAAAGTCAATAAGGAAGAGTTCAATTAGGCATAGAGCAAAAAAATTCGAAGTGCTATAACACTGTACTCTAGTTTGGTTATTGAAGAAAGGAAATAAACAACTATTAGTGAGGACGTAGGAGATTATTGCTCCGAACGTTGATAATTCTCGTGTTTTCTTCATTTTTCATCATTTCAATATAAAAATCTGCATTCATATTCATTAATTGTGGATTGAAATCATAACAAATTGGTATCAAGAGCTTGGTTCAAGAAGAAGGTATTTTCTTTCCTAAAAAATGGGTGGAGCAAAATTTGATATCGAGAAGTTTACGGGTGATAACGATTTTGGGCTATGGAGAATTAAGATGAAAGCCTTGCTTGTTCATCAAGGACTGCAATATGCATTGTTGCGCATTTCGAAAATGCCAGCAACATTGTCTGAAAAGGAAAAGAAAGATTTGGAAAGCAAGGCACATAACACCATCATTCTTTCCCTGGGTGATGATGTTTTTAGAGAAGTGGCAGCTCAAGACACTGCAGCTGGTGTTTGTTTGAAGCTTGAGAGTCTTTACATGACTAAGTCTCTAACAAAACAACTTTATTTGAAGAAGAGCCCTGCACCAAATGAAAATGGAGGAAGGTATGTCCATTAAAGAACATGTTTCTTGATTCACCAAAACTATTCTTGATTTAAAAAGCATTGATGTTGAAATAAGTGAAGAAGATCAAGCCATCATGTTGCTATGCTCACTACCACCCTCCTTTCAAAATCTTGTGGACACAATGATTTTTGGGAGAGAAACACTCACTTTGGAGGAAGTTAAGGTGACTCTAAATGCAAGAGAAATGAAGAAGAAAATTATTGATATAAAAGGGTAAACCAATGATGTCGAGGGGCTGTTTGCTCGAGGAAAAGCTGAAAAAGAATGATGGTAAAAACAAGACCAAGAAAACTTGTTATCATTGCCAGAAAGAAGGACATTTTCGCAAAGATTTCCTTGAAAGAAAGAAGCAATATCAAGGAAATTACAGAGATGAGAATGATGTTGTTGTAGTTGCTGATGGATACGAAAGCAGTGATGTATTAACAGTAATTGAAGAACCATGCTGGAATGAATGGATGTTGGATTCTGGGTGCACTTTCCACATGACACCCAATCTAGAATGGTGTGATACTTACAACAAACTGATGCTGGGACTACGCCAAAAAGATAATTTTAAAGCGCTTTTTTTAAGCCCTTTACAGCACTTTTAAGCGCTCTAGTATCTAGTGTTGTAAAAGGATACAACAGCGCTATTGAAAATAAAACAAGCGTTGTAATAGGTCAAAATTCTAATGGGAAACAACATGGCCTGTAAGGTGGCTGGAATTGGAATTGTGAAGATCAAAATTGTTGATGGATCAACTAAAATTCTCCCTAATTTGAGGCATGTACCTGAATTGAAGAGAAATTTGATTTCCCTTGGTATGCTGGACCAGGTTGGTTTCGCAATAAAAGCTGAAGGAGGAATACTCAAGGTTTACAAAGGTACTTCCCAGATTCTTCAAGGAATCAGAAGTAGTGGACTATACAAATTGCAAGGTAAAACTATCACTAACAATGCCAACTTAATTTCTGTAACAAATGATATTTCTACAAAGATGTGGCATTGTATGTTGGAACCAAGTTGGTTTTACACTTAAAGTTTTGATATTAACAAAAGTATTTTATGAAAATAATATATTTGACTTCGAAGAAGTATACCACCAGAGGATGCCACCAGAGGATGTCACCAGAGGATGTCACCAGAGGACGTCACCAGAGGATGTCACCAGAGGATATCACCAGAGGATGCCACTAGAGGATATCACCAGAGGATATCACCAGAGGATCCCACAAAAGGATATCACTAGAGGCAAAAATCAGAGGATATCATCAGAGGCAAAAATCAGAGGATATCATCAGAGGCAAAAATCAGAGGATATCATCAGAGGCAAAAATCAGAGGATATCATTAGAGGCAAAAATCAGAGGATATCATCAGAGGATACCTTCAGAGGCAAGAATTAGAGGACATCATCAGAGGATACCATACGAGGACAACATCAGAGTATGAAAGAAGACATGGTCGAGATTCATAGAAGATTTGACTCAAATTTGAAGAAGACTTGATTGAAATTTGAAGAAGATCTTATCAAAATTTGAAGAAGATTTAATTAAAATCAGAAGAAGATTTGGTTCCAATTTAAAAAGGTACATAATCAAGTTGAAGAATTTACAAAAGAAATTTGAACAAAATAGAATTCGAAATTAAACTTGGACCAAGTAGAAGCCCAAATCTCAACTATAAATAGATACTCCAGGCCGAAGAAGAAATCATCGAAAAACTCAAGAGAGTAGAAGAACTCAAGCTTAAAATCCAAATTCATCTTAGAGTTCAAAGAGAGAAACACTTGTGCGAAAGAAAAATAATTTCTAAGTGTTCTTTTCTTAGAGTGTGAGAGTCATTGCTATAATCAGCTTTCCGGAAGCAACTACTCAAGTTCCAAACCTTTGATCCAACCCGATAGTGGTGTAAGTTCCTTCTTCAATCTAGGGTTGTCAGATTGTTAGGAGAAGACTTGGCTTGTAGGGTCAAGGTGTTGTTGTTCCTCAAAAGTCTGGGCTTGTTAGGCTGTTTGGGAAGATTGGCTTGGAAGGTTAGGTGCTGTGTAATTCAAAGTGTTTGAATTAGTGGATTAAAGCCTTCTGAATGATGGGACTGAGTGTAGCCAAGTTAATAGTGAACCAGGATAAATCTATGTGTCCAAATACTTATGCTTTTATTATCTGCTGCTGCTGAATCTGATTGCTTCTTCTCCAAGTAATTATATCAACTTTCATCAAATCAGCAAAAAGTATTCAACTTTGGCAAACACAATTCAACCCCCTATTCTCGTGTTTGCACCTTCATTATAGACTTGCTTATTTTAGTGAAAGACGTCTCGAGGAATTATATAAGCAAGGTTTGGTTGGGAGTGGAGATCTTGAGAAGCTAGAAGGCTGCGAATTCTGTCTTTATGGAAAACAGAAAAAGGAAAATTCAATACTTGTACACACACTACAAAGGCTATATTAGACTATGTTCATTCAAATATATGGGGACCTGCTAGAGTCCCTTCACTTGGAGGGGCCATATTCTTTATAATCTTTAGTGATGACTGGTCAAGAAAGGTGTGGGTTTACTTACTGAAGCACAAGAATCAAGCTTTCAAAAATTTCAGGCAATGGAAGTCACTGGTGAAGAAACAAACAAGGAAGCAGATGAAGGTCCTAAGAACATATAATGGCCTGCAATACCTAAGTAATGAGTTTACATAATTTTGCAAAGATATGGGAATAGCAAGACATAAAACAGTGAGACTAACACCCCAATAAAATGGCCTAACTGAAAGGATGAATATGACCATTTTGGAGAGAGTCTGATGTATGTTGACCAATATTAAACTTGACAAGAGATTCTAGGGAGAGGCAGTAAACACAACTTGTTACTTGATCAATTGGTCACCATCTGTAGCTATAAGTTTCAAAACGGCTGAAGAAATATGGAATGGCAGAGCACCAAGTTATGAGAATCTGAGAATCTTTGGCTGCACTACCTATATACATGGGAATGAAGGAAAACTTGAGCCAAGGTCTAAGAAAGGGATCTTCTTAGGCTATCCTAAAGGAGTAAAGGGTTACAAGGTTTGGATCACTAAATCAAATGGAGGTAGACCTATAATCAACATAGATGTTATTTTCAAGGAAGATGATCTGTTGGAAGCTGGAAAACCAAGCTCAATTCATATACAAGAAAATGATCAAGTAAGTCAGGGAGCACAAATTGAGGTGGAGATACCAAATCCTGATAAGCCTAACCTAGAAAGATCTTTAAGCTTGGGACAACCTGAAACTAATGATGCTTAAGGTGGAGAATCAGAATCAACATATTGTCTTGTAAGAGATAGGGTGTAACACCCGAGTTTTAAACAGCGCGAGTGTAATTTTTTTTTTCAACCAAAATCAAATAAATAAAAGAATTTTCGAATTCATTCAAGATAATTAAAATAAAATTAAAATTAAGTCATTTCACAAAATAATACATCGTGATTTAAATGACGAACTTAATTAAATACCGCATCCTCTACAAGTCTCGTCTTCACCCCAGCTGTCGGTCCCTCTGCGTCGTCCAAAAATTACTCTGTATGTGAAGATCAAGGAAAACTAACGACGTCTCCGTCGTTAGTGTATCCGTCAGTGATATGGGTTCGGGTATCATATGATGGCAAAGCCCAATTATCCAAAATAATTGTAAAGGGTCACTGACCGAAATAAACAATTACTAAATAGCAATTATATCAAATATAACAGATACACTCATGGCATATTTCAATGCTATAACAACGATGATAAATAAGGATGCTCACTTTTTAAAATACATGACATCTGCAAACAATTTAATATAAAAATCATGTTGCAAGTACAAATACAATCAACCATCCACAACTCATTGGAAACTTAGAATTCATAAGATACTTGCACACATCGTTTTACGTATACCAAGGTATAGTCTCTCATGGACCAGCACCAGTGCAGTCTCTCACAGAGCAGCACATGTGCAGTCGCTCACAGACCAGCATGTTTAACGTATACAAGGGTACAATCTCTCACGGACCAGCACCAGTGTAGTCTCTCACAGACCAGCACACGTGCAATCTCTCATAGACAAGAACGTTTAACGTATGTAAGCCTGTCACAGGCCAAAACATACAGAAGTTAAATCCCTGCACAAATAGAATGGACCACCACGAAAACGCGGCCATTCCGTATCCCATCACGGTTACTACTTAACTTCGCAGCCCATCACGGTCACCGCATCAACTCTATGGCCCATCGCGGTCACCACCTGACTATGCAATGCATGGACATGCTATGTTTTCTCTTCACTGAAAACAGTATGCAAATGAAATCTAGAATCCAGACACTCCATCACCACCTCAAACCATCTCAAACCATCTCAAATCATCTCAAACCATCTCAAAAACGTCACATAAGTTTGTCATATACCTTCAAAATGTTTTCCAACTCATTACGTGCATAAACAAATGTTTAAAATAGTTTTTGAAAAAAATCAATCTGTATTCGAATACAGTATCCTTGTAGTCGAATAAACATGCTAAAACAGTGGAAAAAATGAGTATTTCTGTATTCGAATACGAGGTTGTCGTAGCCGAATACAGATGCGAAAACAGTGGCAAATTCAGCAATTCTGTATTCGAATACGACAGGGTCGCATTTGAATACAGATGTGAAGTCAGTAGCAAAACTTGCAATCCTGTATTCGAATACGACAAGGTCGTAGCCGAATAATGATGCTAAAACACTAGCAAAAATCATGTATTTGTATTCGAATACAGAGTGTCGTATTCGAATACGACAATCAAAATTTGAATAAAAACTAGAAATTTACAGGATGTATTCGAATACACTAGTACCGTATTCGAATACACCTTCGAAAATAGTGAGATTTTCCAGAAAACTTCAACACGTTTTCAAACTCCTTTCTTTGAAAAACCAACACAAACACCAAAACATAATCACAGCTTCTTTAACCACAAAACCCAGAACATCCTCAACACATGTAAATGATTCTACTTATCAACACAACAACAAAACATCATCAATGCATCAACCAAGGCAGCAACAACACAGAACAACAACAACAACCCAATAGCATGCATTTTCATCATCCATAACCACATGCAAGGCAGTGTCGTTTTCAAAATAGAACATCATATATATTCATCTATCACACATGCATTTACAGCCCTAAAGTCAATCTAGAAAGTTGGAAGGTGCCCCTTACCTTAGTTCCGTTTTCTTGCTCGTTTACGTTATCGCGACCAAAGTCGGCGAAACTCCTACTCGCGTCATCGCTATCAAAGTTGGTTTTCTAACACCGTAACAATGAGAGAAACTACTTTCCTTCTTGATACTTTCTGTTTCGAAGCTTGGATTTCCACGTAATTTGCGTTTTGAGCATCCCCCTTTTTCCTCCAACACAAGCTGAACTAGAAGAAGAAAAAGAAAGGTACACGGCTGAAAGGAGAGGAAATGCTTCTGTTTTTGATTTTTGAACTTCCTTCTCACTCACAAACATATATATATATATAGGCATACATCCTTGCCACCTCACACACAACACATATATATGTAATATAATAATTAACTTGACCCTCAAGTAACTAAACACTCGTGTTGCCACTTTGTTGATAGATAAAATCTTAATTAACTGCCCGATATTTAATTACTCTTAATTAAATTAATTAATCCTTCGTCCAATAATTTAAACCAATCTCAAAAATATTTATATATATATAAAAATATACATATATCAAATATTTTACAAATAATGTAAGACCCTTAAATTTAAAATTAAATTATGGATTTAATATTAAGTGTATTTTGGGAATATTTGTAAAATATTTAATATATGTATATTTTTATAAATGTATATATATAAATATTTATTTTTGGAGGTTGAATTAAAATTATTGGATGAAGAATAAATTAATTTAATTACGAGTAATTAAATTATCGGACAGTTAATTAAGATGTTATCTGCTAATTGCGACGAGACTGGTTAAGTACTTGATGATCAAGCAATATTATAATATTATTGTTGGGTGAGGTGGCACATATATATGTCTATGTATATATGAGTGAGAAGCCAGAAAAGGAAAGTAGAAAACATTTTCCCTCCTTCATTGCTGCATGCAACCGTACCCTTCTTCCTCTCCCCATTCTGTTTTATGTGTTAGTGGTAACCAAAGAGTTACTCAAAAGTCAAATTACATGGAAATCCAAGCGCCGAACCAGAAAGTTTCCATAACAAAAGTTGTTCCTATCATCGTTACGGAGCTAGGGAACTAACTTTTGTAGCGGCGAACGGGAACTTCGCCGACTTTTGTCGCGAAAACGTGAACGAGCGCAGGAAAAATGTAACAGAGGTAAGGGGCACCTTCCAACTTTTTAGATTGCATGTTAGGGTTGTAAATGCATGTTGATGCGTGATTATATTGATGTTTCTGGTTTGAAATGAAACTGTTGTGCATGTCGTTATAAATGGTGCAAATGCATGTTGTTGATGTTTTGAAGTTCTGTGATGTTTGTTGTTTTGGATGAATACATCAATGTTGTTTTGTTTGTGTGGGAATACTGGAAAATGCTTTGCATGTTGTTTTTGGGGATGATCAAAATGCAAGTGTTTGAAAATGGCTGTTATATTTTGTGGTTGACTTTCTGTTTTGGTGATTAAAGAAAACTGCCAGGTTATTCTGGTGTTGGTGATTCAGTTTTCTATTGTGTTAATAACAATCTGGTGTTGATGATGGTTTTCAAAAGAAAATGATTTAAAATGGGTGAAAGTGTTTTCTAGAAAATCTAATATTGATGAAAAATGTTCTGAGTTTGTGGTTTCAAATAAATGCTGATTATGTTTTGGTGTTGTGTTGGTTTTTAAAAGAAAAGAATTGGAAAACGTGTTGAAGTTTCTGGAAAATCTGTTATTGATGAAAAATGTTCTGAGTTTGTGGTTTTCAAAGAAATGGTGATTCTGTTTTGGTGTTGTGTTGGTTTTTCAAAGAAAAGAATTTGAAAACGTGTTGAAGTTTCTGGAAAATATCACTGCATTCGAAGGTGTATTCGAATACAGCATTGGTGTATTCGAATACACGCCTGCAAAACTTCTGTTTTATTCAAATTTTTGAACTTGTATTCGAATACGACCCTCTGTATTCGAATACAAATGAGTGATTTTTGCTTCTGACTTAGCATCTGTATTCGGCTACGACCCTGTCGTATTCGAATACAGGATTGCAATTTTTGCCACTGACTTCGCATCTGTATTCGGCTACGACAGCCTCGTATTCGAATACAAAATGCTGATTTTTCACTGTTTTTGCCTCTGTATTCGAATACAAGGAAGCTGTATTCGAATACAGATTGATTTTTTTCAAAAATTCCAGTTTCAAACATTGGTTTATGAACTTAAAGAGTTGGGGAAATATTTGGGAAGGATTGTGATGAATTAAAATGGAGTTTTTGAGATGGTTTGAGGTGGTGATGATGAGGTTCTGGAATTCTTTGTTGATGTGGTGATAAGTGCTGATTTTTCACAGTTTTAGCTTCTGTATTCGAATGCAAGGAAGCTGTATTAGAATACAGATTCGTTTTTCTCAAAATCCCAGTTTTAAAACATTTTTTTATGAACTTAAAGAGTTGGGGAACATTGGGAAGGCTTCTGATGAATTAAAATGGAGTTTTTGAGAAGGTTTGAGATGGTTTGAGGTGGTGATGATGAGGTTCTTGAATTCATTGTTGATGTGGTGATAAATGCTGATTTTCCACTATTTTTGCCTCTGTATTCGAATACAAGGAAGCTGTATTCGAATACAGATTGGTTTTTCTCCAGAAATTCCAGTTTTAAACATTGGGTTATGAACTTTAAGAGTTGGGGAACATTGGGAAGGTTTGTGATGAATTAAAATGGAGTTTTTGAGATAATTTGAGGTGATGATGATGAAGTTCTTGAATTCTTTTTGTTGATGTGGTGATAATGAAATTGTTGATATGATTTTGAGGTGATGGAGTGGCTGAATTTTAGCTGGCATTTGCATTCTGTTTTCAGTGATGAGAAAACATTACATGTCCATGCATTGCATAGTCAGGTGGTGACCGCGATGGGCCACAGAGTTGATGCGGTAACCGTGATGGTCCGTGAAGTTATGTAGTAACCAAGGGTTATAGAATAGTTCCGCGTGTATCAGATAGTCTGTTCTATCCGGGGTCAGAGTAGTTCTGCGTGTATTAGATGGTCTATTCTACTCGGGCTACGGAGTGGTTCCGCGTGTATGAGACGGTCCATTCTATCCGTGCAAGGATTTAACATCTGTGTATTTGGTCTGTGAGAGGCTAATACACGAAATTGTAGCGACCCAGATGGGTTATAGAGTAGTTTCGCGTGTATTAGATGGTCTATTCTATCCGGGTTCAGAGTAGTTCCGCGTGTATTAGACGGTCTATTCTATCCGGGCCACGGAATGGTTCTGCATGTATTAGAGAGTCCATTCCATTTGTAAATCGTGCTGGTCCGTGACAGACTGCACTCTGGTAATATTTGGCCTGTGAGAGGCTAACATGGGTAAATCGTGCTGGTTCGTGAGAGACTGCACGTGTCCTGGTCTTTGAGCGACTGCACCTTGGTTATTCCAAGAAATTATGAACATTGACATATACATATTGCATGGGGTGGTTGACTGTGAGTCATATTTTAATCTGAGTTGATGAGTGGGAATTGATGTGTGTAAGTACCTTATGAGATCTGAATTTCTAATGAATTGTTGTGATTGTGGAATTGATATTTATACTTACAACATGATTTTTATATTAATTTGTTTGCTGTTTTGCAAAGATACAAATGTCATGTATTTTCAAAAATTAGCATCCTTATTTATCATCATTATTACATAACATGCCATGAAATGTACTTGTTATTGATGACATAAATGCTATGTGGTATTTGTTAATTTCGGTCGGTGACCCTTTACTATTATTGTGGAAAATTGGGCTTTGCCATCAGATGATACCCGAACCCGTCCCACCGACGATTATACTAACGACAGAAACGTCGTTAGTTTTCCTTGATGTTCACATACGGAGTATTTATGGACAATGCAAAGGAACGCCCAGCTGGGTGAAGACGAGACTTGTAGAGGATGTGGTGGATACCGTGCTACTGTAGCTTTAATGCATGATCAGACTAGACTTTTTGTATAGGGCCTAGTGTTGAGGGCTGTAATGATTTATCTTGGGAATTATTGTATATCTTTTCCGCAAATCTTTTCCGCACTCTGATAAATATTTTGGTGGGTCCAGGATACAATTTTGATGTATCTTTATTTTAGTATATTTTGAAGATCAAATTCCCAAAAATATCTTACTTGATTAATCGTGATGTAATTATTTAATTACTTTTCTATTTTGGATTACGATGTCGAATGATTTTAATCATTCTCAATTAAATTGAGAAAATTATTTTATTTATTTATTTCGGTTGAAAAAAAAAATATACTCGCGCTGTATTTTAAACTCGGGTGTTACAATTCCAAAATACACTTGATATTAAATCCATAATTTAATTTAAAATTTAAGGGTCTTACATTACTACCCCCCCTTAAATTAGTTTCGTCCTCGAAACTACGTGTCGATAAACAATTTCGGATGTTGCTCCCTCATCTTACTTTCCAGTTCCCAAGTCGCATCTCCAGTAGTTGGATTCCAAATCATTTTGAATAGTGGGACTTCCTTGTTCCTCAACTATTTAATCTTCCTGTCCTCAATTCTTACAGGTAGCACTTCAAATGAAAGGTTATCTTTTAGTTGAATTGTGTCTGGTTCAATCACATGTGATGGATCCGAAATGCATTTCCTTAGTTGCGACACGTGAAACACGTCGTGGATATTGGACAATATTGGAGGTAAAGCAATCCGATAAGCCACTGGTCCAATTCGTGCAGTGATCTGGTATTGTCCAATAAATTTCGGAGTCAATTTCCTTAATTTAACAGGGACATATCCATGGGATTGCTACATGTCAAGAAGTCCAATTATATTGAAAAATTACTTAAGAGATTTAACATGCTGGATGCCAAAACTTTGTTAACTCCTATTGTTGAACACTTCAAACTATCCTTAAGCCAGTCACCTCAAACTAATGAAGAGCCTCAATTCATGAGCAGAATTCCGTATACCAGTGCCACAAGAAGCTTGATGTATGCAATGGTCTGTTCAAGACATGATATAGCATATGCAGCCAGCATAGTGAGCAGATTTATGGGGAATCAAGGGAAAGAACATTGGTTGGCAGTGTGTAACACCGCGATTTATAACAGCACGAGTGTATTTTTTTTTTAAATAAAAGAAATAAAATAAAACCACTCAATAAAGTAATACATCGTAATACAAAACGACAAAAGTAATTAGATAATTACATCATAAATATAACCAATTAAAATAGTTTTGGGAATTAATATTCAAAATATACAAATAGAAAATATATCAGGGCTGCTCAAAGAATGTTATCTCCCCTGGGTATTCTCGGCAGACACCTGCACAGAAGTGCTGCTCAAAGAATGTTATCTCCCCCCATGGTCACGTCAAAAAAATTGGATCATGGACCCACCGACAATAGTCACTGTCAAGGTACGTCATAAGTACAGTCATCCCAAAATGAAATAAGTACAACCACCAAATCACTACAGCCTTATACAACCATAACTAATCTGATCATGCACTAACAACTACAATAGCAAGGGTTACCACCACACTCTCCACAAGTCTCGTCCGACATAGTATCTCACCTCGAAGTGATATCCACCCACGATATAGGTCGCTTTGGCGGCACTGGAATCTCAAAATAGTCCTCTATCGGCCTAGACGGACCTGGGTTGTCAACCCCAACTGGCATCGGTCTCTTACCCTTCTCACATGTTCCTGGTTCAGGCACCACATCTCCTGCTACCACTGTAGGAGTCACCACACCTACGGTGGCCTCTGTCTCACCTCCAACTGCCGGACCCTCTGCATCCGTAAACACCTCATTCGCCTCGAGTACCAAACCTGAAGGTATAGGAAAGTCGATCCGCCCGTGAGTGTGTTCCACATACGACACTGCCCCGACAATCCTACTGGTTCTCACTGAAGGTGCAAACACGAGAAGGGGGGTTGAATTGTGTTTGTCAAACTTAATTTCTTTTTCTGTTTTATTAAATATTGATTTGAATTATTCGATAAATACTTAATCAGATTCAGCAGCGGATAATAATAACAAAAAATAACACAGTAATTTATACTGGTTCACCGTTAACTAGGGTACGTCCAGTCCCTTCCTCTAGAAGGCCTTTTACTAATTCAAACTCCTTTGAATTACAACACCACTGACCCTTCAAGTCAGTCTTCCCAAACAGCCTGACAACCCCAGACTTTTGAGGAATAACAACACCTTAACTAAACCAGCTAAGTCTTCTCCTACTAATCTGACAACCCCAGATTGAAGAAAGAATCTACACCACTATAATAAAGGTTTCGAACTTTGCAACGTTGCTTCTGGAAAGCTATTTGTTGCACTTTATTTCTCTCTCGAAAACACTTAGAAAATATTGCTCTTGTTCATTTGTGTTTCTCTCTTTTGAACTCTCAGATATCTTTGAATTGAAGCTTGAGTTCTTGTGTTTTTCAATACTTTATTCTTCAGCATCAAGTCTCTATTTATAGTTGAACTTTAGAACTTTACTGATGCTTTACTTCTGCAGTATATTTAGATTAATCTGTTTTGAGAATATTCTGGAGTAATTCGCTCAGATTCTGTTTTGAGTCTTTTGCTCAGATTCTGTTTTGAGTCTTTTTCTCCAATTCTGTTTTGATCGTTTTTCTCAGATTCATTAATCCTCATGATCAAATATGCACCATTGGAACTTCATGCGATATTCCACAACTGGACCAGCCGAATTGATATGCTGTAATCCTCTGATTTCGGCCTTTGCTGGACTGCACAGTCTGTCCCTCTGATTTCGGCCACCACTGGGCCATGGTCTAATTTTCTGATCTTTAATTTTGGACCAGGTCTGGCTTGATTATGGAACTCATTTCTTTTGGTCTGGACTTAGTTCCATGTCCTGAATCATGCTATCTTATGGTCTTGGCCAAATCTGAAATTGATCCTCTTGTTCTGGACTCATAAACATACCTTCTGGTCAAGTCTGGAACAAGTCTGGACTGTGTAATTTTTCACTGCCAGGCCATCTTCTGGAATAAAATTGATATTCGACTCCTGTTTGTCTGGAACAACTCTCCTTCCGGCATGCTTTCCAATGGTATGATCCATGTTTCATTATGATTTTTATTCCTTCTGTTCTGGGCCACCAAACATATCCTCTGGTGATGTTTTGACATCCTGAAACATCTTCTGGAAATTCCAGAATTCATTTTCCTTTGATCTCTGTTTCTGTTTCCTTCAGTTTCTGGGGCATTTAACTTAACAATTCAAAGTACAAAATAAGTTTACATTGAGTACATTTGTAAGCATCAAAATCCTAAGTACTTAGAACCAACTTGGTTCCAACACTCACCACCCTCCCCATATAAGTAGCCCAGCTTGAGATGGGGTCGTATACCCAAGAAGTCGGCATATGAAGATCAGGGAAGTCTAACGACGTCTCCGTCGTTAGGGTAACCGTCGGTGGTACGAAATCGGGTATCATCTGAGGGCAAAACCCAATTTTCCACAATAATGTAAAGGGTCACCAACCGAAAATAACAGTTAACAATTACCAAATATGACAAAGTCAACAATACATACATAATAGTTCCAGCAAGATAAGAACATTGACAAGGTAAGTATACCCATTTATTGAAAATGTATAACATCTAAGTTTTCGATGAAACAAAAGATTTAAAATACAGATCATAATGCAAGCCCCAAAGTACAATCAACAATCACAACAACTTGTTAGGAACTTAGAATTTAAGGTAATTCCACATATCATTTCCACATATCATATCATAACAATCCTCACTCGCATATCAAACATCCTAATGTAATGCTTAAATGCCCGTGCACATGATTCTGGAATTTCCAGGACAAAACCAAAACCCTCCTCGAAGGTTGTAAATCATAATTGTACCGCCTATCACAGGCCTTAGTACTAAATACCATGGTGTAGTCTCTCACGGACTAGCACGATTTACTTAGAGTGTAGCCTCTCACATGCTTTACATATAAGTTAAATCCTCATAAGGATAAGATGGACCAACTTATCACATGGAACCACCCCGTAGCCCATCACGGTCACTACTTAACTTTATGGGTGCAGTCTCTCACAGACTAGCACGAATTACTTAAAGGGTAGCCTCTCACAGGCTTTACACATTAGTTAAATCCTCGTAAGAATAAGATGGACCATCTAATCACGTGGAACCACCCCGTAGCCCATCACGATCAGTACTTAACTTTATGGGTGTAGTATATCACACACTAGCCCAAATTACTTAAAGTGTAGCCTCTCACAGGCTTTACAGATTAGTTAAATCCTCGTAAGGATAAGATGGACCATCTAATCACGTGGAACCACCTCGTAGCCCATCAAGGTCACTACTTAACTTTATGGCCCATCACGGTCACCGCTTAACTCTGTGGCCCATCACGGTCACCAGTTAACTATGAAATGCATGAGCGTACTCTGACTCTCTTCACTGGAATCAGTACGTAAATGCAACTACAAAATCCGAATACTTCATAGCCATTAAAGAAACAATATCAAGAGGACCTCATATAATTTAACTTATGCCTTAAAAATGTTTCCCAAATAATCAAGTGCATAAAAAATTATTCAAAAATAGAATTTTTTGACAAAAACAGGGTTGTATTCGAATACAGTTTCTTATAGCCGAATACAGATGCTAAGTCAATAGCAAAATATGGAGTTCTTTATTCGAATACAAAGGGTCATAGCCGAATACAGATGACAAGTCAGTAGCAAAATTTCCAGTTCTGTATTCGAATACGAAGAGTCGTAGCCGAATACAGATGACAAGTCAGTAGAAAAATTTTCAGTTCTGTATTCGAATACGAAGAGTCGTAGCCGAATACAGATGACAAGTCAGTAGAAAAAATCACACATTTGTATTCGAATACAAGGTGTCGAATTCGAATACGAAGTTCAAAATTTAAATAAATCTCTTATTTGAGAATAACTACAAACACAAAAACAATCAATCTCTCAACAACAACAACAATAACATCTTTTTCATCAACAACACAACAATGACATTTTTATCAATAACGTTTTCAACAAAGATAACACATTAATCATCCATCAAACACACATATAGAGTTCCTACATGCAAACTACAAAGTTGGAAGGAGCCCCTTACCTTAGTTAACGCTTTCTCAACCGTTTTCGTTACCGCGATCAAATACGACGAAACTCTCGTTCGCGTCGTCGCTATCAAAGTTAGCTCACTAGCACGGTAGTGAGGAGAGGAGTAACTTTCCCTCTTGCCCCTTCTCGAATGGAAGCTTAGATCTTGTAGTAATCTAGGATTTGAGTTTACGGTTTTGTTTTCTTACCAACACCTTCTTTTTTCATAACAAAGGAAGAAGAAGCAGAAGTACTCGCGGCAGGTAGAAAATGTTTTTCTTCCACTTTGCTTCTTCTCATATATATATATATATATATATATTATAATTAAAACTAACCCACAATTATCTAAATACCCTTACACAATTCACTTTACTCACATCTCAAACTATTTTGATAAACTGCCCAATATTAAATTCCTCGTAATATAATTAAATAATTCTTCGACAAATAATTTTAGTCGGTCTCAAAATATATAGATATAATATATACATATATTAGACATATTACAAACATCTCAAAATATATTTTTGGTATTTAATTCGTAAAATAATTTACAATTGGTTGAAAAGTCCAAATTGTTTTAATACAAAATACCCTAAAATTGCATAAATTAATATTTAAAATTAAGGGTCTTACACAGTGAAATGGATATTCAAGTATCTCAAGGGTACAAAATCAGTTGGACTCACATATGGCAGATCAAAAATAGAAAGGAATCGACTGGCAGCGTATGTTGATGCAGATTATGTTGGTGAACTTGACAAAAGAAGATCTACAACAGGATATTTGTTCACATTATATGGAGGAGTAGTGAGTTGGAAGGCAAATTTACAATCTATTGTGGCTTTATCTTCAACAAAATCTGAATATATTGCACTTACAGAATCAATCAAGGAAGATATTGGGCTCAAAGGCATTGTCAATGAATTAGAAGGGAAGGATAGTGTTGTAACTATCTTGTGTGACAGTTAAAGCGCCATTTTCTTCTCCAAAAACCCTATGTTTCATGAGAGGACTAAACACATTGACACTAGATTGCATTACATTCGAGATATCATTGCTTAAGGGATTGTAGAAGTAAATAAGGTACCTATAGAAGATAATCCAGCAGACATGCTAACTAAAGTAGTTCCTAGCACCAAGTTCGCTCATTGTTTGGATTTGATGAATGTTGGGATTTTTCCTAACTGAAGTCTCTAAAAGGACTTGAGACTTTCGAACTATGTCAACAACAATTGAAGATCCAATGTGGAGAATTGTGAAAGCCAAGTGGATCATAATTGTGTCCAATTTGTTAGTGAAAGTCTAAAATCTATTTTAAGTAATTGTGATAGTTATTCTTTTTTTTTTCTTCTGTTTTTAGTTAGTTAGTTATGGTTGTAACTAACTAAAGGAAAGGAATAGCTATATAAGACATAACTTGTAACTCGGTAATATAATGCTAGTGATAATAAGTGATCTAAAGTCAATAAGGATGAGTTCAATTGAGCATAGAACAGAAAAATTCTAAGTGCTATAACATTGTACTCTAGTTTAGTTATTGAAGAAAGGAAATAAACAGCCATTAGTGAGGACGTAGGAGATTATTGCTCCGAACCTCGATAATTCTCGTGTTTTCTTCATCTTTCATCATTTCAATATAAAATATTGCATTCATATTCATTAATTGTGGATTGAAATTCTAACAAATTATGTATTTCATCAAGGTTAGTGTTCATATTTTCTTTCTACTTTGTCTCGATTCCTTCTTTGTATGCATTTTTTAAATTTTGTTGACGATTAAGGAGTTCATTTTAAGATTGTTGTCATTTTCTTTAATGTTTTCCACTAGTTGCCCCACTTGGTTGTGTGACTTTTTAAATCAGGCATTTTCCAATAAGTCTATTCAAGTTGTGATTTTATGGGCGAGAGTCTCTTGTTGTTCTTTATTCCCCTTTTCACTGTCTTTGGATTTTCAACAAATGAATTGCATTACGGACGAGATTCTCGAACGAATTTTGATAGGGAGTGGCAGTAAGTGACAGTATCGAATTGTTTTCAAAGGTTATTTTTGCTGATGTTCCTAGCGATCCAGTTGAACTGTATTCAATAGTTCATGAGTTTGATGCAGCTTGCCTTGCCAACATCGGCTCATTGGTTTGCCAAGTCGTTTAGCACAAAGTGTGTTGTACTTCTGCAAAGCCTTTACTGTCTGTGCTTCCATGATGACTGTGGACCACAAGTTTTCGACTAAGAATGAGATACTCTGATCTATGGTGTTGGAGTTAAAAACCTTGAATATTGATGATGAGAATACCATTACTAATCTGTAGGACAAGTTTGGCCATGCAAATAAGCTTGTTTTTTAAGCCAATTAGAAATTGCAGGCGGTCGAGGAGAATCTGGTTTGTTTGAAAAAGGAAAAACAAGAATTATCATTCAAATTGTTCGAGTTTGAGAAAGAGAAAGAGGTCCTTTGAGATGTGAAGCGAGCTTTGTCAGATACAAGTCTTATGGTTTTTGTTGCACTGTGTTTTGTAATATTTGACAACATTTCTCTTTGAGAATGTCGCAATTGCATGATTTTCTACAAGTTTTCATGCTTTTGTTTATATTTTGTACTTTTATGACAACATCATATGTGTGGCACTTTAACTCCTGCTGATTTTGCTATTTTTCTTTCTCTTTGCGTTGTGAGTATATTAATTGACCATTGTGTGTTGTTTTTTCGTTATTTGTTTTCCACATTTTCTTGACCATCACGTTGTCACCCAATTCAAATTGGTTAGTCTACTCGAGGAAGGCTTCCTCAGCAAAGGGCTGTTTCCTCTCTATCCTCTTCATAAAGAGTGGCCCTTGACTTGAGGTGGACGTTTATTGATTGGTCCCGTTCTCGATTTGGTGGCAGTCAAAAAAGAGTGTTCTCGGACCATTATGCAATTTTAAATCGTTATGGTCCTTTATGTGGCATCAACGCCAATGATTTTGATAACCTTTTTGTGCATTCCCCTTCAATTATTTCCCTGCCGTAACAGTTAATAGTTTTGCTTCTACGACTCATTAAACTCACCAATTTACAATATTATTTATCTTATGATCAATTCTGCATTTAAGGAAAATAATTATTGATAAATCATAATCAAAATCATAAAATAATATAAAATAAAGAGTAAGTACTCTCTTAAGATCCTACAAATAATGAGTTTATCAGTAGCGCTAGTAGAAAAATATAGAACTTTATATTTCATTAATTGCGAATGCGTTCATTCTTACACTTGTCATGTGGACTTCAATAATAGTATTAAATTTTCCGCAATACATGCTCACAAAATGCCCGTGTTGCTGTCTTCAATAGGATCTAATACAGACCTTCCTAATTTGGCGCCAGCTTTCCTTAGCCTGTGTTCGTAAGGCCAACATGGGCTATATGAAAGACGAGATCTCCGACTTCAAGCTCCCCAAGTTTAACTTTTCTATAGTATTTGGTTGTTATTTGTTGCTTGATTACAGTTTCGTTGAGAGCTGTCATACTTCTTTGATGGTGGATGGGACGTCCTTCAGCTGAGCTCTCCGATCTTGATTGGAATTACGACTTTGGACCTATATGTAAGCCAAATAGGGATTTCTTGTGCCGTAGAGTGTGGTGTGGTTTTTGTATGCCCACAGAACATGTGAGAGTTCTTTGGCCCAATTAACTTTGGTCTCATCCAGTCTTCTTTTTACTCCTCTTAAGATGACCCTTTAAGAAACATGTGCTTGCCCATTGGTTTAGAGATGTTCAACCAAAGTGAAATGTTAGGTCATTCTTAGTTCATCCATTATTTTTGGAAAGGATTTATCTACAAACTGTGTTCTGTTTTCCGTAATCACAACCTTAGGAATTCCAAAACCTAATTAAAATGCTTGTTTTAAATAAGCGAAATATATTGCTCGACGTAATTTTGGCTAGTGGTTCGGCCTCAATCCATCTAGTGATGTAGTCAACTGCCACTACTATGAAATTTAACTACCCTAGAGCTAATGGGAATGGTCTAAGTATTCAGGTTCCCCACCATGAAAAGTCCATGTGGAACTTGAAGGTGCACAAACATGAGAAGGGAGGTTGAATTGTGTTTGTCTAATTTAAAACTCTTTTCTTAATTCTAATTCTGATTTGGCGACTTAAACAGTTTTGCTAATTAGTTGCACTAGTAAAACATATAATGCAGATGTAAAAAAAACACACAGGATTTTATCTTGGTTCACTAGTAACTTGGTATCTACGTCCAATACCCTCACATAGAAGGATTTATCCACTAATTCAAAACCTCGAATTACAGAACACCTGATCCTACAAGTCAGTCTTCTCAAAACAGCTTGAATCTACAAACTTTTTAAGCCAAACAACAACTTGACCCTACAAGTCAAGTCTTCTCAACACAACTTGAGATCCACAGATTGCTTGAAGCACACTAAAGCCACTATCGGGCAGGGTTACAATGAGTTTGAAACTGGTGTGGTTTTGCTTCAACTAAGCAAATTTGATACAATGATTTTCCCACACTACAACACTTAGAGTATTTTACTTTAAACGAGTGTTTTATTAGAAATTAAACCTTATTCTTTGAATATTTAGAAAAATTGAACTCTTGAGATTTTTTTGAATAACTTAGGTATTTAGGAGTTATGATTTTTTAAGTTGTTGTTTCGTTCTTCAGCTTTGATTGCTATTTATAGGAAAAAGTAGGGTTTCAATTTTGTCCCTTAAGGATTCTAAATCGTATCTCCTTTCCATCTTAGTCAACAATAATTTATTTCCAAACATCGTTTAGATTGATTCACTTTGAATCTTCCTTCATACGCTTGATTTGATTTGGGCGGGAACAAATCTAGGCTTGTTCTTGAACTTTAGAAGTAATGATACGACTAAGTCCAATTCAATATTTTGCTCAATCTATCACGGCCTTGGACCTTCCATTAAGTCGTTGACTTTTCTCCATCAGAATCATTGACTTGGTTGTTGGAGTGAGATGTTGTGTTGCTTGAATAATTCTGTCAAAGGCAAAACTACACGAGTCAGTGCAACTTTAGAGGCTTCTTATCAAAAACATCATTCTGGAACATGTTGCAATTATTTGAGCTAGCGAAATATGAGTTTAGAGGCAAGCTTGAACAATAGCTTCAAAGGCATGCAAAAATACTATTCATCAAGGGCATGCTAACAAGAAGCGCATTTCAGTTTTCAGAGGCAAACGTGCATAATCATAAGATGGAAAATCTCCAGGAGTAGATGTGCGCACACAGCAACGCATGCGTTAACTTTGTTTGACTTTGCTTCCTCTGGTCATTTCATCTTGTTGTTTCCTTTAGTCATTTCATCTGGTTGTTTCTTTTGATTTCCTGTTCTAATTCTTAGTTCCAACAATCTCCCATTTTCATTTGATATCTGCTTCTGATTTCTTATCCTGATGTTGTTTCTTTTGATTTTCCTGTTTTAAATCCTACACCACAATAAATTTTTCTCACAAAATACCTTTGTTAACAACAAAACCACACAAAGGAATTTTTCAAGGGATCTACTTGGTTCCAACAATCCCCCATTTTTTATAAACACACAACCATGGATCCCCCTAACTTTGAGCAGTTATACAAAACCTTTTTCTCCCCACATGCATATTCTTTCTTCCCCAAATATGTAAACATTAAAAAGTTTAAATTCAAATTGTTCTCAAAGTCTCTTTCTCCCCCTTTTATCATTAGACAAAAAGAATTGAAAGTAAAATTTGTAATTAATTAGAGAGTCAACACAGATTTAGTGGATCGGATTTTTGAAGGAGGTAAACAAGACAAAAAAAAAAGGAAACACATATTTATTAAATCTAACTATTCTAGGAATAACATATATGAATCAAAGCATTATTCAGATATAAGAGTAAGGTTAAGATATTTCTTAATGAAATCAAATCTGTCTTCAGCTATTGGTTTAGTGAATACGTTAGCCCGTTGATGTTTGTGTCTACAAACTGGCTATTTAGTACGCCTTTTTGAACAAAGTAATAAAATGATGTTTTATTTCTATGTGTTTAGCCCTAAAATGAAGAATTGAGTTTTTAGTTAAACAAATAGTAGAAGTATTATCACGGAATATGGGAACGTTACTCTAAAATATTTTGTAATCTTCCAATTGATGTTTCATTCATGGTAGTTGAAAGTTGCATCCAGCTGCTGAAATGCACTTAGCCTCTGGTATTGACATTGCAATTCTACTTTGTCTCTTACTTGACCACGA
The DNA here is from genome assembly GCA_037974295.1 of Cicer cuneatum. Taxonomy (NCBI): domain Eukaryota; kingdom Viridiplantae; phylum Streptophyta; class Magnoliopsida; order Fabales; family Fabaceae; genus Cicer; species Cicer cuneatum. Next base: position 33,286,321 of record JBBPBO010001984.1, on the reverse strand, counting down.
GATTAAGTTTTCACCCAAAAATGTGCAATTTCCATTCCAATGGTGCTTTTCCTTTCAAGTTTGAACCCAGCGTAGTCAGTATCACAATAGCCAATTAACATGCACTCAGTTGAAATCTTATAAAACAAACCAATATTAGAAGTACATTTCAGATATCTAAGGATCCTCTGAACAGCAGTTAAGTGAGATTCCCTTGGATGAGCTTGAAACCTGCAACACACACACACTAAATAGAATATCAGGTATAGAAGCAGTAAGATATAAAAGGTACCTAATCATTCATAAATCTGAATAACAAGAATGTCATTTTCAATAGTTTTTCTAAACAAGGTAGTGTCAACCTGCCCTCTTTCAAAATCATTTTTCAGGGTAAAAGTAATAAGTCTTTCATACCATGCTCCAGGGGCTTGTTTTAGCCCGTATAGACTTTTTAAGCTTAAGGACACGATCTAGAAACTCAACATTTTAAAAACTAGGAGGTTGTTTTACATACACTTCCTCATTTATGTAACCATTCAAAAAGACACTTTTTACATTCATTCGAAATAAAGTAATATTATTATAGGCAGCAAAAGAGAGTAGGATGCGTATTGCCTCTAACCTGGCCACTAGAGCAAATGTCTTAGTGTAATCAATACCCTATTGATGACTGTAACCTTGTGCAACCAATTTGGCCTTAGTTTGTTTCCCTGCTTGATAGGTCTCGCAAAGGACTTCTGATTTGAACTTGAGCTTTGGCAAGTCTCTCGTACTAGAAGAACTACTTATATTAGATTCAGAAATAAAGAATAGGCTAAAGAACATATTATCAAAAAGCATCTTGTTCACAACTATTTTTGAATAAGATCATTGTTGACCAAGCTAGGAATAAAGATACAATTAAAAAATTAAACAAGGACTAAATTGAAGCTCTAATTTTATCTACAAATAGATATCAAGGATGAAGAAGAAGATCATTGAATATCCAAAAAGAGGAGAAGAACTCAAAGCTCAAAATTCCAAAGTTATTTTTTAGAGTTCATATAGAGAAACACTTGTTCAATTCATAAATATTTTCTAGTTATTTTTTTCTTAGAGTGTGAGAGTTACTATTATTATCAGCTTTGTTAGAACCAAACACTTAAAGTTCCAATCTTGTGTATCCAACCCGATAGTGGTTGAGTTCCTTCTTTAATCTTGGATTGTCAAGTTGTTAGGAGAAGATTTGGCTTATAGGATCAAGGTGGTTAGTTCTTCAAAAGTTTGGGGTTGTCAAGCTATTTGGGAAGAATGGCTTGGAGGTTCAGGTGCTTTGTAATTCAAGGTATTTGAATTACTGGAATAAAGTCTTTTAAATTAGGGACTAGATGTAGCCAAGTTAGGGGTGAAATAGGATAAATCTATGTGTCCAATTATTTATGCTTTCATTGTTTGTTGCCTTTGTACCTGATTGCTTCTACTCCAAGTAAGTCACCAAAATCGAACTAGTTTTTTAATAAATCATCAAAAAGTTATCAACTTTGTCAAACACAATTCAACCCGCCCATTTCTCGTGTTTGCACCTTCTATTGGCATTAGAGCTCAATCTCAATGTTGAGCACTTTACAGTTTTTGAGGAAAGATCCAAAGGTTCAACATGTCTAGATGTAGTGAAGAAGTTGTTGGAGGAAATATCAAAAGACCACCTCTGGTTGATGTAGAACGTTTTGAGTACTAAAAGGAGAGGCCGAGAAGTTTTTTTATTTCACATGATCCTGAACATTAGGACTTGGTGGAAGATGGTTATACTGCTCCAAAGAATACTGATGGTATTGAGATTCCAAGGAAAGAGATAGATGTTGATCAAACGAAGATGTACAATATGCATCATAAGTCCAAAATATAATGATAAATGCAATCATTTTCAAAGAGTTTGACAAGTGCACCAACAAGGAGATAGTAAAGAGTATTTATGATAGTCTGATTCTGACCTATGAAGGAAGGAAGCAAGTTCAATAAGCAAAAGCCAACCTCTTAGTCAAAAGGTATGAGTATTTCAAGATTGAAGAAGATGAAGACATTGAAACAATATTTTCCATATTCCAAACTATGATCTCAAGATTAAAGTTACTTGAGAAGAGTTATACTACTGTTGATCATGTGAAGAAAATCCTTAGGATTCTGACAAGCAAGTAGAGACCTAAGATCACTACCATTTAGAAAGCAAATGATCTAAATACTCTTAAGTTGGGACCATTAATCAACTATCTCAAATCACATGAAATCGACCTTGAAGAAGATGAGCCCAAGAAGAAGAATAAGATTCTGGCCTTCAAATTCCAATAGAAGAAGGTTCTAAAGGCAACAGCGAAATTATAGGTTAGTGATTTAGATAATCAGAATCTGAACTCAGAGGAAGAGTAGATTGCCTTCATATCTAGAAGAATTCAGAGGATGTGGCACAACAAGAGGACATCTTTCCATCGAAAAGATTCCAGGCAGTCTAGTAGAGGAAGGGATGAAAAGTTTGAGAAAAATAGTGTTATCTGCTATGAATGCAATGAACCTGGACATATCAATTCAAACTATCCAAATTTGGAGAAAGGGAAACACTAGAGGAAGGATTCTAGATCCAGGAAGAATAGTCTAATGGCTACATGGGATGATTCTGATGAGTTCTCTGATGATGAAGAGCGAGGAGATTTGACTCTGATGGCTGATACCAACTATGCCTGTGGATCCAACACAGTTTCTGACTCTAGAAATGAATCAACAGATGAAGAAATTGAGGTATTTTTTTACTTAACTTGATTTGATTTAATTACTGTTATAAATGATTTTTTAAATAAGAATCACAAATTGTCTTTAAAAGTGAAAACACTTGGGAAAGAAAATGCAAACCTAATTGAAAAAGTTAATGTCTTAAAGAACCAAAGTGATGAATTTAAAATAGAAAATGCAACTCTGAAAATTGATATTACTGAACTTAAATCAGGAAATGCAAATCTGAAAATTGATATTATTGAACATAAAGATAAAACCTTGAAAGATATCCATGTTGAAAATACCACATGTAATTATGATAAGCATGAAGAAGTATTCGAAGATTTTCTAGCTAATGGTATGGAAAGAAGCAAGTATGCATCTATGATTTATGGTGTTAGTAGAAACGGTAAAATAGGTCCAGGATTTGAAGAAATAGTAATCGAACCTAAACTTATTCACTCTGGTGTTTTGTGTATTGTTTGTTTTAAGAAAGGTTGCTCTAAATTATCTTGTCCAATGTTAAATGAAAGGAAAGACAAGAAACCATTCAAGATTAACAAACTAGGACCCAATCAGATTTGAGTACCAAAAGACAAAATTGTTAATGTTGCAGATGTTGTAAGAAACCAAGTCGAAACACCAATCATGGCATCTGGTATGTGGATTCTAGCAACTTATGAAGGGAAAAAGGTATATCTCCCAATACCTGACTCTGGTGGAAAAAGGACTGGTCAGCATAGTACTTATCAGTTAAAAATGTCATGATCGATGACCATATATATGTTTCTTTATTATAATTAAAATACTATGCATTGTCAATATTAATTTAAATAAATTAATTAAATATCGAGAGGGATATAAAACATACTCAATGTGTGGTTTAACTTATGTGTAGTTAATCAACACGTGAACATGAACTGCATTAAATACTTTGTTACTTGGCCAAAAGATCGGCATATCCCTACCAGAATGACTTATAAAGCATGTGGATGATGTATGAAACTATGAGTATCGTTTCTTCCATTCATTGGTGACAATGTGTTTTCATTGAAATAATGAGAATAAAAATGTGTTGTTTCATGGTGTAGGTAAGATGAATAGATTGAGCATTCAACTCTAGCTTTAATTTTCAACAACTATTTTGAATAACCTAATAACCTATAATAAAAATGAGATGTACAATAAGTTACATGTATGAATATATATATATATATATATATATATATATATATATATATATATATATAATTACCTTTCAAATGGATTCATCCATCTATATTGAACTGGTCAACCAAAACTAGCTTCATTTGCAAGATGCACTAAGAGATGCTCCATGGAATCAAAAAAATCAAGATGGAATACTTTCTCCAACTTACATAGAATCATCAGAATGGCATTTTCTATCTCGATGAGATCTTCATCTCTGAGTGTTGTAGAACCCAAATTCTTAAAATATTGACTCACTTCAATAAGTGGGTTCAATACATGTGTCAGAAAAGCACTAAAGGTAATAGGATTTAAACTCTCTAAAAACACATGAGAATCATGACTTTTCATCTCATGCATCCTCCCATTTTCTACATTGGCACGTCCGGCTAAATCAGAACAATAACTGTCAAACGTCTTTAACTTTTTAATCCACTGACAAACAGATTTGGCTTCTTCAGCAGATAAAGGGTAATTCGCATGGGATTTCATAGTCTTCCTGTTGTGCTCCACCAACGACAAATATTTGCAACATAGACCTATGTCTCCCCTAGCTTTGTCATTATCTTTTGTTTTGCCCTTCATATTTATCACATTGTTAATTATGTTGTCAAAGAAATTCTTCTCGATATGAATAACATTGAGATTATGCCTCAAAAGATTATCTTTCCAATATGGCAGATCCCAAAAAATACATCTTTTTTTCCAATTGTGCCATTGTTTGTAACCTTAAGGTTTAAAAGTCACACCATCAATAACTTGTACCTTTGGGCTATCTTTTACTTTATTCAAAACTTGTCCCGACGTCAGTTTATGTAATGGTCCTAGAGTTTCTGCATCGCCCTTGATAAATGCAGCTTTATTCCTTCTAAATGCGTCATCAGCAGGTAATAACCTGCAATGCGAGTCAAACCACGCTGCCTTCCCACTGAATTTTAATGTAAATGTTTTTGTGTCTTCCATGCAAATAGGATAAGTCAATTTATCGGGTGTCCCCCATACCGACAACATCCCATAATTGAAGAAATCAAATGGTCCACATCAAAGCAGCTCTCATCATAAAATTTTGTTGTCAAGCAATATTGTACATCAAGACACCACTCTACAACCTCTTAAAATCGTCAATCAAAGGTTGTAACTAAATATGAATACCACTTTTAGAATTAGAAGAACCTGGTATCACAGCAGCCAAGAACATGTAAGGTTTAGACATACACATATCAAGAGGAAGATTGCATAGAGTTATAATAACATACCAACAAGAATAAGGAGTAAACGATGCTTGTATATGGTGTAAATCCTGTTAAGACAAACTCTCATTTTTAAAGTTTTGATGAAAATAAACAAAAGTTAATTAAGAACGTTAATTATGATTCTAAAATGTTATGTTAATTTAACTTGTGCTTTCGAGTGTATTAATTCAAGGATAGGATTCAAGCAAAGCCAAGAAATCAACTTAATAAAGAATAGAGAACATTCTTGACACAATCTGGAAAACGGAGAATGCTCTCCAAGTTCAAATATGGCCATGATAGCATAAAGACCAACCAATCTCCATTACTTAATTGAAGTTATTGCCTCTGGAATTTACATCAGTATTAAGAGTACATGACAAGGAACAGATATGATCAATTACAATCAAAAGAAACCATTCGAATCACAAAGAAAAAAGGCCATGAATCAAGCTGTCCAAGCAAGACTGAACAGTCTCCAGTTTGGCTGTCAAGACTGATAAACGATCTTGACAATGTACAAGGCATCAGGGCAGCTTCCAGTATGTTCAGAAAATCATCCAGATTGATTATCAATCTCCAGGAAACTCAAAAGCTAAAAGTCCAGATCGATCATCAATATCCAGCAACTTCATTACAGTTTTCTACAACAATCCTCCATGATCTTTTCGAATCTGTTTTAATCAAGTTCAAGACTCCAATTCAAGCTACAAATCATCATCACATATCTGCAATATTAAATGGTCACTAAGCTCAAAAGATACTGATCAATAACCAAGGATTGAACCCAGTCAAAACAGAAATTAAAAATAATCAAAAGTTGGATTATTTTTAATCAGAAATCTTGCCTTTAGCCAAGCTTGACAAGAGCACTTCCAACAGCTCTATTGACCTTCATTTACTGCTCTCAAGCCTATGCTCAAGGAAAATGTAGAAGTTCAAGTGCTAACAAGTCTCATAAAATCATTCACATTCACATACCTGAAACTCTCTCATCACTCAAAAGAATTAGTCTGATCAATCCTTACTTACTCTGATATATTTGTACTGAATTATTTGTAAAGAATTGAATCTCAAACAAGAGTTGAGACATCTTAGATTCTAACAAAACAATCTCATCATTATTGTAAAACTCAAACTATAAGAGTTTAGTATAGTTTGGGGTAGATTGTAAGAAATCCTATCAAGGTTGGTAGGTGATTTGATTAATCTCTTTATGGGTGGAATTTGATTAAAGTCTATAACAAGATCAAGGTTGATCTAAGCTAGGTGTTGTAAAACCAAGAAGGTTCTTGTTTTAAACACTTAGAGGAAAATCTCATAATTGTGAGGACTGGACGTAGCTCAAGTTGGGTGAACCAAGATATATTCTTGTGTGGTATCTCTTATCCCTTATCTCTTTATTAAGTTTGATTCATTTTCAAAGCTAAAAACACAAACTGTTTTTCTGTTTTTTACTAATCAACAACGTTCTCCGTTTTTTTCTTTGTTAACCAAGAAAATTCTTGAGTTCAAATCTTAAGTTTTTTCAAGAAATTTTAAAAAGGGAGATTTACAATTCAAACCCCTCTTCCTTGTAAATCAATTTTTCTACTTCAAATCCATCTAAGGATAACCCAAGTCTTACATTGCATGAATCTGACCCAAAATTAGGATTTATTTGATCAAAGTGTTTCCATGCCTGACCATCAGAAAGATGTTGCAACTCACCTGAATTTCTTCTATTCTCATAAAACCACAACATATTTCCTGCAGTTTGCATTAATGCAAACATTCTCTGCAATCTTGATACAATAGGTAGATAAACATTGTCTTCCTTGGAATTGGTTTCCCCCTAGTTTCCCTAGAGTTATTCCTCGGGCGAAACCTTGGTTGTTGAAAATACTTACATTCAACTAAATTGACATCATTTATACCGAATTTTTTGTCGTAGTACAACATGCAACCTTTAACACAACAATCAATCCTCTTGACACCCAGTCCTAACTTTGACACTAAACGTTTAGCATCATAATAACTTTGCAGAAAACCATCTCCAACAAGTGTTGCATCTATCATCATTTTAGTCATCAAATCTAAAGCTAAATCAGGAACATGAAATTGATACTTTAGACCTAAAGTTGTAATACACGTCGATAAATTTGAGTTTTGAGATCCTTCGAAGAATGGTTAATTTGTCTCTTTTAAAAGACTATAAAATCTCTGAACTTCTTCATTGGAAGTCCAATAGTGTCATCATATTGATCTTCATATCGTTCACCACCTCAAAGTACTGATAATTATAATAATCTATCCATAACATGTCAGTTGCCCATAGTACTTGAAGGACATACGTTACTCTACACACGTTTACTAGTACTAGGCGACGTTGGAATCTCTTCTTCATGATTAGTCCAAACCCAGTAGTTAGGCACAAATCCATTTTCATATAAATGCACTCTTATTTCATCTTCTTTGACAATTTCTACACTCTTGCAAAATTGAGAAACTAATCAACCTTGTTAGCAAAGTGTTGTTTAAGACCCTTCCTTCTAAGAAAATTCCAACCCAACATCAAACTAAGGTCCATATATATATATATATATGATTCTGAAAATTAAATAAATTTAACACCGTCATTAATTAGATTGATGTTTTATATATGAAATGCTTTATTTTTTGAAAGCATTATTTTGTTATTAGTGACAACATGCTACAAATTACTAAACAATAATTTATGACATATTTTATATGTCAATTAAGGGATCATTTACAAACAACATGATAAATCATAATAGAGACTATAAACTAAAATAAAATATTAAATACGTTTAATTCATTTTATCATAAAATAAGTTCCTATAAACTAAAATAGGAATTATCAAAGTATATAAAAATTTTGAACGAACTCAACTACAACTGTTTGTAACGACTAACAACATATATTAATATCATTAATCTTAATAATATTTCTTAACAAATAGTTACATTAAAATGAATTTTTTACAATTGTTTCACAATTTTGTTTATCATATATATGTAGACAATGTAGTTTCTATTTTTTGTTTTTTTACAACTCGTCTAACATTTTAAAATACGAACATGTTATGTCTTTTAAAAATAATATACAAATAGTTGATATCTATAATATTACATATTTCATAAGTATTATTTTGTTGTTGAAAAACATTATAATTTCTTTATAAAATAATATTTTACTAACATAATAAATCATAACAAAAAAATAACTAAAAAAATAACATTTTGTCAACATTTTAATTTGAGGAACAATTTTACAATATAAACATTTTACTTATACTTTTTCATAACAAATGGTAATAACAATAAATTTTAAAAATAATATTATAACCAACTTTAAAAATAATATATTCGACATCCTAAACTAAAATATTAATACTCTTAAATTACTTTATAACCATTTAAATTTTTTTCAATAATAAATATATAAAATACTAATCTATATTTAAAATGCATTACATACTATTTTGATGTCGGTTAGTCTCTAACTTGAAGCTTTTGAAAACATAACAACTCTTCACAATCAATACAATAACACCATAATCAAAATGAAAATTAAATAATATTCATTAAAAATAAATTCTAATACAAAATAGGCATTAAAAAAACAAAACATCAAGTAAAGATTTGATGAAACTCAAGACAGAAGTAAAATATCAATCTAACGCAAGAAACGTTACAATTGTTTTAAAATAAAAGTTGGAGAAAAATTTTGTATAGATAAGAGAGAGAGAAAATTTAGAGAGAAGTAAGAAATGATAGGAAGAATGGAAGAATGATAATGATATATATAGTGAGAAGATCTATTAGATTTTGAGGCAGCCTGGGTAGTTAGAAATGGTAGCGCATTTTGTGGCGGCATTTGCCGTCAATAAGCTGCATCGGTAAGAATTTTGCGACGGTATATGCCACCACAAATTCTAGTTGAAATTTCCAATGAGTCAACCCTTTGTGAGGGTTAGACCGTCACAAATTCAAATAAGTTTTTCCTCCATTTTTGTGACCGTATTTGGCCCCACAAAAGTTACATTTGGCCAAAAAAAATATTTTCAATTTGTGAGATCTTTTTCAGCCACTAATAACAACCAATTTGAATTTTAGTATTTGTGAGAGCTTTTTTGACTAGTAATTTGTGAGGGTTTTTTCAACAATGATGTTTTTTTAAGTTAGCCATAAATTGATGTAATTCTTGTAGTGGCTCTCTATCGACTTTGACTTCTTCCTAGAGACCATAAGTAGGACATGAACTGTCTACACAGTTCGGTCCAGAAATGGATCAAGCTCGCCTTTAGACTTTCAAACCAATCTGTAACACCCCAAGTTTAAAACACAGCGCGAGTGTATTTTTTTTTTAAATAATTAATTAAAATAATTTTTCAATTCATCACTTCAAAAGAATCGAAATAAAAAGTTTCCTTTAATCCGTTTCTTAAAAATAGTACGTCATGGATTAATCGATGAACTTAATTAAATAACTTCATCGTAATATCACTAAGTACTTAATTCTGGAAATTTAACACTAAACATTAATATATTTTCAAAAGATAACAATGTCATAATCATCCCAACAGAAAATATCAGAGTGCATAGTTTAGTGGGAAGTAGTACAATAATTTCCAAAATAAACAAATTACATTTCCGGCTCAAATCCTATACATCAAGTCTAACTGATCATGCACTAAACAAGTCTCATCCGACTCCGCCGCTCGCCTCGATGTAACCTCCTCCTCTTCATCATACAGAGAGGGATCAGTCTCCTCCGAAGTCAGATCAATGCACAGTCTCGGTCGCTTCGGCGGTGCCGGAATCTCATAACAATCATCGAATATCCTAAACGGACCCAGAATATCAGCTGCTACTGGCTTCGGCTCTTCATTCTTCTCTTCCGCCTCAGAATCACGTACATCTCCTCCAATCACCGAGTTAGGAGTCACCACTCCTACGGTGGCCTCCGTCTCAACCCCTCCAGCTGGTTCCTCTGCATCATCAAAAATTCTGTGCGCCTCCAATACCAAACGAGAAGGCACAGGAAAGTCAATCCTCGCGTAGCTGTGCTCCACGTAGTGCACCACTCCATTGGTCCTACAGGTCCTCGTCAATCTCCCCATGTATGTAACCCTGCTTGAGGTGGGGTCGTATACCCAAGCAATAGGCACAGAACGATCAATGAAGTCGAGCGACATTTCTGTCGTCTCGGGTCCCACGGGTGGCATGGTTTTGGGGGGCATCTGAGGGCAAAGCCCAAATTCCGCATATAATAGTAAAGGGTCACCGACTGAAATTAACAAATAATCACATAGCATTTATATCACAAAACAAATACACCCATGGATAACATATGACAATGATGAAAAATAAAGGTGCTCATTTTGAATTTTCATGATATTTATACTTTTTCAAAACAGCAACCTATTAATATGAAAAATATGTGGTAAGTACAGCCAACACTTCAGCAACCACAATCATTTATCAGAAATTCAGATCTCATAAAGTACTCACACACATCAATTTTCAACCATCATCATATAACCAAATCGTGACCCACCGGTCAATCCTCCAATGCAATATGTATATGCTCATGTATACAATTTCTTGGAATTACCAAGGTGCAGTCGCTCAACAGACCAGCATAATATGTTTGACTTTAACGGCCCTCAAGACTAGGGTGCAATCGCTCAACAGATCAGCACCAGTGTAGTCGCTCAACAGACCAGCACTCGTGCAGTCGCTCAACAGACCAGCACATTGACATATACTCAGGTACAATCGCTCAACAGATCAGTACCAGTGCAGTCGCTCAACAGACTAGCACTCATGCAATCGCTCAACAGATCAGCACGTTTTTGCGCATTTCAGGGTACAATCACTCAACAGATCAGTACCAATGCAGTCGCTCAACAGACCAGCACTCGTGTAATTGCTCAACAGATCAGCACATTTACGCATTACTCTGTGGCCCATCGCGGGTACCACTTGACTATGCAATGAATGAATATGCAATGTTTTCTCTCCACTGAAGCGGTATGCATTATCAGGACTAACCCTTTCCATCATTTTTCATCATTTTTCATCATTTCCATCATTTTTCAAAATATCTCTACATAATCAATATCATCATCATCACAATCAAGATTAACAGTCAAGCAATCATTAACATTTTACATCATTTCACAATTCCATTCTTAATATTCATAAGTCTTTCCCCCAACTCTTAAAATTTATACAACAGTGTTTAAAATTGAGTTTTCTGGAAAATACGAATCTGTATTCGAATACAGCCTCTCTGTATTCGAATACAGAAGCCAAAAACTGTGCAGAATTACACTCTGTATTCGAATACAGCCTTCTTGTATTCGAATGCAGAGGCTGTCACAGTGTAAAAATCACTTCATTACCATCACTTCAAACTGTCACTATATCAGTAGAGCCTCAAAAACTTCATTACCATCACTTCAAACTGTCACAAAAATTCCATTTTAATTCATCACAAACCTTCCCAAATGATACCCAACACTTAAGGTTTATAAAACAATGTTTAAAACTCTGGATTTTTGAAAAACATGAATCTGTATTTGAATATGACCCCCTTGTATTCGAATACAGAAGTTGAAACTGTAATTTCAACATTCAGTATTCGAATACAGCATGCCTGTAGTCGAATACAGAAACCAAAAACAGTGTATAATTAGCATTTTCCCACCATCATTGAAGTTTTTATTAAACTCATTATCTCTTCTTCAAAACTATTCAAAAACTTCATTTTAAACTGTTTCAAACATTCCCCAACACTTTAAAGTTCACATGGCAGAGTTTAAAACTTGATTTTCTGGAAAACACGAATCGGTATTCGAATACAGCTTCCTTGTATTCGAATACAGAAGCTAATAACTGAGTTTCTGGTAAAACCCGAATCTGTATTCGAATACAGTTCCCTTGTATTCGAATACAGAAGCAAAAATTGTGAAAGTCAGCATCCTATATTCGAATACGAGACTATCGTAGTCGAATACAGATGCGAATACAGTGTTAACACTTCACTTCTGTATTCGAATACGACAGAGTCGTAGCCGAATACAGATGTTAAGTCAGAAGCAAAAATCCTTCCTCTGTATTCGAATACAGGGGCCCGTATTCAAATACCAGTTTGAAAATTTGAGTAAAACAGAACTTAACAGGCTGTATTCGAATACACTCATGTTGTATTCGAATACACCTTTGAATTTAGTGAACTTTTCCTGAAAAACTACCACACATTTTCAATCTTTTTCCTTTGAAAAACCAGTACAACCCCAAACAGATTATGCATGTCTTTAGAACCATAAAACTCAAGCATTTTTCATCAATACATATTTTCCAGAAGAAACACTTTCATCATTTAAAATCCATTTTCCTTTGAAAACATCAGCATCACCAGAATCACTCAAAAACAGAATGTTAATCACACAGAACAGAAACAGAATCATCAACACCAAAAGCGACTTCTTTGTTTTGCTTAAATCCTCCAAACAGAATATCAGACTCAAAAACAAAACATGCATTTCCAAAAGTTTACATGTTGAGCATTCTCAAAACAACATGCAAAGTATATCTAGCATTCTTACACAACCAAACACAACTTGCAAAGCATTTCAGCTTCCCACACAAGCAGAACAACATTCATACATTTAGTCAAACAGCAACCATCACATAGCAGTAAGGCACCAACATAATGTTTTTTTTTTTGCATTTTATACAACCAGCACAACAGTTTTGAAAATATGCATTTTAATCATCTTCCAAAATAACATGCAAGGTATTTTCCAACTTTCCCACATAACAAAACAGCATCGAGATAACCACCCAAAACAGCACATCACAGATTTTTAAACTCTCAACATAATGCATTTTCTTTCACCTTTCAAATAGTCATGCAAAACAGTTTCTTTTTCAAAACAGAAACTCAAATATGATCACACCTCAAACATACAATTTACAGTCCTAAAATGCAACTAGAAAGTCGAAGGTGCCCTTACCCTTGTTGTGTTTCTGCTACTGCTCACGTTTCTGTTTTCGTTCCCGTTTACGCGTCAAAAATCGGCGAAACTCCCGTATGTGTTTGCTGCTACGAAACTGGGTTCTCTAGCTCCGGAATGATGAGGGGAATAACTTTTGTACTGGGGGTTTTCTGGTTTTGGTGCTTAGATTTCTAAGTAATGTTACTTTTGAGGAACTCCCTCTTTTCTTTCTTTTGAACGGACTGGAACAGAAACAGAATGGGAGGGAAGGGATACTGTTACATGCAGTATGGGCAGTGAGGGAGGAGGAATGGTGTTCTGATTTCACCATCCTTCTCACTTCTATATATAGGCTTGTGTGGGTGCCACCTCACCCGACACTTGTCTGATCCTCAGCACTTAACCAATCTCGTCGCAATTAGCCATTAATCCCTTAATTAACTGTCCGTTAATTTAATTACTCGTAATTAAATTAATTTTTTTTAATCCAATAATCTTAATTTATCTTCCAAAAAAAATAAATATATATATATATATATATTCACTCAAAACATACATATATTAAATATTTTACAAATATCCCCAAAATACACTTAATATTAATTCCATAATTTTAATTTAAAAATTAAGTGTCTTACACAATCCATGGTAGACTTCTTAAGTGTAAGTACAAAGAGTTTGCACTTCACAGATCCCCTGTTTGAAAACCTAAAATAATGTTGACCTCTTGGACGTGACCTTTAGGGGCATCGGTGCTGTCAGACGTGTCCATAAGAGAGGGTATCAAAATATTTGGATATCAGATAGTTGTTAATTTTTCTTGAAAAAGCGTTCTAACGTTTACCTTTATCATCAAAATTTGACCCTTAGCCGAAAAGCTTGCATGTTATTCTGATGTGTTGTGAAAGCTGAAATGCTTGCATGTTATCCTGATGTTTGAGAAAGCTGAAATGCTTTGCATGTTATTCTGATGTTTGAGAAAGCTGAAATGCTTGCATGTTGTTCTGATGTTTGAGAAAGCTGAAATGCTTTGCATGTTGTTCTGATGTATGAGAAAACTGAAATGCTTACATGATGTTCTGATGGTTTGAAAATCTGGTGTTGTTGATGATTTCAAAATAAAAAGGGTTTAAAAACTGATGAAAGTGTTTCCTTCAGGAAAATTTCACTGGTTTTCGAAGGTGTATTCGAATACAACATGTGTGTATTCGAATACAACCTGTCAAGCTTCTATTTTACTTAAGTTTTCGAAACTTGTATTCAACTACGAGCCCCTGTAGTCGAATACAGAGGAAGGATTTTTATTTCTGATGATTCTGATAATCATCCTGTTTTGCCTCTGATGATTCTGATAATCATCCTGTCTTGCCTCTGATGATTCTGATGTTAATCATCCTAATTCTGCTTCTGATGATTTTGATGTTAATCATTCTATTTCTGCTTCTGATGATTCTGACAATCATTCTATTTTGCTTTTGATGATTCTGATGTAAATCATCCTATTTCTGCTTCTGATGATTCTGATAATCATCCTATTTCTGCTTCTAATGATTCTGATAATCATCGTGTTTCTGCTTCTGATGATTCTGATCTTAATCATCCTGTTTCTACTTCTGATGATTTTGATGTTAATCATCCTATTTCTGCTTCTGATGATTTTGATGTTTATCATTCTGTTTCTGCTTCTGATGATTCTGATAATCATCCTGTTTTGCTTCTGATGATTCTGGTGTGAATCATTCTGTTTTGCTTCTGATGATTCTGGTGTGAATCATTTTGTTTTGCTTCTGATGATTCTGGTGTGAATCATTCTGTTTTGCTTCTGATGATTCTGGTGTGAATCATTCTATTTTGCTTCTGATGATTCTTGTGTGAATCATTCTGTTTTGCTTCTGATGATTCTTGTGTGAATCATTCTGTTTTGCTTCTGATGATTCTTGTGTGAATCATTCTGTTTTGCTTCTGATGATTCTTGTGTGAATCATTCTGTTTTGCTTATGATGATTCTGGTTTGAGTCATTCTGTTTTGCTTCTGATGATTCTGGTTTGAGTCATTCTATTTTGCTTCTGATGATTGTGGTGTGAGTCATTCTGTTTTGCTTCTGATGATTCTGGTGTGAGTCATTCTGTTTTGCTTCTGATGATTCTAGTCTGAATCATTATGTTTTGCTTCTGATGATTCTGGTGTGAGTCATTCTGTTTTGCTTCTGATGATTCTGGTGTGAGTCATTCTGTTTTGCTCTGATGATTCTGGTGTGAGTCATTCTGTTTTGCTCTAATGATTCTGGTGTGAATCATTCTGTTTTGCTTCTGATGATTCTGGTATAAGTTATTCTGTTTTGCTTCTGATGATTCTGGGTGAGTCATTATGTTTTGCTTCTGATGATTCTGATTCTGGTTCAGTTTCTGATGTTCTGATGTTAATCATTCTGATTCTGGTTCTGTTCCTGATGTTTTGATGTTAATCATTCTAATTCTGGTTCTGTTTCTGATGTTCTGATGTTAATCATTCTGATTCTGGTTCAGTTTTCTGATGTTCTGGTGTTGATGATTCTGATTCTGGTTCAGTTTCTGATGTTCTGATGTTAATCATTCTGATTCTGGTTCTGTTTTCTGATATTCTGGTGTTGATGATTCTGATTCTGGTTCAGTTTCTAATGTTCTGATGTTAATCATTCTGATTCTGGTTCTATTTATGATGTTCTGATGTTAATCATTCTGGTTCTGTTTCTGATTTTCTGATGTTAATCATTCTGATTCTGGTTCTGTTTTCTGATGTTCTGGTGTTGATGATTCTGTTTTCAGATGATCTGATGTTGATCATTCTGGTTCTGTTTCTGATGTTCTGATGTTAATCATTCTGACTCTGGTTCTGTTTCTGTTTCTGATGTCTGGTGTTGATGATTCTGATTCTGGTTCTGTTTCTGATGTTCTGATGTTGATCATTCTGGTTCTGTTTTTGACTTCTGTATTCGACTACATGCATGTTGTATTCGAATACAGAATGTTGAAATTACAGTTTCAGCTCCTGTATTCGATTACAAGGGATCTGTATTCGAATACAGATTCGGGTTTTCAGAAATTCCAAGCTTTTCAACCTTGTTTTATAAACCCTAAGTGTTGGGGAATTTTGGGAAGGTTTATGATGAATTAAAATGGAATTTTTGTGATAATTTGAAGTGGTGGTGATGAAGTTTTTGCGACTTTACTGATGTAGTGAAAAATGTTGATTTATGCACTGAGACTGCCTCTGTATTCGACTACCAGGGGGGCTGTAGTCGAATACAGAGTGTTAATTCTGCACTGTTTTGGCTCTTGTATTCGAATACATAGAGGCTGTATTAGAATACAGATTTGTATTTTCCAGAAATCTCAATTTTAAACACTGATTTGTGAATTTTAAGAGTTTGGGGAACAATGGAAAGACTTGAGATGATTAAGTATGGAATTTGTGAGATAATGTGAATTGTTATTGATTGCTTGACTGTTTAATCATTGATGTGTTGATGATAAAGTTAATTGTGTTGAGATGTTCTGGGGGAAATGCTGGAAAGGCTGAGTGTTTCTGATTTTTTTGCATACTGTTTTCAGTGAAGAGAAAACATTGCATGTCCATGCATTTTATAGTCAAGTGGTGACCGCGATGGGCCATAGAGTAATGTGGTGACCGTGATGGGCCGCGAAGTTAACTAGTAACCACAGTAGTGGGCTACGGAATGGCCGCATGTTCATGGTGGTCCATTCTATCCGTGCGAGGATTTAACTTCTATGTATTTGGCCTGTGAGAGGCTAATACACGTGAATGTAGTAACCGTGATGGGTTGTAGAGTGGCCGCGTGTTCGTGGTGGTCCATTCAAATATGTTAAACGTTCTGGTCTGTTGAGCGACTGCACGAGTGCTGGTCTGTTCAGCGACTGCACTAGGTGCTGATCTGTTGAGCGATTGCACCTTGGTCTTGAGGGCCGTTAAAGTCAAACATATTGTGTTGGTCTGTTGAGCGACTGCACTAGGTGCTGATCTGTTGAGCGATTGCACATTGGTCTTGAGGGTCGTTAAAGTCAAACATATTGTGCTGGTCTGTTGAGCGATTGCACCTTGGTGATTCCAAGAAAATTGTATACATAAGCATATACATATTGCATTGAGGGATTGACCAGTGGGTCACGTTTGATTATATGATGAATGAGTGGAAATTGAATGTGTGTGAGTACTATTCAGAATCTGAATTTCTGATTTAATGATTGTGATTTGCTGAGGTGTTGTTTGTACTTACCACATATTTTTCATATTCATTGGCTACTGTTTTTGTAAAGGCATATATGTCATGAAATTTCAAAATGAGCATCTTTATTTATCATCATTGATTTTATGATATGCCATGTGTATATTTGTTGCTGTGAAATATATGCTATGTGATTATTTGTTAATTTCGGTCGGTGACCCTTGCTATTATATTGTGGAAATTGGGCTTTGCCCTCAGATGTTACCCGAACCCGTCCTACCGACGGATACACTAACGACGGAAACGTCGTTAGTTTCCCCTGATCTTTACGTACGGAGTCTACGTGGACAATGCAGAGGGACGGACAGCTGGTTGAAGACGAGCCTTATAGAGAATACGGTGGAGACCGTGCTACTGTAGCTTAGTGCATGATCAGACTAGACTTTTGAATAGGGTCTTGAGTTTTGGGAAATGTAATTTATTTTGGGAATTAATGTATGACTTTTCCTCTGTATTTTCCGCACTCTGATACTGTTTAGTGGCCACAGGCCGGGTGTTCTCTTTCGAAATGAACTGATGAAAATTTTATTTTAATTCCCTTGACATTAATTTTGGAAAACTCATTTTAATTATTTATTAAAAAAAAAATACACTCGCGCTGTGTTTTAAATCAGGGTGTTACATTCTCCACTAAGGCTAAACGCTCATTTTTTTTCTTCTTCAATGAGACAAGATTTTCTCTAGACGACAATGATTAGGTTTCAGAGTAGTTCGTTAGCTTCTCCTTTGTCAGCAGGTGGCATCGATGGTTGTTGAACGAGAACCTCCACCATTTCACCATCGTTCCTTTTAGGTGACAGATGTTGTCAACGCATACTGTTGGTTTTGTTGTGGCTTGACCGCCACGTTCATCATTGTTGTAATTTCAGTCTCCTTTTTGGGAGCAATGGATTAGTTTTTGAAAATGTTTGAATTTAATAGAAAAGTTTTCGCACAGACTGTGACATTGTTCGGTATAGAACTTGGATTTCTGAATTTGAGATAAATTGCATAATTTGTTGTGGAAGATGACAACGACGATTCCAAGCCTTGCATTGGGGTGATGTACCTCCACAAAGCATTAAGTTTTCATTCATTCTATTCTTTTAATGTGTTCTTGGCTTTATAATTTCTTCTTAAAGCATTGCCTTTTTTCATTCTATCTCACACACTCGATTGACTGAACGAGTTTTTCTTAAATAAAGAGATGTCCGTTGAGAATGTTATTGTTGGAGATTTTCAATCACCATTTATTACAAATCAGTATTTAAGATGCATCCATATATATCTTCATGATTGATTATGCGTATCTTTAATTTAAGAGGGCAGATCTTAGAGGATGTTATTAACAGAGGATGTGACAAAGACTTTCAGAAAGTTAACAAATTCAAGATGTTGACCAGAGGATAAACAGATTTTTCTTCTTTTAGAGTGTTTCCTTTTTTAGAGTTTGTTATTTTAGAGTGATTATTTCCGTCAGAGCATTGGATGTCTTGAGTGTTTTCTTTTTATCAGAGACAGGCGGTCAATTTGCTGGTATTAAAGGATTCACCGGAGGCACGTTTGAGAGCTTGTTCATAAGAGTCAGACATAGTTGCAGTAGTTTCTTCAGAGTCATTGTGATCTTTGTTTAGAAGATTCTCTTTTCATTTTTCATCAGAGGATCTAACTTATACCAGAATTATGACTTGTATTCCTTGTGCCTTTAATACTTTGACTTAGACTGTATAGCACAAGATATATTATGACTTGCTCTATTAGTGAACATATTTACTTGTTTATTAGGTGATAATATTTTGTGTTTAGAAACACTTAGATTACTATCTCTAACTTACTTGTAATTTATGTTACCTAAAAATAGATAGTCATTAATATAAATCTTTGTCTTCTAACTTACTCTACACACTTAGCAAATGCAATTACGAGATAGTTGTTCTTTACTTTTTTTATCATCAAAACATCAACTAGAGGATTTAAGCTAAAACCACTTTTGCATTAACACCTCGGGTTAGAATTTCTATTGTCGAAGTTATGTGGAAGCCTTCTTCTATTGTTGCTCTTAGTTGTTTTGCTTTTGCTATTGGTCATTCATTTACTTTTCATGTTGAGCCTATTGATCGTATGACTTTTATTGAAGTTGCTTCTTCAAGAGGTGGAAGAGACTTTGGATGGAAACATATTCTCAGTTGGTTGCTCTACCTTTCAAGTCTCCTCAAATTGTTCCCTGGAAATTACGTAATCATTGACTGAATTGTCTTAAGATTATTAAAGGCTCTCAATTTATCATTTCTCATATATATCAAGAAGGAAACCATTGTGCATATAAGCTTATTAATTTTGCTTTCAATGATCAACGTTTCACTTGGTGGAATATACCTACCTTTATTCAAGATGACTTTTTCAAAATTAGAAATAGTCTATCTACTTTTCGTTTTTGTTGATTGGAGTTTCATATCTTTGTTTTATGTCTTTACTAGTTGCTTTAGTTTGGGGTTTTTCCCTAACGTTGTTAAGCACTGCACTCTTTTTCCCTTCATAATGGTTTTCTCCTTTGGTATTTTTCTAGTCAAGTTTTTAACGAGACAAATGTTTGCACTTGTGTTATTTCATTTGATTTGGGCCTAGTCCCCCAAATTGTTATATTTTCTTGGTTTAAATATGTTTTTGGTTCCTTGCAATTATAACATTTTTTGGTTTTGGTCCTCGTAAGTTTATTTATTTGCTTCACATCTATTGAAATATAGTTTCATTTTAAAATAGTTCTTCCATTCACCTTCTGTTACAAAAACTATAATACCGTTAAACCAATTCTACCACTCCCTCTCCCCTAACTCCTTAACTCTAACCAAAACTTGACTCATCACCATAACCCCATCATTTTCCACCAAATCGACTATTTAAACAACAACCTTATTCTTCTACTCTCTCAAAGATAAAGTATTGGGTCTTTTTCCAATCACTTCCAATAAAATCCAACAAAGATTCGGTTTCTTTCAATAGATCACCATTGGTAACACCCAAAACTCTTTTCTCTTACGTTTGTCAAACTGCATTGTTTCACATAGGAAAAAACTGAGTGTTCTAGAAATGCATAGAAGGTGTTCGATTATTTCACAAACTGTAGGTCAAAAATGCACAAATGAAGGGTTTGAATTGTGTATTATGTTTTAAATAATTCTTTGGGCTTACAAATAGTGAAAATAAAAACAAATAAAATCAGAGGAAGTAAACACATTACCCTGGTTCAATGACACAATGACTTACCCTGGTTCACTACCAACCCAGTAGCTACATCTAGTGCCTTCACCCAGAAGGATTTAATCCAGTAATTCGAAACAGATTACAACCACTTAACTTTTTCAGTTAAGACTTCTCAGCATCCAACTTGAAAACCAAAAGTTGCCGGGGATTTACAGCCACTTATTGGGTCAAGTTACACAAGTGTTTAGTTTTTGTTTTTGGGTTTACTCTCACTAGAGAATGGTTACAATATTGCTCAATTAGCACAACTAGAATGATATTACAATTGATTGTTAAATATAATCTAAGTAATTGATGATTGATCGATATTCAAGTCATATATTTTTTTCATTCATATCTTGTTCTTCAAGTAATGAGGACATTTTATAGATGTCAATTCTTGCTTTCAGATCACTTCAATCTTTTCTTCTTATTCTAACCTTCTTCAAATTCCAACGTTCTGAAAATTTAATTATGGTTTCTTTAATTTTCTATTTTCCCAATGCAACCAAATTCTGATGATTGTTGCTTTCGACATGTGTCTAGATTCATAGATGACAGTTGTTGGAATTAAATTGTTGATCGTTGTTGGAGTTCAATTCAGAGATAAAGCTTCAATTCAAAATTTTGTTGCTTAATTTAATTCAGTTCTAAGCTTTAATTCATAATTACGTTGCTTGATCGTTGTTGGGATTTTCAGAATGTTCCATCATTGATTTGCACACATCCGTTGTTGTGAATTTGAATTGTACTATTTCTATTTGATGAGATATTCAATTTGTTGCATTTAAGAATGTAACTGACTAAGCACTTTAATCCTTTCAATTGTGGACAAAAGTAACTGCTTGGGCATTTGAATCTTCAGTATCAAAATCAAAGGCAGTGAGCCTTTATTAGATTTTGTTTCTGAGTCCTGTGTCTTAAGAGTCAACTTCCAGAGTCATGACTTTTATTAGAGTCATAGAGTTGACTTTTTCTAGAGCCATTGACTTTATCCATGTTGTGTTGACTTTTTCATCAGAGGCATTGACTTTCTTCAGAGTCAAATGCTTGCCTGTGTTGGAGGCAGAATCTAATAATCAAAGTCAGAAGTAGTATGAAGTTCAGAGTCAGTCCCAATCATCTTCTGATGTTGAATTACTGGCAGAGGAAACTTTGTAGACGCAGAGTCAATGTTGCATATCAAAGTTAGATGCTTGTGCCTCTGAGTTGCTTTGTTGAAGGCAACTTATTTGAACATGTTGCACTTAACTTCATAGTCTCGTCTTTAGAGGAAAAACCTTTGAGGCATATCATTAGCGTTAGATCCTTAGACTCAGTTACTTAAAGGCAGATCCTTATAGGCATCTCCTTTAAAGGACGCGTGTTGTTCCTCTACTCTGATCTGTCCTTGTATTTTGTTTCCTCTTAATATGCTTGCTTCCTCTGATGGACGCGTTTCCTCTTATCCAAGATACTTCCTCTGATCTTGGGCGCTTCCTTTGATCTTGTGCGCTTCCTTCTAATTTATTTTCTGCACACTCAATTAAATTATTAGTGCATTAAATTGATTCACAAAATACCTTTTCACAAAATATCTTTTGTTATCATAAAAACAAAATAAGGAATTGTTCTATAAACCATCCAGGTTCTAACACAAGCCGTCGAACCCAAAAAGAGAGTTCCCAAGAAATGGGCCTTGTTTTGTCGAAGAAGCTTGAGAGCTTAAGGTAGTTTCTGCCACCGGTGTAAGGGTAAACCGAGTGTTGGTCACGGAAGATGAATGTACCGTTTATATTTAGGTTTAACGGTTTTATAGTTTTTGTAACGGAAGTTAGATGAAAGGATTATTTTAAAATGAAACCATATTTGCAGGATGTGAACTAAACAAAAAAACTTACAAGGACCAAAATAAAAAAAATGTTGTAATTGCAAAGACCAAAGACATATTTAAATCTATCTTCTTTTATTGATAATATTCATTAGGGTGTTACAAATGATAAGTGATAGTTATATAGTGTCAATATAATTGAAATGTTATATTTGTCATATGATACTTTTACACACTACTTTTTACTTAAAAAAAGTATAAAATATAAATATTATTTTTTATTAGAAATGTTCTTTTATAAATTAGAATAGTAAAAAACTCGTACACAATTATAATATCTTCGATTTGAACTCGATATATGGTATTCATCCTTATAATTTTTGTATTTTCTAAATTGACTAGGCTTTACACTAATTTTAATTCAAAAAATTTAATCTCAAGAAAATAGAACGTTAGTTAAAAAAAAAAAAAATTAGAGCATATCTCAATGACTTTATAGTGCAAGGCAACTAGGGTATGTGCCTTAGGCCCAATTTTATACTTGCATATGCTCTAGGCGTACGATAGTGGTTATAAGGCCTCCATATAAAAAATAATAATGGATATAATGCTGAGGGTTTACGGTCTCATTTTATCTATGTTTATGTCCACAAAATAATATATATATATATATATATATATATATATATATTTAAAAAAATTATATTAAAATGGTAAATAGTTATTTTAAAAAGGCCCTTTATATAGATAATTTATTAGAAATAATTTTATATAACATCAAGTCTGTTTAAAATTTTGGCTTTAAGTTTTCAAAATTTCTAGATGGCGCTGACAAAAAGATGACGGTATGTCTATCTATTTTTACTCGCTATCCTTTATAATATTTTTATTTTATTTTAGAAGATACAGTAAATTCTATTATAATTAACTCACACAAATGTGAGGTACTGGATTCTCACTCGAAACAAGACGTTCAACCTAACAATATCGGTATTATCAGTTGACTTAGAACTTAAGAATATTGTGTATAATATATGTATTACCTAAATTTCAATATTAATATTTATATTACATATTTTTAAAGTTACCAAAGCTTTATTACATATTTTTAAATTTGAAAGTTGAAAAAAATTGAATTGTTACATAGTTTACTAAAATTTTGGTGTTGATTAAGATTATATTTTAATTTAGAAAAAAATCTTAACTGTTAAGGATAGATTTATTTAGAAAAAAATATCTAACTAAATTAGAAATTGTCTTTATGTATGATGATTATCCTTTATTATTAAAAAATCAAGTAAATGAAAAATAATGTCACATATAACGAAATGTTTATTCTGTGAAAATATTTTCTATTTATTTTCTAAAATGTGTGTTCAACTTAAATTGATAAAAGACTCTATAATAAGGATGATAATTAGACCGATGCTCATAAGATATTTGCAAAAATTACTTAAAATAGGTAAGATAAAAATCTGCATTACGAGTACGCGTAATTTCCCGCAACAATAAATGGTTATGGGTGTGAGTACTTTGGTACCTACATCGCACCCACGTAATATATATTATTTTTATATTTATATAATTATACAACACAAAGATGTCAATAAAGATATATATTTTATCGAACTGACAAATGTTGATACTATTATGTTGGACTTTTTTTTCTGAGTTCGAATCTGAGACCTACATAATTGTTAGTTTATAGTTGTATGAATCTTAATATACAAATAAATCACAACTAAAGTTAATCAAACCTCTCTTAATTTTTTTGGGTGGAATAAAAATATTTTATAACTAAAACATATATAAAGTTAACAATAAATGTCATAAAATATGTTAGTGATTTTCTAAATAGTATTTTGTTTTTATTCAAATAAATTTGTGTTTAGTTTAGGAATTATTTTTATTTTAGTTTGTTTCTATTAATATCACTTTTTAAGCTAAAAATTTATTAAAAAGAAAAGAAAAATCAGAGGGATATAAAGCGAACCCAATAAATAAAGAAAATAATAAGTATCAAAACAGACTCATCAAATCATGCACGTTTTTTCACATGTCAGGATAAATTAGAACCAAAGACCTCACGAATTACACTTTATATTGACCCACTTTAACATTAATTTTACAAGAGAAAAAATTATGACCAACACATTGACAATGTGAACAAAAGAGTGGATGATTCTTATATTCGGCATTAACAAGAAAAAAAACAACCTTCTATTTCAACCAAATTCTATTTCTAATTTTAGTAGACAGGTCAATATTTATTAAAAACTCTTACAAAACGTTCAAAAGATCTATCAAAGAAAGTCTTGTAAAATCATCAAGATTTACTAGAATTCCAAGACTTAACAATAACAAAGAGATCTTTGGCCGCCAGTATTCTTGAGGAAGACTCGAGAAACAAACTAAGTTGTTGTTTGCTTATAATTATTTGGATTGAAATTCATAGACCAAGCAAAGAATAATTTGAGAAAGTTAGGTATAAGGCTCAAAGAAACCATCACATGAAGGCTCCAAACTCATTTTATACTCCTCTTGAGGTATTTTAATATCACTAAACTAAGGAAATATTTTAAATGATTCAATATTTTGGATAAATTTAAATACTTTGTTTTATTATTGTCGTCATTCAATATTAAAAACTTTGAATATTTTCTTAATTGTATTAAAATAATATAGTATATTGTAATTTAACAATTTATTTTAATTCAAATGCGGGTAATGGGTACATAGAAAAGTACTATAGTATATATCATATCCAGACTCTACCGATTGTCATCCCTACTCTATAACATAAAATGATAATTAATGAAAATACATTTTCAAAAATAATGAATATGATTTTTGACATTTTCATTTTTTATATAAATGTAGACAATCGATTCCTTTAAAACTTGATTACCGCCTTATTAATAAATAAACACAAATTTTTAAAAATGAAAACAGAATATTTTCAAAGGAAACGGCCCCTAAAATGTTTATTTCATTTATGTCATGACCCAGGACACTTGAGAGAAACAAAAAGGATATTGAATCTCTGATTAGAAAATAAATAAGCAAGATAGTTTTGATCCACGAAAGAACCATAAAACTCTAATCACAGTTTCTTTTTAGTATCTAACTAACAGTGCATCTGGTCTTTGCAAATAACAATAGTGGTTACTTGTGGACAATAAAGAGTTTACAGCAGATCTCAACTCTGACTAAAATCACAAAGCAGAAACTATGAACTGATATTGTCTAATAGAAATGAACATCTATATGCTACAACCGAAGATCCGAAATCAACGAAGACACCGTGTTATAGCCCGCCGAATATGCTTGACCTTTTAAAATTGTAAAAGCATTTTTTTACTACAAAAGAATACCTCCATTGGCTTTTGCTTCGAAGGACCATTCACTTGCAATAGAGGATTGGAATGGTCAATAATATATTCCCACACACACCAACTGGAACTACTGCTTGTGTGAATCCAAATCTTCCACCAAGGTTTGAACTTGAAGTTCCAATTCATAATCAATGAAAATTGCATTGCTGCAATAAAGGATGAGAGTAATCAATATGTTTTTCCCATAAGGGCTTGTATTTTTCAATCCCAATCTTCAACCAAGGTTTGGAGTTCCCGTTGAAGTGGAGTACAGCCCCTCTCTCTATCAACTGAGGATCAACGTTTGTGTAGCCAAAACCCAGTACATGCCACGATGGATCCAAGGGTTCGGTTAATCCGTAAAATGTTAACAGTCCGGGTGGCAAGGTACCGAGTTTCCATAGTGTCCGATCTACATTCTTTTCCTGCCAATAGTGGTAGATGCCGGTTACATTCTTTTTCCTCCATTCAACCAAATCAAATACATTCATCCCGAATGCCCATCCACATGCATCGGGATCAAAATGTGCTCTAATAAGAGGATGAGAATAGTTCAAGTATTTATGATATCTATGAAATGTCTCCATGCATGTCTCAACAGCTCCATTAACATTCCCATTCAAATCAATTGTAAAAAGATCAGAAAGATCCTTCTGAACAACGACATCATCGTCTAGGAAAACGATCTTCTTCAATGCGGGAAAAACTTCAGGGATATAGAACCTCAGGTGGTTAAGCATTGACAGATATTTAGGATTTCGAAACTTAATAGGTGTCTTTCCATCATCACTGTTTCCAGAAAAGTAGTAGCTTTGTATTTCCGAGTCTTGAAGTTGCTTAAGCACAGGAACATACGAAGCATTTAACCAAGTGAAGTCTTCATACTTCTGAACTTTCACAGTCACCCCACAGAAATCGTTCATGGCAAACCACGCCTTCATCGCGGCATAATTTATTTCATCAGTGACAAGGTGAAAAACAATCATATTGGGATTCTTAGAATTTTTTGCAGTTGAATTGACCACAACCGAAGTTGCAATAATGTTGTCAGAGAACACGCAAAAATGATAAAGATTTTTATCCTTAATCTTCATCTCTACTTGCCTTTTGTCCTTCAATTTCTTTTGCAAATTAAGGTTTTTGAACCATTCTGTTGTCAACCGGACACCAAGACAGTATAAGCTTTTCGGGACTTCTTCAGCCGCTATTTGTCCATATTTTGAACTCTTTTCAGTTACTGAATTCATCTGTTCTTCAAGGGCTTGGATTTTTGCTTTGAATTTCATAATCATGGTTGCACTGTCATAATGGAGCTGTTGGGCCTGGTATAACAACAATGCCATATCACGGATGGCACTTTCTGATTCTCTTGTTAAAGGAGAGCGCCTAGTGGCAGCATTTGAGAGGAGAATCTGCGAGTTGCGGATCTGAGCACTTAGTTCCCAAGCAAATTGGAGATTGTTACTTTCTTTTGCAATTACAACAAAAGCTTTTGCTAAGGATATCTGATCATTAAGTTGTCTGGTCACTGAGTCTGAACTTAACATCTCATCGGTAATATTAAGGCCTTCCATAATCCTATCATTCTTGTAAGTTCTCTGCACAACAGGATACAAGAAATTATTCGCTAAACAAGGACAACAACAACCCAATCTCTCCAAAAATAAGTAAGATATAATACACTAGCTTTGAAATAAGAAGTCAAGCATGCCATGCAGGCTATGTTCCAATAACTTAATCAAGTTTAAGTAATTTTTGGTATGAGCTACACATTACCCTTTAATTATTCTGTTACAGTTCCAATGTGATAAATTAAAACATGATGAAGATATATTAGGGAAAAATTATTTTTTCTCAATAATAAGGAAATGAAATGTATGTGACATAACTTAGGACAAGAGAAACATATGGAAGTATCACTATTCTTCTTATTGCAATACATCTACCAAAAAGCACCCCATATAATTGTAGTCATTTTAAACAAATTATAACAATGTGAGCACAAAGTAATAGCCATAGCCTATGAAGCACAGCCACTCCTCGGATTAGGAGTGTCCCTGTGGCAGTGTCCGATACCCGTGCAACACATGTCAAACAACTCATACAAGTGTCTCCAAAAAAAACATCTTTGCTTTGTTTCCACACATCTTGAGCAATTGTCAAACACAGCAGACTCATCTACAGTTATTATTGCCAGCTATTCTAAAGTATTTTAATTAGGCATTTGAAATTTTTTCGCATATACATGTCTTTTCACATATTGACATACAAACATCTTTATCTTCTAAAGTATTCAAGGATGACGATCAATGAAGGGATTAAAGATCTTAAATTTGATTCCATTATTTAGTATTTTGGTAGGAGATGGATGGATGAAGTTGAAAGATTAGCATATATGTATCGTTGTCAGTGTCCTATGTTTTTTACAGTAGAGGTATCGACGTGTCTGTGTCGTGTCCGTGTCAAAGTCCATGCTTCATATGCAATAGCATGGTATGGATTCAAATCCAAAGATTATTTGAAGTTTTCTTCATTACTATATGTTGACGGTTTCCATGTTTTGAAAGATGTATAACAAACTTGCAAAAGCAATGTCACCGAGCCATGTTAGACTAGCGATTATATAAATTAAGCAAGCAGTGATGTGATGTCACAATAAAACCAACAGTTTAAAAAATCTGATCAGGCACACAATACTGCTATTCCAAAATATTAGCTGTTAAAATTCTGATTGATGTAAAAAAAGGCGTAGAGTGTATACCCTATGGAAATTAAAAAAAAAGAAGCAAGATAGAGAAACAGAACAACAGTCAACGTTCCTGAAACACGTCTCACACAGAACCCCTTGTTTCTCAGGAATACAGGTTATATTACAAATGCATCAAATGCATGAGCCCCAAACAACAAAGAACAAAAACTGAGAATTAATCATATGAATCAACCCCTTTTATACACCCCAAAAATTAAAGGCATGTAAAGCAAATAAGCACAAAAGCCAGCTCCCAGAGACTCATGGTATATAATTCCGAAAACACAATGAGTTTCCAACATCTTTTTAAAGCTTATCTAGACTTATCTAATGGTACAAGTTCATGTATCTAAGTGTTTAGACGAGCTACCAAATAACTCAGAGAACTTAAGTTTCAGTTTTCGCGTCTCCCTAAATGTTGAGATTGTAAATAACTTTTTAATGACATGGATATAGAAACATCTTATTGAGCTTAGGAGACATAAATTTAGCTGTTTAGTCAATTTTCCCTTACAAAATAAGGCACAACAATAACTTGTATAAAGAACCAATATCATATTAACTTAACAGAAAACAAAGCTTCCACATCCTAGACTATGATCCAAAAAGAAATTAGTTGGGCTTTCACACAAATCAGCAAACAAGAACAGAATTCTACAAAAACGGATGAGAAAAAAGCAATACCTTTGACAAAGCCGGTCTAGACTCAATTTGAGTCCCTTTGGTCAGAATATAAATAAAGAGAAGAACCACTGCACAGCACAATGCCCACCACAACGCATCAGGAACCCTTCTCCGCACTGGCCTTCGAAAATCTGTTGCTCTTCGCCTCATTTTCCAAATTTGTTCAAAACCCCAATTTTCCCCCTAAAATTCAGGGGAAAAACAGAATTACAGATCGCGTGGTATTACCAAGATCTACGCCAATTGGGGTTTCTAGATTTAGATATTTAGGTTAAGAAGATTCGAACTTTGGAGAAATATTTAGTTTTGTCGGCATGCACCGATGAAGAGCTTTGTGATCACTACAATGAGCAAAAGGTAAAAAACCGCATAAGACATTCAAGCAAAGTACCACACAACATATTAGTCACAACGTAACCCAACAGTAAAATACAACTCAATCCCAATCAAAGGTTATGGAAATTAAAACCTTAATTAAATTACTTTTTCGGTTTTTTTTTTTTTAGTTTTTTAATTTATTTTAGTTGATTTCTTAATTACGGTTTGTTAGCTATTTTAGTCATTTTCATCATTTTTAACCAGTTAGGAAAGTTTTACCCCATACTCCCAATTATACCTATACCCCATATATTTTTCAAAATGTCGTGCATTTTTTTTACTATTTTGATAAATAAAAATTCATTTTTTTTTTACCTTCTAAAGATTTCTGGAATTAAAAAAAAAAAATTTCAATAGTTAACGAAAAACTTGGAAAAAATTTTTCAGAAAAAGAAGCGTAAATTTAACTTAACACTACCAGAAAACTTGTAACTTACCAACAAGTTTTCCGGTAGTTATCGGAAAACTTGTAGGGAAATTTTTCGGTA
The DNA here is from genome assembly GCA_037974295.1 of Cicer cuneatum. Classification (NCBI taxonomy): domain Eukaryota; kingdom Viridiplantae; phylum Streptophyta; class Magnoliopsida; order Fabales; family Fabaceae; genus Cicer; species Cicer cuneatum. The sequence continues at coordinate 33,256,162 of JBBPBO010001984.1, read as the reverse complement.
GTTACTGGAAAACTTATTCTCTACAAGTTTGTCGGAAGGCTTTTTTTTTAATTTATTTATTTTTTTAATTTTATTTTTAATTTTTTTTAATTTTAAATTTTGATAGATATGGATAATCCACTAATATTATTTGATAAAACATGCATTGATACTACCAACGTTTTTAACACAGAATAGGTATGAATTATTATAATTACTATCGTAAAAATATATTATCGTGATTAATTACTAAAGTTAAAAAATAACAAGAAAAAAATCAGTTAAAAAATTTAAAAAAAAATTTAAAGAAAAAATAACTACCGGAAAACTTGATTTTGAAGTTTTCCGGTAGTATGCATTTCCAGAAAACATCCGGAAAACTTAAATTTAAGTTTTCCAAGAGTTCATTTTTTTCCGGAAAACTTAAATTTAAGTTTTCCGGAAGTTTTATGAAAATGCATACTACTGGAAAATTTGAAAAAAGTTTTCCGAAAAACACTATAACTATCGGAAAACTTGAATAAAGTTTTCCGGTAGATTTGCCAAAAACTCACTCACTTTTTCCGAAAAACTTGAAATGATGGAATGGTAAAATTTTTAGATTTTATGTTTTATAGAAGGGCAAAAACGTCTTTTCCTTAGGTTTGTGGGGATATAAGTATAATATAGGGGGTATGAGGTAAAACTTTCTTAAGTTAGACATATGTGCTCACTTGGACTTATGACTAAGTTGTCTGAGTCATTCATACAAAAATCAACATACACTCCTCCTCCTTCGAACTCAAACTCAAAAAAAAAAAAAAACAAAAAAAACATTAACAAAAGAAGAAGAAGAAATATTCATATTTTTAGATTCAAACTCAGATCTAAAACCCTAACAAGTGAGATCTATGAGAAAGAAAAAAAAAACTTTAACAAACCCAAAAATTTGAAAAAAATCACTGAACTTCAAACCCATAAAAACTTAAATTCACAAAGATAAAAAAATTAAAAAGATCTGGAAAAGTTTCCGACACAAACTCATGAAAAAGAAGAGGAAGAGGAAGAAGAAGTGGACACATAAGCTTAACTTAACGGTTTTTCATTAAAATTGGCATAAAGAACTAAAGCTACTAACATAACCATAGTTAAGAGAACAAATCAGAAAGAAAATTAATTAAGGAATTAAAACGAAACGTGAAGAAAAAAAAAAGATAAGAAACCAAGAGAGTAATTTAGTCAAACCTTAATGAATCTTTCCTTTATCAACTTCAAAACAAGCTTCTCTTTAAATATTTGATTTGTGCATGCAAGTTTACATTTTTTTTTCATTCTTGTAACATTTTTGCTTCAATTTAAACCATGTAAGTTCAATTTAATTTTAAAATCATCTACGTTGTTAGTTGTTGTTAAAAAAAAAAGCTTATTTAACAAACAGGTGAGTGATGTGGCAGTTTGATAGATGATTATTACTAATTAAATAATTAATAATTAAATGGAATAAATTAAATAATAAAAAATATGCAATTAAGTAGGGATGTACAAGACACCGTTCGTCCCGCGAACCCGACCTAACCTACAAAAAAAAATTGGGTCTGACACGGTCCAAAAAATAAAACAAAGACAAAAAAGAAAGGCAGGACATGGACAAGGTAAAAAAGGACCGGGTTCGGGTCACCATTCGGGTTACCTGTCTCAAAATACATTAAGGACAAGAGATTTTTTTTATTTTATCTTATTATTGATTCTCGTGCACTAACTTTACTTAGGGTTTGAAAAAAATTCATCTTCCCTACATCTTTTCTCCTCCATGTAACTGCGTATTCACTTTTATTCTTTCTGCAACTTTTTCTTCCTGATTATTATTATTATTATTATTATTATTATTATTATTATTATTATTATTATTATTATTATTATTATTATTATTATAAGACAATGTTGGTTTGATATTACTCTTGGTTAAAGAGTAAAACTATTAGGTGGTGAAAGATCTATGGTCTAGTAGATAGTAGGTTACTTGTTTTGATTAAATGATTTTGTATGACAATGTTAATAGTTACTACTTTTGAATGAATTGACAAGTAGTAATCATAGGTGGCTTGTGTAACACCCCGAGTTTAAAACACAACGCGAGTGTATATTTTTTTTAAAAAAAAAATAAATAATTAAAATGATTTTCCAAATCATTACTTCAAAAGAATTGAAATAAAATTTAAGATTTTAATAGTTTTTGTCAAATAATACGTCGCAACTCCATCGATGAACATAATTAAATAACTTCATCGTAACATCACTAAGTACTTAACTCTGGAAATTAATGATAAACATTAATACATTTCAAAAGGTAACAATGTCATAATCTCAAAAGGAAATATCAGAGTGCGGAATGTGTTAGCGGAAAAAGTGGTACAATAGTTTCCAAAATGAAAGCAAATTACATTTTCCAGCTCAAAATCCTATACATCAAATCTAAGTGATCATGCACTAAAGCTACAGTAGCACAGATTTCCTCCGCATCCCATACAAGTCTCATCTGACTCTGCCGCTCGCCTCGATGTGACCTCCTCCTCCTCATCATACAGAGAGGGATCAGTCTCCTCCGAAGTCAGATCAATGCACAGTCTCGGTTGCTTCGGTGGTGCCAGAATCTCATAAAAGTCATCAGATATCCTAGATGGACCCAGAATATCAGCTACTACTGGCTTCGGCCCTTTGTTCTTCTTTTCCGCCTCGGGTTCACGTACAGCCCCTCCAACAGGCTCCTCCGTGTCATCAAAAATTCCATGCGCCTCCAATACTAATTTGGAAGGCACAAGAAAATCAATACTCGTGTAAGTGTGCTCCACGAATTCCTCTACTCCATCGGTCTTGCACGTCCTTGCCAACCTCCCCATATAAGTCTCCCTGCTTGAGATGGGGTCAAATACCCAAGAAGTACGCGAATGTCGATCAAGGAAATCTAGCGACGTTTCCGTCGTCCGGGTACCTATCGGGGGTGTGGGTTTGGGGGCATCTGAGGGCAAAGCCCAATTTCCACAATAATAGTAAATGGTCACCGACCGAAATTAACACATAACACATATCATTTATATCACAGAAACAAATACATCCATGGCATATCATATAACAATGATGAAAATTAAGGATGCTCATTTGAAATTTCATGACATATATGCTTTTTCAAACAGCAACCAATTAATCTGGAAAATATATTGTAAGTACAACTACCACCTCAACAATCACAAACATTCATCAGTTATTCAGATTTTATAACGTACTTACACACATCACTTTCCAATCATCATCATATAACCAAATCGTGACCAACCGGTCAACCACCCCGATGCATTATATATATGCTCATGTACTCAACTTCTTGGAATTACCAAGGTGCAGTCGCTCAACAGACCAGCACAATTTAAATATGTTTGACTTTAACGGCCCTCAAGACCAGGGTGCAATCGCTCAACAGATCAGCACCAGTGCAGTCGCTCAACAGACCAGCACTCGTGCAGTCGCTCAACAGACCAACACGTTTTACATATACCAAGGTACAGTCGCTCAACAGACCAGTACCAGTGTAGTCGCTCAACAGACCAGCACTCGTGCAATCGCTCAACAGATCAACACGTTTTTGCGCATTTCAGGGTACAGTCGCTCAACAGACCAATACTAGTGCAGTCGCTCAACAGACCAGCACTCGTGCAATCGCTCAACAGATCAGCATGTTTACGCATTACTCTGTGGCCCATCGCGGGTACCACCTGACTATGCAGTGCATGAAGATGCAGTGTTTTCACTTCACTGGAGATAGTATGTAACAACAGTAAAATTCAGCCTTTCCATCATTTCCCCAAAATTTCTCAACACAATTAATTTCATTATCATCACATCAATAATTAAACATTCAAGCATCTCATCATTACTACTTCACATTATCTCAAAACTCCATTCTTAATTATCATAAGTCTTCCCAATGTTCCCCTGACTCTTAAAATTCATGAAACAGTGTTTAAAACTGAGATTTCTGGAAAAACACGAATCTGTATTCGAATACAGCTTCCTTGTATTCGAATACAGAAGCCAAAACAGTGCAGAATCAACACTCTGTATTCGAATACAGCTTCCTTGTATTCAATACAGAGGCTATCACAGTGCAAAAATCAGTATTTTCACAACATCAGTAGAGGTCTCCAAAAGCATCATCATTACCACTTCAAATTATCACAAAACTCCATTTTAATTTGTCACAAACCTTCCCAATGCTCCCCAACACTTAAAGTTTATGAAACAATGTTTAAAACTCTGGATTTCTGAAAAACACGAATCTGTATTTGAATACAGATCCCTTGTATTCGAACACAGAAGCTGAAAACAGTACAAATTCAACACTATGTATTCGAATACAGCATCTTTGTATTCGAATACAGAAGACAAACAGTGTAAACTCAACATTTTTTTCCAACATCATTAAAGGTTTCCAGAACATCATCATCTCCTCCTCAAAACTTTTCAAAAACTCCATTTTAATTCATTACAAACTTTCCCAAGGTTCCTCAACTCTTTAAAATTCATAAAACAGTGTCTAAAACTTGATTTTCTGGAGAACATGAATCTGTATTCGAATACAGCTCCCTTGTATTCGAATACAGAAGCTAAAATAGTGAAAATCAGCATTCTGTATTCGAATACGAGGCTGTCGTAGTGGAATACAGATGCGAATACAGTGGCAAAAATTGTAGTTCTGTATTCGAATACGACAGGGTCGTAGCCGAATACAGAGGCTAAGTCAGAAGCAAAAATCCTTCATCTGTATTCGAATACACATGCCCGTATTCGAATACAAGTTCGAACAATTGAGTAAAATAGAAGCTTGGCAGGCTGTATTCGAATACACTCATGCTGTATTCGAATACACCTTCGAATTCAGTGAAATTTTCTTGAGATTTTCAACACATTTTCAAACTTTTTCTTTTGAAAACCAGCACAACCCCAAAACAGTTTCTCCATTCTTTTGAACCACAAAACTCAGACATTTTTCATCAATAACAACTTGTCCAGAAAAAACACTTTCATCATTTAAAATCCCTTTTCTTTTGAAAACATCAGCAACACCAGAACCACCCAAAACAGAATGTCAACCACAATAGAACAGACATTTTTCAACGTTTACATTGTTGATTATTTCTCAAAACAACACGCAAGGTATTTCCAGCATTATTACACAACCAATTACAACATGCAAAACATTTTCCAACTTTCTTACACAACAGAACAACACTGATGTATTCAACCAAACAACAATCATCACAGAATCATCAAACATCAACAAAATGCCTTTTTTCCATTTTTTCAAAATATCATGCAAAACAGTTTTTTCTTCAAACAATGATGAAACATTATTAATGCCATGACAATATGCATTTACAGCCCTAATGCAAACTAGAAAGTAGAAGGTGCCCTTTACCTCTGTTAAATTTCTACTTTCGTACACGTTTTTGCGACAAAAGTCGGCTAAACTCCCGCTCGCGTTCGCCGCTACGAAAGTGGGTTCTCTAGCTCCGTAATGATGAGGGGAACAACTTTTGTACTGGAAGTTTTCTGGTTTGGTGCTTGGATTTCCAAGTAATATCACTTTTGAGGAACTCCTTTTTTTTTTTTTAACGTGAAACAGAATGGGAGAAGGAAGAAGGTGAGTACTGTTACATGCATTAAGGGAGGAGGAATGGGTTTCTGACTTAGCTCTTCCTCCTCATTCATATTTATAGGCATTTGTAGGTGCCACCTCACCCGACACTTGTTTGATCCTCAACACTTAACCAGTCTCGTCGCAATTAGCAGATAATCCCTTAATTAATTGTCCGATAATTTAATTACTCGTAATTAAATTAATTTACTCTTCATCCAATAATCTTAATTCATCTTCCAAAATAAATATTTATATATATATATTCACTCAAAACATACATATATTAAATATTTTACAAATATCCCCAAAATACACTTAATATTAATTCCATAATTTAATTATTAAAATTTAAGGGTCTTACAGCTTGCTATGAGTTATTTAAAAAAAATTCAAGAACTACTAGTTGGTGACTCGTCTTAGAACCAACTCAGTCATGTCTTATTTCGTCCCGTCTTTATTGAATTCGCAACTAATTAGGTTTGGTCGGGTTAAGGGACGGGTTAGAGCCTAAAAATTGGTCCAATCGAATATTAGGACCGGGTAAGGGACATACCAAACCGGACCTAACTCGCTCTTTGTACACCCCTACAATTAAGTAATTGAATTGATTATAAAAGAAATGAAAAAAAAAATTGGAATTGAGTCGAAAGTATTATGTTTTAGTTCATCCATCCGAAATCAAAAAAATTGGGGATTAGGATTCTCTCATTGCTCTCATTCTTTCTCTATTTCTCCTTATTCTACAAACAAAAACAAAAAATTAAACATTAAACTTAGTAAATATAAACTAAAACTACAAAGAATAAATATAAAAATCACATATTTAAGAAAAATTACTCAAATCCCAATAAGGGCATCTCCAAAATCTCTGTTTAGGGTTTTCATCAGTGTTAGAGATGAATATATGCATCGAAAACGAGCTAAGATTGTTGTAGACGAAGATGGTGTCATGGTTGAATGAAGAAGAAGCAAATGAAGATTTGATAATAGTTGATATTTTAGGTTGCACGAAGGAGGAAGAGAACGAAGGAGATTTCAGATTTTGCAAATTTGAAATTTTTTATTTAATCATCATAAATATACCTAGTTGTCAAATATTTGATGTATCATCAACTATTATCATGTCAAAGACTGTCATATCACTCATTTATTTGCCACGTAAAGTTTTTTTTAACAACAACTAACAACAGACATGACTTTAAAACTAAATTGAACTTATAGGGTTTAAATTGAAGAAAAAAATATACATGGACAAAAATCATAAAGGTGCAAACTTACATAGACAAATCAAATATTTAAGCCTTCAGATTTTAATAATTTTAATTTAGAACAATGTATCTTAATAGATGCAACAATAACAACAATAATTAATATTATTGTATAGATTAGTATTAAAATTATTCTACAATTTGAATATTTAATTTTAAGTTAGAAATTTAAGTGCTTTGAATTTTAATTAAAAATAATAAATAAAACATAATTTAATTTCTAGTATTAGATAGCTCAATCATGTATATTTTATATTATTTTAATATAATACATTATGCATATATATAATTATTTTATAATAATTATTTAAATTTAAAATGTATCATGAGATTTCGTTCAAATAAAATTTTATAATTGAATTTTAAATTTTATAAAATTTGAAATGTATTATGCTTCGAATTTTAATTAATTTTTTTTTATATTTATGTATTACATATCTATTGTTTATCAAATACCTGAATTTTTATAAATAAACACACAAAATTTTATAACATTCAATTATTTTTTTGATAAATTATAAATTCGATCAATAAATGCTTGAAACGTAAATGAGAAATAAGATCAATATTAATGCTTTTCTTATATCTCATTTTTCTTCATTTATTTATTTATTTTCTTTCATTTTTCTCTTTTTTCTTACTTTCTTCGTTTTGTATACATACATAAAGCAAAAGATATTGTGTACATGCAAATGCAAATGCGAACATGCATATATACCGTTTTTTGTTGATGGGAAAAAAATTGGTATCCATTAAATATTTATATATACTAGCATAAAATATTTTATACTTTTTAAATTTGACATTCTAAACGGTCGTTCCTCCCGACATTGCTTAGGGCCATCACTGTGCAAAAATATAATATTAATTTCATTTCATATAATAATAACAAAAGGAAAAAGGCAAAAGACCAAGCAGATAAATGTACAAGATTTATAGAAATGTTAATTTCAACTCATAATTGAGTCAATCAAGAGTATGGATGAAAAAGAAGTATAACGGTGATTCTGGATTAAAAATAATTCAAAACTACCCATTTTTAATACCCAAAAAGAAGAGAAACTTAGAGAGAACGTGAAATTATCTCCAAAAATAAATTAGGATCCCCATTAAGATTATATGGTATGTCCCATATTTTTATTGGATTAAATTTATTTGCACTGTTTTACAAAAAAATTACTTATTTCTTTAGTCCTCCTATTTTTATCAATTCACGAAAATGACCCTCCTATTTTAAAATTCAACAGTTTTGATTATTTCTTTAGAGTTTTGAACTAAAAAATGTTGATTTGACATGCTTTAAATAATGTAGCATATGATATGATGATGTAGAATGATTAACTCTCATGAAATCACAATAAAACCCTTTAAAAATTTAACTTTCAAATTCAAATAATTTTCATTTTTGTAATTTACTCAATGACATATGAACAGTCAATGCATCTAAATAGTTATATCTCATGAAATCTTATGTCACATCATTTAAAATATGTTAAATCATCATTTTTTAGGTCAAAAATATAAAAGAGGAACCAAAATTGTCTACTTTTAAAATAGAGGGACCAATTTCATAAATTAGTGAAAATTGAGAGACCAAAATTACAATTAAGACAAAAAAATTTATTACTAATTTTTATATTGATTAATAAAATATAACATATAATATAAAATATATAGAACTAATTGTAAAAGGTGTGTAAAACTTAAATTAATAAAAGAATATGAAAACTCTTAGCGGAATGTGCAATTCATTTAGGGGAACTATAAATTGTCAAAGAAAATGGTGTTCTGGTGGTTTCTATTGATATAGAAGTATAGAAAATGTGAAATTGATTTTGGCAATGTTAGTTGTTTTTAGGAATCATAAGTAGAATTGATACGATTTTTTTATATTTTGTAATATATAGAAAAAAGTCTACCACGTTTAGGATAATTAATCGATTATTACAATTAAATTTTTTGAAATTTTTTAAAAATTAATTTGATTATCGTCATAATAATAAGTCATAATATGAGTTGTTATTATATGCTAAATTAATTTTCTTAATTATGACTTTATTTGTCTAAATTGATTTTTTTGTTTGTAATAATTTTTCGTAAATATGATTTTATTTGTCCAAATAATTTTTTTTTGTTAACATATCATCATTAAATAGGTAGAATTGATACGAATTTGTTTTCATGACTTCGTAATATATAGACAAAAATCTACGAAATTAAGGTTAAGACGATTATTACAAATATGATTTTAATCGATTGTTACAATTAATTTTTTGAAATTGACATTTTAAAATCTTTTCAAAAAATTATGTCAATATAAATAGAAACAATTCAAAAAATTAATTTGATTATTGTCATTCAAAAATTTGACAATTAGTATTTGTACGACATTTTTGGAAAATAATTAGTCATAATATGAAATGTTACTATATGTCAAATTGATTTTCTTAATTATGACTTTATTTGTCCAAATTGATTTTTTTTGTTAACATATCATCATTAAATGTGAAAAATCATTAAATAGCAAGTGACTGATATCATGTCACGTTTACGATATGCCATTTTGCAAGGCATTTGTTTATAGTGTAGATTCCAACACCCTTCTTACCTTGGTGCATGAATATCACACATACCCAATTTGTCAAGAGGACCACTGAGAGCCTAGGATGTTATTGCCTTGTTAAGCATATCAACAAGTTGTTGTTCTGATTCTACAAAAGGAAATGCGATAGCACCATCTTCGATCTTTTCTTTTAATGAGATGCTTATCACTTTCCACATGCTTTGTGCGATCATGTTGGACATGGTTGTGAGCAATCTCTATGGCTGATTTATTATCATAGTAAAGTTTCATCGCATCCTCTTGTTCATATCCAAGATCCTTTAAAAGGTTTTTAATCCATAACAGTTCACATATTGCTACTATCATCCCCAAAATTTCACTTCTATCAACTACTTGTTTTTTATTCCTCCAAGTTACTAGATTCCCTCCCACAAAAATGAAGTAGCCCGCAATAGACTTTCAGTCATCTGCAGATCTATTTCAATCAGTGTTAGTATAACCTTCAACTTTGTGGTGGCCTTGAATTGAGAATAACATACCATTTCCTAGAGCATATTTTAAAATATTTGTTCAACAAGATCCATATGTGGTTTTTTTTTTTCATGCATAAATTGGCTCACTACAATAACTACATATGGTTTAAGAACGAGAAACACAAGAAATGAGAGTTTGAATAGGGTTTTAGAATAAAAAATCGTTTTAACACGATTAAAACAAAGTGATAAAAATAGAATAGATAAACAGAAACACAATACAACGCAATAATATATCCTAGTTCACCATCAACATGGTAGCTACGTCTAGTCCCTTCAACTTAAAGGATTTAACCCACTAATTCACCAACTGAATCACACATCCACTAAACACCTGCTAGTCAAACTGAATGTCGTGCTAGTCAAACTGAATGTTTTCAAGTCTTCTCAACCTTCTAGCTTAGTACAGTCAAGCTATGGAGGAATGCAGCCACTAATGGGCTAGATTACAAACACGAAAAGTTTAAGGGTTTCTGAATAACTCTCACAAAAGGGTGCTTACAATATTGTATTCTCATAAAACTATTTCTCAGTACTTACACAAACAAAAAAGCAAGACAATTGTATTGTGCTTATTGTGGTACATTGTTATATTGTTGTTATATATTTTCAATGAGGGTTGCACATCCTTTTATATGGAGCATTAGGGTTTCTGGTCGTTGTCTTGATTGCAAGAAATTACCATGAATTGTGATCTTTTATATCAAATCTTTCAGAGATTGATTCACCATTAAGCTTGTCTAGAAATAGTGTGATTCTGCCTATCTTGATATGGAAACAGAAAGAACAGAGAATATCTTAATCAGATTATGTCCCATAGTCTTTTAGACAAATAATGGTTTTAGGGTATTGAGCCGATGATACACATATTTGTCTTCTTTAGGTTATTGAAAATTTAGAACGCTGACTTTTTGGATCGATGACATTTTCAGAGTTTGTCATTTTAGAGCAATTACTTCCATCAGAACATTGATTATCTTGAGTGTTGACTTTATATTAGAGCGTTGACTTTTCAACTGAGGCAAATGATCAAATGCTTGACGAGATTATCAAAGGCAGACAATCGAATGTAGAAGTAAACATATACTGGTTGTATGAATTAGAGGAAAACCAATCAGAGCATTGTTTGTATTAGATAATTCACCAGAGGCGCATTTCAGAGCATGTTCACCGAACTTAGAATACGGAAATCATATCAAAGTTTTGGTGTTCCTTTAACTTTGATCAAATATTTAGGGATGCAACGCAAAGTCATATAAAATACCTGATCTGGGTGAAGGTGCAAACACGAGAAGGGGGGGGGGTTGAATTGTGTTTGCCAAACTTTGAATCTTTTTGCTGTTTTGTTGAATGTTGATGTGATTTACGTGATGAATAAATAATCAGACTTAGCAGCGGAAAATAACAGTATAAGAACACAATAATTTATCCTGGTTCATCATTAAGTTGGCTACATCAAGTCCCTTCATTCTGAAGGCTTTAATCCACTAATTCAAATATTTGAATTACAGCACCTGACCCTCCATGCTAGTCTTCTCAAACAGCCTGACAACCCCAAACTTTTGAGGAACAAAAACAAAACCTTGACTCTACAAGTCAAGTCTTCTCCTACCAATCTGACAACCCCAGATTGAAGAAGGAATCTGCACCACTATCGGGTTAGATTACAAGGTTTGGAACTCTGCCAATTTGCTTTTGGAAAGCTGATTGCTGCACTGATTCTTGCACATTTTTGTTGCTTCTGGAAAGCTGATTGTTGCACTAAATTTCTCTCTCGAAAACACTTAGAAAATATTGCTTTTTCACTCAAGTGATTCTATCTTTTGAACTCTCGGATTGTGTTGAATATGAAGCTTGAGTTCTTGTGTTTTTCGATGCTTGATGCGGCTGCCTGAAGCATCCTTTTATAGATGTAGATAGGGCTTTGTCCAAGATTAAATTCGAAATAGATCTTGCTCAGATTTCGTTTGAAAATACTATTGGCCAATCCTGTTTCACTTAAATAACAATCGTATCTTTTTAGCTTCAGATTGCATTTGAAAATTCTGTTGACCAATCTTGTTTCTTTTAATTTCAAACCATATCTTTTTAAGCTTCAGATTGCATTCAAATTTCTTCAAGTCTTCAGTGAATTTTTTGAATCAAATCCCCTTAATACTTTGATCAAATTTCTATCAAAATTTAAGCAAGTCTTCGAATTTTAATCAGGTCTTCACTGATTTGCATCATGATTTAAATTCTGGACCGTATGATCCTCTGATCTCGGCCAACTCTGGACCATGTAATCTGATCTGTACCAATTCTGTGATCCTCTGATCTCGACCAACTCTGGACCATGTGATCTGATATGTACCATTATGTGATCCTCTGATCTCGGCCAATTCTGGACCGTGTAATCTGATCTGTACCAGTTTTGTGATCCTCTGATCTGAACCATTGATCTTCTAATCTGGACCATTGATCTTTTAATCTGGACATTTGATATTTTAATCTGGACCATTGATCTTTTAATCTAGACATTTATCCTCTGATCTGGACCTAGTCTGGATTAAATCTGGACCAAGTCTGGATTGAATCTGGACTAAGTCTTATGTTCTGGATAATTATATCTTCTGATCTGGACCAAGTTTTATGTTCTGGACCATGCTATCTTCTGGTCTGGACCAAGTCATTTGTTCTGGACCAGTTATCTTCTGCTCTGGACCATGTTTGGATTAAGTCTAGACTGAGTCTTATATTCACGACCATGCTATCTTCTGGTCAGGATTAAGTCTGAACCAAGTCTGACTTATGTTTCCTTCTGGTCTGGACCAAAACTCCCTCTGACAAGCTTCCTTCTAGTCTGGACCAGGTCTCCTTTTGGACTCTGCTTCCTTCTGATCTGGGCCAAGAAAGATATCCTCTGGTGATGTTATTTTTCCTTCCCTTTGATGATATCCTCTTATTGATGCTATCCTCTAATGTTTGCCTTTGGTATCCTCTGGCATCCTCTGGATGTATCTTTTGGCTGAACTTTCTGGTGGCAGTTTTATCCTATGGTTGCTTCCTCTGGATGTTTCATCTGGTGGTGTCATCCTCTAATTTTGCACAACCTCAGATTTTTTCTTCTAAGTCAAAATACGATTTACATAAAATACTTCTGTTAACATCAAAAATTTGATTGAAAGAACCAACTTGGTTCCAACACTGGGAACTGCACACTTAAACATAACATTAGTGCTTTAAATTATTCCCACTAAATAATTTTGTTATCATCAAAACAAGTAAGGGTCATATTTTTTCAAACCAACTTGGTTATAACAATCTCCCATTTTTTTATGATGACAAACATATATGTTTGTGAACAATTTTTAATTTTAAAGGAGTAAACATAATAACATAGAATGTCATAGCAAAGCTCTCCCCTAATATATGCATGTTTAAGCGTACGAGGATGAAAGATATTCTAATGAGATGGTTGATAGGCATTAGTAATTGAAATTAAAAAGAGAACTTGAAATTTTCATTAAAATTTTTCAAGATATTCTACCCTTTCGTCATCAGACAAAAAGAGCAGATAAGCAAAAAAGAAAACCATAGAGGAAAAGAATTACATGCAGACAAATAAAAAATACAGGGAACTACAAATTTGGGCCGGTTAACCTAGCAAAGATTAAACTTAGGGTAGTTTGACCGTTCTTCTAATTCTTAGTTTTCTATTCCATGAACGCCTCAGTCTTATCTTCCAGCTGATCAAAGTCTTCTTTCTTAACAAATTGGGAATGATCAAACACGGGGTCAATGGGTGTGACAAATTTACTTCCAAAGGCACATTCTATTGAACCTAAAACAGTTGTTGTAGGAATATCCAAGAGAGGTATCACAACCTATGGAATAGTCACAAGAGGGAGATAAGTCTTTCCTAAAGGTGCAAACACGAGAAGGGGGGTTGAATTGTGTTTGTCAAACTTAATTACTTTTGCTGTTTTGTTAAATATTGATTTGAATTATTCGATAAATAACTAATCAGATTCAGCAGCGGATAATAATAACATAATAACACAACAATTTATACTGGTTAACCGTTAACTAGGCTACGTTCAGTCCCTTCCTCCAGAAGGCCTTTTTACTAATTCAAACTCCTTTGAATTACAACACCACTGACCCTTCAAGTCAGTCTTCCCAAACAGCCTGACAACCCCAGACTTTTGAGGAACAACAACACCTTAACTAAACCAGCTAAGTCTTCTCAAACAGCCTGACAACCCCAGACTTTTGAGGAATAACAACACCTTGACTAAACCAGCCAAGTCTTCTCCTACCAATCTGACAACCCCAGATTGAAGAAGGAATCTACACCACTATAATAAAGGTTTGGAACTTTGCAACGTTGCTTCTGGAAAGCTGTTGGCTGCACTTATTCTTGCACTCTTTTATTGCTTCTGGAAAGCTGATTGTTGCACTGTATTTCTCTCTCAATAACACTTAGAAAATATTGCTCTTGCTCATTTGTGTTTCTCTCTTTTGAACTCTCAGATAACTTTGAATGGAAGTTTGAGTTCTTGTGTTTTTCGATTCTTTATTCTTCAGCATTAAGCCTCTATTTATAGTTGAACTTTAGGGCTTCACTGATGCTTTACTTCAGGAGTGTATTTCGATTAATCTGTTTTGAGAATATTCTGGAGTAGTTTGCTCAGATTCTGTTTTGAGCCTTTTGCTCACTGATCTGTTTTGAACATTTTGCTCCGCTTCTGTTTTGAACATTTTTCTCAGATTCTGTTTTGAGCCTTTTTCTCCAATTCTGTTTTGAGCATTTTTCTCAGATTCTGTTTTGAGCATTTTTCTCAGATTCTGTTTTGAGCATTTTTCTCAGATTCTATTTTGAACATTTTTCTCTGACAGATTCATCTGACAATATCCTCTGGTAACGTCATCCTCTTATTTATGCTTCTGGTGACGTCATCTTCTGATGACATCATCTGGTGACGTCATCCTCTGATTTCTTCTTCTAGTGACGTCATCTTTTGATCTATTCTTCTGATGACATTTTTCATTCTTCTTCTAAGTCAAATATGTTATTTTCATAAAATACATTTGTTAACATCAAAACTTTAATTGCAAGAACCAACTTGGTTCCAACAATCTCCCCCTTTTTGATGATGACAAACAATGTATTTTTTTGATAATACGTTTTCTTTCTTTTGACTTTGACTCCCCCTAAGACTAAGCTTCATTTTATATTTTCTCCCCCTAAGTCTAATGCCCAAATATCAAATACATCATACATCATCTTCTCCTCCTTTCAAATACATCATCTTCTCCCTCTGATATTTTATCAAATATTACATCTTCTCCCCCTTTGTCATCAGACAAAAAGGATTGAATGAAGAAAAGAGATCCTCTGTTTTTTTTTTTATTTTTATTTTTTTTATAGAAGTACATGAAAAATAAAATAACATAAAAATTAAAATAATCTATTTGGTTAGGGATGAAGATAAGATTAAGGTTTTTCTTGATGAATTCAAACCTATCTTCAGGTAGTGATTTAGTGAATATGTCAGCCCATTGATGATCAGTGTCTACAAATTGAATGTTAAGTACCCCTTTTTGAACATAATCTTTGATGAAGTGGTGTTTGATCTCTATGTGTTTGACTCGAGAATGTAGGATAGGGTTTTTGGTTAGGCAAATTGCAGAGGTGTTATCACGATAGATGGGTATGTTGGATTCTAATATTTTGTAGTCTTCAAGTTGATGCTTCATCCAGAGTAGTTGAGAGCTGCAGCCAGCTGCTGAGATGTATTCAGCCTCTGCTGTTGACATGACAATGGTGTGTTGTCTCTTACTGGACCACAAAATTAAATTGTCTCCTAAAAAGGTACAATAGCCACTGGTGCTTTTTCTTTCAAGTTTATCTCCAGCATAGTCAGAATCACAGTATCCACTCAGTTTGTATATAGGAGTTTTCTTGTAAAACAAGGTGAGGTTGGTAGTTCCTTTTAGGTATCTATGGATTTTCTTAACAACAGTTAGATGAGATTCTCTAGGATCAGATTGAAATCGAGCACATACACACACACTAAATATGATATCAGGTCTAGAAGCAGTAAGGTAGAGTAATGATCTTATCATTCCTCTGTAGATTTTCTGGTCAACTTTTGTTCCTGATTCATCTTTATGAAGTGAACAAGTAGGATGCATTGGTGTAGTCATAGGTTTGCAATCACTCATCTTAAACTTCTTGAGAAGTTCCTTTGTATATTTAGTTTGGTGAATGTAAATACCTTCTGAACTTTGTCGAATTTGTATGCCTAGAAAGAACTTAAGTTCTCCCATCATACTCATTTGAAATTCATGCTGCATTAATTCAGAAAATTCTTGACAAAGAATGCCATTAGTAGATCCAAAATAATATCATCAACATAAATTTGAATGATCAAAATATCATTTTCTATTGATCTGCTAAACAAAGTATTGTCTATTTGTCCTCTTTCAAAGTTATTTTTAAGTAAGAAATTACTGAGTCTATCATACCATGCTCTAGGTGCTTGTTTTAACCCATACAAGGATTTTCTCAGTTTAAAGACATGGTTTGGAAATTCAGAATTTTCAAAACCTAGAGGTTGTTTAACATACACCTCTTCACTCAAATAACCATTGAGAAAATCACTTTAACATCCATTTGAAATAATTTGATATTATTATTTGCAGCAAAGGACAATAAGATACGAATAGCTTCTAACCTGGCCACTGGAGCAAATGTCTCAGTGTAATCAATACCCTCTTGTTGACTGTAACCTTGTGCCACAAGCCTTGCCTTATTTCTGACTACTTCACCCTTTTCATTTAGCTTATTTCTGAAGACCCACTTGGTTCCCACAATGTTCTTCTCTGGTCTTGGAACTAGATCCCAAACATCATTCCTCTTAAATTCATTTAACTCTTCCTGCATTGCAATAATCCATCCATCATCTGCCAATGCTTCACTAACAGATGTAGGCTCAATCGATGAGATTAAACCAAACAGACTTATATCTTTTAATGATGATCTGGTTCTTAAAGAATCACTTCCACTTCCAATGATTAGATTTTCAGGATGAGATGACTGGTATTTCCATCCAAATTTCTCTTCTGACTTCTCATGACTGGTTCTGATTTGATCAGATTCATCCTTTGAAGATGTGTCACATGCTTCTGATTTATTTGTATCATTCACTTCTCCAAATTCTGCTGGTTTGTCTGTTTCTGCTTCCTCTCGTGTTGTTAAATCTGTTATATCAACATCTTGCTTTGACTTTGCAGTGTCAAGCTTTCCATAATTCATATGGTGTTTTATTCAACATAGACCTAATAAAGACTCTATTCTGAATATAACGTGCAGTGTTGATTGCTTCAGCCCAAAAATGTTTTGCAACATTTAAATCATTTAACATAGTTCTGGCCATGTCTTGGAGTGATCTATTTTTTTTCTAACTTATCTTCAAATTTATCCTCTGAAGACTTGTCAGGTTCTTCTTTCATCTTCCATCTTTTCCAGCTCTCTTGGTTTGTCTACATCAGCTTCTGGTTTTGGTAGATCTGTATCAGCTTCTGGTTCTAGTAAACCTGCATCGGTTTCCTCTGGTTCTGGTAAACTAGCTTTAGTTTCCTCTGGTTTTGGTAAACCAGCATCAGTTTCCTCTAGTTCTGGTTAACCTGCATCAGCTTACTCTTGCTTTGACTTTTCAGATCAAGCTATTTGTCATATAACATAATACAAATCAAATAATTTAAAAATGAACTCAATACAGCCAAACCATTAATTCTGCTTCTGGTAGTTTCTAATTGTTTTTGAAACCACCGAAATACTGTTTCTGTTGAAGTGTTCACATCACGTGAATCACTTGGTTCCTCTGATAGTTTGAAAACCTGCAGAATACTTATCTAGCTTTGATTTTTAAGATCAAGCTTCTTGTTATCATATTAAACATAAATATCAAACAATAATAGTATTTACAGCAAGATGTAACCTCTATGTCAACAGTTTCAGTTTTACTCTAAAAATCCTCTTGTTTCTGATTTTCAGATTCTGAATCTGTATGTTTCGTGATTAGATGGTTTGGATGAAGGAATTGGAATTCCCTTCCTGGTTTGTAATCTTGAGGAATTTTACTGGAGTGTTTGAAGAACTCTCCAGATACTGACACTTCTGTTTCTGCTGATATATCATGTTCCTCTGATAGTTCTGGAACTGATGATAATTCTGATTCTTCTGGTTCTGGAACTGATAGTAATTCTGATTCTTTTGGTAGTTCCAGGTTTGTTGATATGAGTGATTTCTCTGTCTGTTCTGATCTGTGTGATTTCTTTGATATTTCGTGTTCCTCCTGTGATTCTGGTTCTGGTTCTGATAGGTATTGTGTTGACCAGTTCTTCTTCTACCAGAGTCAATTGGCTTGTGTTTGGTAGATGTTGGAACATAGACCTTTTTCCCTTCATATATTGCCAGCATCCATTGACCAGGTACCATGACTGGTGTTTCAATTTGGTTGCTTAGAACATCTGCAACATAGACAATTTTATCTTTTGGTACCCAAATCTGGTTGGGTCCAGGTTTGTAAGTCTTGAAAAGTTTCTTGTTTTCCCTTGTATTTAGCATAGGACAAGACACTTTGGAATGACCTTTCTTGTAACAAACAGTACACACTATATCAGAGGGAACAGGTTTAAGCACAGGTTTAGATTTATTTATAGTTTCTTCAAATCCTATACCTCTATTTCCATTCCTACTGACTCCATAAATCATAGAAGCATATTTGCTTCTTTCCATACCATTAGCAAGAAATTCTTGAAGAACTTGTTCATGTATATCAGAATTACTTGTGGTATTTTCAATTGATGTTGAATTATGGTCATTTTTCAGAGTTAGACTTTCAACTTGAAGTTCAGCAAAACTGTTTTTCAAATATACATTCTCTGTTTTCAATTCTGCAATGTCAGTTTCAAGAATGACACATTCTGTTTTAAATTATGCAATATGATTCTTTAAAACATTAACTTCTTCTATTATGTTTGTATTTTCTTTCTTAAGAGTTTTAAGTTTTAAAGATAATTTGTAATTACAGTTTAAAAAATCATTCAGAGCAGTAATCAAATCAGATCGAGTGAATTCAGAATATACCTTAATTTCATCATCTTCTGATTCTCTTCCAGAATCAGATTCTGTGTTGGATCCAGAGTTGGTGTGAGCCATCATAGCCAAATCTGCGTGTTCATCTTCAGAAGATTCATCAGAATCATCCCATGTAGCCATCATGCTTTTCTTCTTAGTTCTGAAATCTTTCCTCTGGTACTTCCCTTTCTCCATATTTGGACATTCTGACTTGATATGTCCAGATTCATTGCATCCGTAGTAGATGATACCTTTCTTGTCATTTGTATCATCACTTCCTTTGTTGGACTGATTGAAATTTATTCCTTCTGTTATGCCACATCTTTCTGAACTTCCTGGATAAGAAAGCAATTTCTTCTTCCTCTGAGTTCAGACTTTGATCGTCTGAATCACTATTTTCTGATGTTGCTTTCAGAGCCTTTTTATGCTTGGATTTCAGGGCTAGAGTTTTGTTCTTCTTCTTGGGTTCATCATCTTCCAACTCAATTTCATGTGATCTGAGAGAGCTGATTAATTCTTCCAGCTTTATAGTATTCAGATCTTTAGCTTCCTGAATAGCAGTAATCTTTGGTCTCCACTTGATTGTCAGACTTCTAAGTATTTTCTTTACATGATCAGCAGTAGTGTAGCTATTTTCTAGTACCCTTAATCTTGATACTAGAGTCTGGAATCTGGAAAACATAGTTTCAATGTCGTCATCTTCTTCCATCTTGAATAACTCGTACTACTTGACTAGAATGTTAGCCTTTGCTTCTTGGACTTGCTTACTGCCTTTGTAAGTTAGAATCAGACTATCATAGACGCTCTTCGCTGTTTCTCTGTTAGTGCATTTGTCGAACTCTTTGAACGTGATTGCATTGATCATGAACGTTCTGGATTTGTGATGCTACTTGAACATCTTCTTCTGATCACCATCCATATCTCTTATGGAAATTTTATTACCATCAGCATCTTCTAGACAGTATAACCATCTTCCACCAAGTCCCAAAGTTCAGGATCTTGTGAAATAAAAAAACTTCTCAGCGTGTCCTTCCAGTATTCAAATCGTTCTCCATCAAACAGAGGTGGTTTGTTGATGTTTCATTGAATCCGGACATATTGATCCCTTGGATCTTTTTCTCAAACACTGTAAAGTGCTTAGTCTTAAGACCGAGCTCTGATGCCAATTGAAGGTGCAAACACGAGAAGGGGGGGTTGAATTGTGTTTGTCAAACTTAATTACTTTTGCTGTTTTGTTAAATATTGATTTGAATTATTCGAGAAATAACTAATCAGATTTAGCAGCGGATAATAATAACATAATAACACAACAATTTATACTGGTTCACCGTTAACTAGGCTACGTCCAGTCCCTTCCTCCGGAAGGCCTTTTTACTAATTCAAACTCATTTGAATTACAACACCACTGACCCTTCAAGTCAGTCTTCCCAAACAGCCTGACAACCCCAGACTTTTGAGGAACAACAACACCTTAACTAAACCAGCTAAGTCTTCTCAAACAGCCTGACAACCCCAGACTTTTGAGGAATAACATCACCTTGACTAAACCAGCCAAGTCTTCTCCTACCAATCTAACAACCCCAGATTGAAGAAGGAATCTACCCCACTATAATAAAGGTTTGGAACTTTGCAACGTTGCTTCTGGAAAGCTGTTTGCTGCACTTATTCTTGCACTCTTTTATTGCTTCTGGAAAGCTGATTATTGCACTGTATTTCTCTCTCAAAAACACTTAGAAAATATTGCTCTTGCTCATTTGTGTTTCTCTCTTTTGAACTCTCAGATAACTTTGAATTGAAGTTTGAGTTCTTGTGTTTTTCGATTCTTTATTCTTCAGCATTAAGCCTCTATTTATAGTTGAACTTTAGGGCTTCACTGATGCTTTACTTCAGGAGTGTATTTCGATTAATCTGTTTTGAGAATATTCTGGAGTAGTTTGCTCAGATTCTGTTTTGAGCCTTTTGCTCACTGATCTGTTTTGAACATTTTGCTCCGCTTCTGTTTTGAGCATTTTTCTCAGATTCTGTGTTGAGCCTTTTTCTTCAATTCTGTTTTGAGCATTTTCCTCAGATTCTATTTTGAGCATTTTTCTCAGATTCTGTTTTGAGCATTTTTCTCAGATTCTGTTTTGAACATTTTTATCTGACAGATTCATCTGACAATATCCTCTGGTGACGTCATCCTCGGATTTATGCTTCTGGTGACGTCATCTTCTGATGACATCATCTGGTGACGTCATCCTCTGATTTCTGCTTCTATTGACGTCATCTTTTGATATATTCTTCTGATGACATTTTTCATTCTTCTTCTAAGTCAAATATGTTATTTTCATAAAATACATTTGTTAACATCAAAACTTTAATTGCAAGAAGCAACTTGGTTCCAATATTTCCTTGATTAGCTTTTTATTTAGCTGTTAGTAGCTTTTTGGACCGATTCCTTTGGGCTTTCTGAAGTTGCAAGATCCATAGATAGAGAGTCTAAGTTATTTCTCAAAGTAGTAGAATTCTGGGAGGCCAAGTTCATTCGATGATCCATGTCTTCCCTTATCGAGTTGGTGACAAATGAGAGGAACTTGTTCTATTTATTTGAAACATCATTAAGGTCCAAACTTTGAGCATTCCTATTGCATGCTGAAGTAATTTTGGCAATGAGAGAAGTAATGAATGAATTGAGGTTTGGAAATCTAGAGGGAATAGAATGTGTGAGTGGAATGAGATGTAGAGGGATGGTGGACGTTGCAGGTTCAAAGTGAAAATGGGGTGAGGGAGGAGCAGATGAGTCTTCTAAAGACGTGTTAAAGACCAAGTCAATCATGACTTGAGCTATTGTGTCAGCTGCTTGGTTGAAGGTATTCACAAGCCTTGGTTAGGTAAGGTCAAATGCAGGGGTGGAAAGGGTAGGTGTTTGTGGAATTGTAGTGTTGGTCTTATGAAGTAAGGGATGCATTTTATATATGAGGGATACAAAGTGTTCTACTAAGGTAGCCTCAAACAGTTCATCTGAGGTATTGTTATGAGAGTCAATAAGGGTATCAAGTGCAGGGTTAAAGGAAGGGCCAAATACATCCATATGTTGGGTAGAGGGTATGAGATGTTCTGGTTTTGATCGATCATTACTACTCGTATTACCAAAAATAGCAAAAGGAGTAGTTTGCTTTGGATTTGGTGTTACCTTTTGTTTCTTCCTTAGAGTGAGAGTAACTTCTTCCTCATTAGTGTTTGTTTTTTCTTCCTCTTCTATACTCGACGTCTTGACAACTTTTTTTGCTTTTCTTCTAAAAGATTTGAGCTGCTTTGGACACAGGAAGGTAGAATGGAGGCATATTTTGGTTAGACTGATACATCCTTAAGTACTTCAACACTACTTCTTTATCATCTTCCTCAAATACAGGAGCATAAGAACCTTCAACCAAGAAGGAAATGGCTTGAGATCCACTAGTTTGACTAGATATCCTTTTGGCATCACCACTAGATCGAATGCAATTCTTTGAACAAGGGAGCAAATGAAGAAACCAGGCGTTCCTCTAGAATAGTTCCTCCTACTTCCTCTAGAGCTTGAATAAGGGGAGTTCTCGTTAGTACATCAATGACGAGTCTAGGGTAGGGGATTGTTCTGATCTTTCCTGGCCTAGAGTTTATGATACATGACCTTATGTGTTTCAAAATCAGGTGTGGAAGATTGGTCTTGATCCTCTAGGAGATATTCCATATTAGACCCTTGTGGTCTTTGCTAACTTGGTCCATAGACCCACCTTTGGATACTACACACCCAATAATTTTTTTGAAAAGTACTCTATATCTAGGTTTCAAATAGACAAATTTGGAGTCAGCCTTAGGATCTTCGGACAATTCCTTATTGATCGTGAATCAACCAAACCTTGACTCATAACCATTATCAATCAACATCCCTTCATCAGAACATCTAGTAATAGCCGTTAGGGATTGTTGGGTAATCTTAACGGGAAGCCCTAACACGGTACTAAATACTTCTCCGTATTTGTTTGTGTCAGCAAATCTCCAAAATTCTTTAACCAGAATGTCCAAAGTCACGTCTTGTTCTAGGTTAAAGTACTCAGACCAACCCACACGAACAATGTCTTCAATAAAATCAAAATCATTTTCAGGAAAGTTTGAGAAATTTACTTGGATTTCATGGAGAGTTTCTAACTGGTCAAGGTTGCATTGCATGGTAGGAACATAAGAGACATTTCTTAGAGTAGGGTTCAAGGATGAAGTTGAAGCCATTTGAAGCAGGAGACATTCATATAGTTTTTTTGGGAAGTTTAAAGATTTGAAAGAGAGCAAGAAAAAAAGTGTGGGAATATGTGAGTGATCATGAGTAGGTTTCATAAAAATATTGGAGTTTCTAAAACAACTAACGCGCAAATGTAAAGACGCATGAACAACACCTAGTAGAGTATCACAGAACATGCAAAATTTACAAGAAAACTTTTCATATTAATATGAATTGAATTTATATTGACTAGAGGCACAAGTAAATTCAACTTCATAAGAGGCAGAGCGTGTATACATTTAACCATTTACTCTGTTTTACTATAGACAATGTAACACCCCGAGTTTAAAACACAGCACGAGTGTATTTTTTTTTCAACAAATAATTAAAATGAGTTTTCCAAAATTAATGTCAACGGAATTAAAATAAAATTTTCATCTGTTCATTTCAAAAGAGAACACCCGGCCTGTGGCCACTAAACAGTATCAGAGTGCGGAAAATACAGTGGAAAAGTCATACATTAATTCCCAAAATAAATTACATTTCCCAAAACTCAAGACCCTATACAAAAGTCTAGTTTGATCATGCACTAAGCTACAGTAGCACGGTCTCCACCGTATCCTCTATAAGTCTCGTCTTCAGCCAATCGTCCGTCCTTTTGCGTTGTCCACGGATACTCCGTACGTAAAGATCAGGGGAAACTAATGACGTTTCTGTCGTTAGTGTATCCGTCGGTAGGACGGGTTCGGGTAATATCTGAGGGCAAAGCCCAATTTACACAATATAATGGCAAGGGTCACCGACCGAAATTAACAAATAATCACATAGCATATATTTCACAGCAACAATTATTGTTGGAACCAAGTTGGTTCTAAGTACTTAGGATTTTGATGCTTACAAATGTACTCAATGTAAACTTATTTTGTACTTTGAATTATTAAGTTAAATGCCCCAGAAACTGAAGGAAACAGAAGCAGAGATCAAAGGAAAATGAATTCTGGAATTTCCAGAAGATGTTCCAGGATGTCAAAACATCACCAGAGGATATGTTTGGTGGCCCAGAACAGAAGGAAGAAAAATCATAATGAAACATGGATCATACCATTGGAAAGCCTGCCAGAAGGAGAGTTGTTCCAGACAAACAGGAGTCAAATATCAATTTTATTCCAGAAGTTATTCTGACCAGAAGATGGTCTGGCAGTGAAAAATTACACAGTCCAGACTTGTTCCAGACTTGACCAGAAGGTATGTTTATGAGTCCAGAACAAGAGGATCAATCCAGATTTGGACCAGATCATAAGATAGCATGATTCAGGGCATGGAACTAAGTCCAGAATCAATCCAGACCTGGTCCAAAATTCAAGGTAAAATGTCCAGACTGAAATATTTTTTGTTCAAGTTAATTTCAGTTTGTTCCAGACCAAAGTCCAGAATCTGTCCAGATCAGAGTAAAAATTTCCAGATCAATGGTTCAGAAATAATTAATTGGTCCAGTGATGGTCCAGATCAGAAAATTAGACCATGGCCCAGTGGTGGCCGAAATGAGAGGGTTAGGAAGTGTGGTCCAGGAATGGCCGAAATCAGAGGATTACAGAATATCAAATAGACTGGTCCAGATGTGGACTATCGCATTAAGATCCAATGGTGTAGATTTGATCATGAGGATTAAAGAATCTGAGAAAAATGCTCAAAACAGAAGCGGAGCAAAATGCTCAAAACAGATCAGTGAGCAAAAGGCTCAAAACAGAATCTGAGCAAAATACTCCAGAATATTTTCAAAACAGATTAATCTAAATATATTGCAGAAGTAAAACATCAGTGAAGTTCTAAAGTTCAACTATAAATAGAGACTTAATGCTGAAGAATAAAGAATCGAAAATCACAAAAGAGTCATACACTTCCAAAGCAACAAACACCCAAATTTTCATAGAAGTCAATTGTGAGTTTTAGCTTTCAAGAAGCAAGTACTCGTGTTATTTTCTTTCCACTGTGGCAAATCTAAGTTGTTGAAGTAGAGTCTACAATCTGAGGGAGTCAGTAGAGGTAGTAGGGTACTTGGCAATTAGATAGGGTTGTATCTAAGTTGTTGAAGTAGAGTCTACAAACTGAGGGAATCAGAAAGGGTAGCAAGGTACTTAGCAATTAGATTCATAGTGTAGTGATTTCTTCTACAATTTGGGGTTGTCAGATTGGCTGAAGACAAGGTTGTTTTCCTTAAGAAGTCTAGGATTGTTAGACTATTGAGAAGACTGACTTGGAGGGTCAGTAGCAAGGTTGTAATTCAAGATTGAATTAGTGAAATCCTTCAGGGCGAAGGGACTGGACGTAGCCTCGTTAACGGTGAACTAGTATAAAATCTGTGAGTTTTATTTTTATTTTTATCCGCTGCTAACTCTGTTTTTAATTATACATCAAGTTTTGTTTTGAAAGTATAAAAATAGAAAAAGATTCAAGTTAAGTCAAACACAATTCAACCCCCCTTCTCGTGTTTGCACCTTCAATTATATCCATGGTATAACATATGATGATGAGGAAAATAATAATGCTCATTTGAAATTTAATGACATATATGCCTTTTCAAAAACAGCAGCCAATTATTATGAAATATGTGGTAAGTACAAACAACACCTCAGCAAATCACAATCATTAAATCAGAAATTCAGATTCTGCACAGTACTCACACACATCAATTTCCAACCATTCATCATATAATCAAACGTGACCCACCGGTCAATCCCTCAATGCAATATGTATATGCTCATGCATACAATTTTCTTGGAATCACCAAGGTGCAGTCGCTCAACCGACCAGCACAATTTGTTTGACTTTAACGGCCCTCAAGACCAAGGTGCAATCGCTCAACAGATCAGCACCTAGTGCAGTCGCTCAACAGACCAGCACTCGTGCAGTCGCTCAACAGACCAGCACGTGGCTGCACATTTCAGGGTACATACACTCAAAAGTCTTGTACCAGTGCAGTCGCTCAATAGACCAGCACCTATATACCAAAGTACAATCACTCAACAGATCAGTACTTAGTGCAGTCGCTCAACAGACCAGCACTCGTGCAATCACTCAACAGATCAGCACGTGGTTGCGCATTACTCTGGGGCCCATCACGGGTACCACTTGACTATGCAATCCATGAATATGCAGTGTTTCACTTCTCTGGAAACAGTATGCAAAATCAGAAAATTCATGCCTTTCCTTCATGTTTAAAATATCTCAGCACAATCAGGATTATCATCATCACAAACATGACTAAACAGCCAAGTATTCATTAACATTTTGAAATGTTTTCCCAAACTCTTAAAATACAAATGCAGTGTTTAAAACTGGGATTTCTGGAATTTTACGAATCTGTATTTGAATACAGCTTCTCTGTATTCGAATATAGAAGCCAAAATAGTGCAGAATTACACAATGTATTCGAATACAGCCCTCTGGTATTCGAATACAGAGGCAGTCTGAGTGCACACAACAACATCTTTTACTACATCAGTAAAGTCTCAACAAAACTTCATCACCACAACTTCAAAATATCACCAAAAGTTCCATTTTAATTCACCACAACATTCCCAATATCCCCCAAACACTCAGGGTTTACAAAACACTCTTAAAAACTTGGAATTTCTGAAAAATCGAATCTGTATTCGAATACAGAAGCATGAAACTACAATTTTAACATTCTGTATTCGAATACAGCATGCCTGTAGTCGAATACAGAAAACAAAACCTTGAAAAATTCAACATTTTCTCCCAGATCATTAAAGGTTTTCAATACTTCATCCTCTCCTCTTCAAAAATATTTCAAGAACTCCATTTAAAATCACTTTAACCCTTCTCAAGGTTTCCCAACACTTTAAAATTCACAAGGTAAAGTTTAAAACTTGATTTTCTAGAAAACATGAATCTGTATTCGAATACAGCTTCCTTGTATTCGAATACAGAAGCTAAAAATTGAGCTTCTGGAAAAACACGAATCTATATTCGAATACAGACCTATTGTATTCGAATACAGAAGCTGAAACTAGTGAAAATCTACATTCTATATTCGAATACAGCATGCCTGTAGTCGAATACAGTGTTAAAATCCCACTTCTGTATTCGAATACGACATGGTCGTAGTCGAATACAGATGCTAAGTCAGAAGCAAAAATCCTTCCTCTGTATTCGAATACAGGGGCTCGTATTCGAATACAAGTTTGAAAACTTAAGTAAAACAGAAACCAGACAGGTTGTATTCGAATACACCTTCGAAAACCAGTGAAATTTTCCTGAGTTCTCAACCTTTTTCAAACTGTTTTCTTTTAAAATCAAACAACCAAACATTAAAACAGATTCAACACTTTTTCCAGAAAATACTTTCCTCATTAAAAATCCCTTTTCTTTTTAAATCATCAACATCACCAGGATAATTCACAACAGAAATAGAATTAGACTAATCAACACCAAATCATCCAGAAACAGGAACAGAATGATCAATCATCAGAACATCACACATCATTTCAGCTTTCTCAATATCAGAATAACATGCAAGCATTTCAGCTTTCACCACACATCATAATAACATGCAAGGATTTCAGCTCTCACAACACATCAGAATAACATGCAAGCATTACAGAGCAGCAAAACACCAACTGAATGCATTTTTTTGCATTTCAAAACCATTTTCAAAACAGTTTTATGAACATGCATTTTAATCATGTTTAAAATAACATACAAGACACTTTTCCACTTTCCCACATAAACAACACAACTTTAGTGCATTCAGCCCAAACAGCAATCATCACAGAGCTTTTAAAACATCAAAAAAATGCATTTTTCATTTCTTTTAAGCAACAGGCAAACCAGTTTCAAGACAGTAATGAAAACACTAGTAATGCCATGAAAGTTATGCACTTACAGCTCTAATGCAACTAGAAAGTGGAAGGTGCCCTTACCCTTGTTGCGTGTTCTGCTGTTTCTCTCGTTTCTGCTGTCGTTCCCGTTTTTGCGCCAAAAATCGGTGAAATTGTAGTCTGCGTTTGCTGCTACGAAACTGGGTTCTTTAGCTCCGTAATGGTATGGGGAATAACTTTTGTACTGGGGTTTTGGTGTTTCAGTGCTTGGATGTCCAAGTAATGGCACTTTGAAGAGTTCCCTATTTTCTTCTTTGTAATCGTGACTGGAAATGGGGAAGGCAGAAACAGCAAACATTATGGGAGGGAAGAGTGCTGTTACATGCAGCACTGTTACATGCAGTATGGGCAGTGAGGAAGGAGGGATGGTGTTCTGATTTCACCATCCTTCTCACTCCTATTTATAGGCTTTTGTGGTGCCACCTCATCCAAAAATAATGTTAAAATAATGCTGGATCCTTCAGCACTTAATTGTCTTGCAATTAGCCACTAATCCTCAATTAACTGCCCAATTAATTTAATTACTCGTAATTAAATTAATTTAATCTTCATCAAATAATTTTTGTTCATCCTCCAAAATAAATATTTATATATATATATATTTACTCAAAACATACATATATTAAATATTTTATAAATATCTCCAAATACACTTAAAATTAATTCCATAATTTTAATTAAAATTTAAGGGTCTTACATTACTACCCCCCTTAAATTAGTTTCGTCCTCGAAACTACATATCAGTAAACAACTGAGGATATTGTTCCCTCATCTTACTCTCCAGTTCCCAAGTCGCGTCTCCTGTTGTCGGATTCCAAATCACTTTGACTAATGGGACTTCCTTATTCCTCAACTGTTTAATCTTCATGTCTTCAATCCTTACAGGCAATACTTCAAAAGACAGGTTGTCCCTCAGCTGAATTGTATCTGGCTCGATCACATGTGATGGGTCTGCAAGGTATTTCCTTAACTGCGACACATGAAATACGTCGTGAATATTGGACAGTATGGGAGGTAAAGCAATCCGATAGGCCAATGGTCCAATACGTGCAGTAATCTGGTATGGTCTAATAAATTTCGGAGTCAACTTTCTTGACTTAATAACTCTGCCAACACCAGTTGTAGGTGTGACCCTTAGAAATACATGATCACCCTGCTCGAATTCCAACGGTCTGCGACGCTTGTCCGCATAACTCTTTTGACGATCTTGCGAAGCCTTGATTTTCTCTTGTATCTTCTTGATTTTCTCTGTGGTCTGTTCCACCATCTTAGGTCCAACAATCATGCTCTCTCCGTCCTTATACCAATATAAAGGCGTCTGACACTTGCGTCCATATAAAGCTTTATAGGGTGCCATTCCAATACTTGCGTGAAAACTGATGTTGTAAGTGAACTCAATCAATGGCAGCATCTCATCCCAGTTCCCTCTGTCATCCAACACACATGCTCTCAATAGATCTTCCACGGACTAATTTGTTCTCTCAGTCTGTCCGTCTGTTTGTGGATGGTAGGCTGAACTCAATTTCAGTTTCGTTCCCAAAGCTTCATGCAGTGCTCCCCAAAAATGAGATGTGAACTTTGGGTCACGGTCCGATACTATACTCGATGGCACTCCATGTAACCTCACAATTTCAGCGATGTAGATCTCTGTTAGCTTATCTACTTTATAAGTGGTCCTTACCGGTAGGAAATGTGCGGACTTTGTCAATCGATCCACTATTACCCAAATAGAATCATTCTTTTTCCTTGTCTTGGGCAGTCCTGTTATGAAATCCATGGAAATGCTGTCCCACTTCCATTCCGGTATGTCCAAAGGTTGCAGCATTCCAGCAGGTCGTTGATGTTCCACTTTTGCTTTCTGACAAGTCAAACAAGCTGATACATATTCTGCCACATCCCTCTTCATTCCTGGCCACCAGAAATTCTGTCTCAAGTCCTGGTACATCTTGGTCGCTCCAGGATGAATACTCAACTTACTCTTATGAGCTTCTTCCAAAATCGGTCTTCTCATCTCTGCAACTTCCGGTACACAAACTCTTCCATTACATCTTAGAATATTATCTGTGCCGACGCTGAACTCAGTTGTCTGTGCTTGTGCTATCAGATTCCTCTTTTCTTGGATCAATGCGTCATCTTGCAATTTTGCAATCTCCTCTAGTAATCCACTCGAAATTGTTATCATTCCACACTTTAACATTCCTGGTGCAAACTTTACGTCCAAATGTAGATCTCTAAATGCTTCCCACAACTCCTGTTGTCTGGCCATTATCATTGAAGATACTGACACGCTCTTCCGACTCAATGCGTCAGCCACTACATTGGCTTTTCCAAGGTGGTACTGCAATGAAAAGTCAAAATCCTTGAGAGTCTCTATCCATCTTCTTTGACGCATGTTCAGTTCCTTCTGATCGAACAGATACTTCAAGCTTTTATGGTCGCTGAACACCGTGAATGTGCATCCATATAAGTAGTGCCTCCAGACCTTTAACGCAAATACTACCGCAGCAAGCTCTAAATCATGAGTAGGGTAGTTCCGCTAGTGAGTTTTCAACTGTCTTGAGGCGTATGCTACAGCTTTCTTGTGTTGCATCAAAACACATCCCAACCCTTGGTGAGATGCATCACAGTAAACTTCATATGGTTCCTCTAGTTGTGGCAAAACCAATACTGGTGAGGTTGTCAACTTTTCCTTTAGCAATTGAAAACTCTCCTCACACTTTTCCGTCCATGCAAACGGCTGATTCTTTCTGGTGAGTTGTGTCAAAGGAGCTACAATCTTAGCAAATCCTTCAATAAATCTTTTGTAGTATCCTGCTAGTCTGACAAAACTTCTTATGTCCGTGACAGTCTGGGGCTGTTTCGAGGCAAGAATTGTCTCAATCTTTGCCGGATCGACAGCGATTCCTTTTTTCGTTATCACATGTCCCATGAAATTCACTTCCTTTAGCCAAAACTCGCACTTCGACAAATTGGTATACATCTGCTTTTCGCGTAAGACTTCAAGAACTTGGCGTAAGTGCTCTTCATGTTCTTCTTCATCCTTTGAATAAATCAAAATATCATCGATGAATACCACCACGAATTTATCCAGAAACGGGCTGAAGATCCTATTCATATAATCCATAAATATTGCTGGTGCATTCGTAACTCCAAAAGGCATAACGAGATATTCATAGTGTCCGTAACGAGTCCTGAAAGCAGTCTTTTGAATATCTCCTTCTCTTACTCGAAATAGGTCCACCTCCTAGGTGTAAGTCAATGAAGAATTCCACCTCTCTCACCGGGGGTAATCCTGGAATTTCCGTCGGAAATACGTCCGGATATTCTTTGACTATCATCACGTCTTCTATGTTCACATCCATCTTGGTCTCCACGTTAGCCAATGATAAAAATTCCTGAGTTCCTTCTCTTAGTGATACTCCGAGTTGGTTAGCAGCCAAATACCGAACGACTCCAGGTTCGGGGAAAAGAACCAATTTTCGAGCGCAATCCAAAACTACATAATTATATGTCATCCAATCCATGCCGAGAATGATCTCGAGTGATTGTAAGGGTAAACAAATTAAATTGACCAAGAAATCTCTTTTCTGTATCGTAACGGTACAGTGTAAACATGCAGAGTTTATAGTCAAAGTCTTAGCAGGTGTAGAAACAACCAAATCAAAAGGCAAAGCAGACACAGACAACTTCAAACGATGCACACAATCCATAGCAATGAAAGAATGGGTTGACCCCGAATCAAAAAGTGCAGTTAGTGTGTTACGTGCGATCTCACAATCTTGCTGGATTAAATTTTGGGCTTGTCTTCCAGCTTCAGCACCCATGTGATAAACGCGGCCTCTAGCAGTAGGACGAGTAGCCCTAGTCGCGTTCACAGTTGGTTCCACATTCGGAACCCGGCAATCCCTCGCCACGTGTCCTGGCTTGTGGCAGTTGAAGCACATCAAATCCCTCGCAGTACAAGCAGTTGCAATATGTCCTTCCTTCCCACATCGATAACACCGGATTCCTTGTCCCAATTGCCGTCCAAAAGTCTGATTTCCCGGCCGATTCTGGCCTTTCTTGTTGTTTTGTGGCCGGTTATACGGCTTGGCAACTTGCTTCCCTTTATTGTTCTGATTATGTATCCGACTAGGCCCTCCAGAGTTAAATTTCCCTCCTCTGTTGGCCCTCCTTCTTTATCTCTTCAACCTCTCTACACTTTTCCACTAGCACTTGGAAACGTTGAATTCCCAAGGGTAGGACCGAATCTTGGATCTCATACTTCAGTCCATTCTGAAAGCGATGACACATAAACTGTTCATCAACTTTTTCCCGGAAGAATCTGAAATGTCTAGACAGCGACTCAAACTTAGCTGCGTATTCTCCCATTGTCATATTCCCCCGGTACAATTTCAGAAAATCATCACCCAACTTGGTCCTAGTGCTCATCGGGAAGTACTTGTCCAAAAACTTCTTCTTAAACGACTCCCAGTTCACTTCCTCTTGAGCTGACCCCATCAGTAATCTTGTACTTCTCCACCAATACTCTGCATCCCCTACCAGCAGGTACGTGGCATAATTGACTTTCACCGCTGCCCGATAGTTAATCATCTCAAAGATTTTATCCATCTCTTGGATCCACTGGTTCGCTCTTTCTGGACCCTCATCACCCTTGAACTTGGGAGGATTATGGCGACGAAAATCCTCTAGTCCTCTAGATTCAGCAGCGCGAATCTCTCTTTCTCTCTTCTCTAGATCGCGTTGAGTCTTGGCAGCCGTTTGTGCAGCAACAGACGTAGCCATGTTGTTCATTGCTTCAGCCATCCTATCTTCTCGGCTGACATTGGCTCTTGCGGTGTCGTCTCTTCATGGAGGCATTGTTTCCTATAAAACCATCATCACTTCAGTCACACCACAACTTACACAAGACTTGACACTTTAACTACTTGCTCCTATCCATGATCAGCTAATGACTCAAAATAGATACTTAAATCAGAGCTTTATCCCAAAACTTTAACCAAATGCTTTGATACCACAATTGTAACAACCCGAGTTTAAAACACAGCGCGAGTGTATTTTTTTTTCTTTTCAATAAATAATTAAAATGAGTTTTCCAAAATGAATGTCAAGGGAATTAAAATAAAATTTTCATCAGTTCATTTCAAAAGAGAACACCCGGCCTGTGGCCACTAAACAGTATCAGAGTGCGGAAAATACAGTGGAAAAGTCATACATTAATTCCCAAAATAAATTACATTTCCCAAAACTCAAGACCCTATACAAAAGTCTAGTCTGATCATGCACTAAGCTACAGTAGCACGGTCTCCACCGTATTCTCTATAAGTCTCGTCTTCAGCCAACCGTCCGTCCTTCTACGTTGTCCACGGATACTCCGTACGTAAAGATAAGGGGAAACTAACGACGTTTCCGTCGTTAGTGTATCCGTCGGTAGGACGGGTTCGGGTAACATCTTAGGGCAAAGCCCAATTTCCACAATATAATGGCAAGGGTCACCGACTGAAATTAACAAATAATCACATAGCATATATTTCACAGCAAAATAATAATGCTCATTTGAAATTTAATGACATATATGCCTTTTCAAAAACAGCAGCCAATTATTATGAAATATGTGGTAAGTACAAACAACACCTCAGCAAATCACAATCATTAAATCAGAAATTCAGATTCTGCACAGTACTCACACACATCAATTTCCAACCATTCATCATATAATCAAACGTGACCCACCGGTCAATCCCTCAATGCAATATGTATATGCTCATGTATACAATTTTCTAAGAATCACCAAGGTGCAGTCGCTCAACAGACCAGCACAATATGTTTGACTTTAACGGCCCTCAAGACCGAGGTGCAATCGCTCAACAGATCAGCACCTAGTGCAGTCGCTCAACAGACCAGCACTCGTGGAGTCGCTCAACAGACCAGCACTCTGTTAAGACAAACTCTCATTTTTAAAGTTTTGATGAAAATAAACAAAGGTTAATTAAAGATTGTTAATTATGATTCTAAATGTATTGTTAATTTAACCTGTGCTTTTGAGTGTGTTAATTCAAAGATAGGTTTCAAAAGAATAAAAGAAAACAGCATAAACAAAGGCAGAGAACATTCTTCACATATTCTAGAAAACGGAGAATGTTCGCCAGGCTGTGACAGCATAAAGACCAAACTTTCTCCATCACTTAATTGAAGTTATTGTGTCTGGTATTTACATCAGTATTAAGAGTACATGACATGGAACATATATGATCAATTACAATCAAAAGAAACTATTCGAACCACAAAGAAAAAAGGCCATGAATAAAGCTGCCCAAGCAGAAACTAAACACTCTCAAGTTCTGCTGTCAAGACTGATAAAAAATCTTGACAATGTACAATGCATCAAGACAGCTTCCAATATGTTCAGAAATCAGTCCAGATTGATTATCAATCTCCAGGAAATCCAAAAGCTAAAGCTCCAGATTGATCATCAATCTCCAGCAACTACACTACAGTTTTCTGCAACAAAATTCTGTGATCATTTTCAATTTGTTTTAAATGATCCGAAGCTTCAGTTCAAGCCAACAATATTATCACTTATCAGAAGCATTAAAGGATCATTAATTACTCAAGAAAATTTGATTCAAAACGCAACACACAGCTCAGTGTTAACAGAAAATAAAAATAGTCAAAAGTTGGATTATTTTTTTCAGAAATAATGCCTCTGGTCAAGCCTGACAAGGGCACTACCAACAGCTCTATTGATCTCCATTCAATGCTCTCAAGCCTATAAAAGGAAGGCCACAGCTCAAGGAAAACGCAGAAGTTCAAGTGCTAACAAGTCTCAAAATCATTCACATTTACATACTTGAAATTCTCCAAATCACTTACAAGAATCAGTTTGATTAAATTCGTTTTACTCTGATACATTATACTGATTTCTTTGTAAACAACCGAATCTCAAACAAGAGTTGAGACATCTCAGATTCTAAACAATCTCATCATTATTGTAAAACTCAAACTATAAGAGTTAAGTATAGTTTGGGGTAGATTGTAAGAAATCCTATCAAAGTTGATAGGTGATTTGATTAATCTCTTTCTGGGTGGAATTAGATTAAGTTCTGTAAACAAAGATCAAGGTCGATCTAGGCTAGGTGCTGTAAAACCAAGAAGGTTCTTGTTTTAAACACTTAGTGGAAAATCTCACAATTGTGAGGACTGGACGTAGCCCAAGTTGGGTGAACCAGGATACATCTGTGTGTGGTATTTCTTATCCTTAATCTCTTTATTAAGTTTGATTGTTTTTCAAGATTAAAATACAAAACTGTTTTTCTGTTTTACACACTAATCTGAACGTTCTCCGTTTTCTGATAAAACCAAGAACGTTCTCCGTTTTTCTGTTTCCTTAACCAAGAACTTTCTTGAGTTTAAAACTGAAGTTTTTCAGGAAATTTTAAAAAGGGAGATTTACAATTGAAACCCCCTTCCTTGTAAATCAATTTTGCTACTTCAATTGGCATCAGAGCAAGGTCTCTAAAAAGAACACCTAACAAGTGTTAGAGAAAAAGATCCTGAAAAATGTCCAAAGCAAAATACATTGTTGAAGGAGATTCCTCAAACAGACCACCATTCTTTGATGGTACTGATTACTACATTTGGAAAAGCAAAATGCAATTGTTTCTCAAATCACAGGACACAGGCATGTGGAACATCATAATAAATGGAAATCATGTTCCAAGAATAAATCAAGAAGATTCAACTTCAGCAGAAAAGAAAGAAGCAGACTGGACTCCTGATGATAAAGCTAAGGTACTCCTAAACTCTATAGCTCATTTATTCTTATCGTGTGCTTTGAGAATGGAAGAAAGTGAAAGAGTAGATGAATGTGAAACTGCTAAAGAAGTATTGGACACATTGCAAAATCACCATGAAGGCACAAGCCATGTCAAAGAAACAAGAATAGACATTGGTATAAGAAAAATTGAATTATTTGAGATGCAAGAAGGAGAAACCATTGATGAGATGTATTCAAGATTCACAACAATAGTGAATGAAATGCGTTCCCTTGGTAAAGCCTATTCAATACAAGACAGGGTAAGAAAGATCATGAGGTGTCTTCCAGTTGTATGGAGACCGATGGTAATAGCTATAAGCCAAGCCAAGAATATTGAAACACTTCCCCTAGAAGAATTGATAGGAACCTTAAGAGCACATGAAATACTGCTACAAGAAGATAAACCTACCAAGAAAGGCAAAGCAGTGGCTCTGAAGGCATCTCAGGAGAGCATCATATTACAAACTGATGAAGAACCAGAAGAAACTGGACAAGAAGATGCTGATGAAGAAATTGCTCTTCTCACCAGAAAAATACAAAGAATGATGAGAAGGAGAGATCAAATCAAGAAGGGATTTCCAAATGAAAATCCCAAAACAGAAATAGATAAAAGCAATATTACATGTTTTGGTTGTAATAAATTAGGACATTACAAAGCTGAATGTCCCTTGAATAAGAAAACACCCAAACGATTTCCTTTTAAAAAGAAATCAATGCTGGCCACATGGGATGACTCAAAAGAATCAGAAACAGAAGAAGGAGAAGAAGCCAACATATGCTTGATGGCAGATACAGAAGAAAACGAGGTAACTAATTCTGAATCATGTTCTTTATGTGAATTAATGGGAAAAGAATTTGACAACTTGCTAAATGATTCAAACATTCTTATAAAAAAATGTAGTTCTTTAAAAGAACAATTTTTAAAAGAAAAAGAAGAAAAAGAAAAGGCTCAGGCTATGATTGATATTCTCAAGAATACCATTCAAGAACTGAGAGGATCAAAACAACAAAGTTGTGAAACTCAGAAAGGTCAAGAACGTTCTGCAGCTAAAACGGAGAACGTTCACCTTAAATCTGAAAATGAAAGTTTGAAAACTGATTTGTTAAATTTTATTAAAGCTACTGAAAATTTTCAAAAAATCATGGGATCACAAATAGGAATATTTGATAAAGCTGGTCTTGGGTGCAATCAAACTCAAAAAACCAAAATGTATGAAAACTTTTTTTTTCTCCGGAAAGCAAGATTGAAAAATGTAAAACCAAATGTTCATACTGTAAAAAACATGGACATTTGGAATTTGCTTGCTACTTCAAAAAACAGGATGAAAAGATTAAGAGCAGAAGGATGTTTAAAAGAAAAGAAAGTTCTGCAAATAGAGAACAAATTTTGAACAAACTACAAAAGGGAGAACGTTCTCCAGATTGTTCTCAAAACGGAGAAAGTTCCAAAATAAAAACTGAACTTTCTCCAGAAATTTTGAAAAAAAGGAGAACGATCTAGAACCTTTACAAAATCAAGATTCAAACCTTCCAAAACTCAGAATTCAAAATCAATACCTAGACCAACAGTTAAATGCTCCTATTGTCTTAAATTTGGTCATCAAGAGTCCACATGTTATTTTAAAAAGAAAGAAATTATTAAGACTAACTCTCAAGGACCCAAGACAAAGTGGGTACCTAAAGTGAATGAAAACTCTTATGCAGGCTGGATTTCAAAGTGCCAAGAGAAAGCCTTGGTTCTTGGACAGTGGCTGTTCAAGACACATGACAGGTGATGAAAACTGTGTCATGTCCTTCATTAAAAAGGATGGAGGATCAGTTACTTTTGGCAACAACAATCAAGCTCAGATCAAAGGTAAAGGAACTATTGGTAAGGCAAACTCTGCTCAAATAACTGATGTTCAATACGTTGAAGGTTTGAAACATAATCTTCTAAGTATAAGTCAATTATGTGACAATGGTTTTGAAGTTATTTTCAAACCAAGAGTATGCGAAGTAAGAAAAACAGATTCTGGAGAGGTGTTATTTTCTGGAAATAGAAAGAAAAATCTATATGTCCTATATCTTGATGAATTACCAGATGAATCCTGTTTTATGTCAATCGATAAAGATAAATGGATATGGCATAAAAGGGCTGGACATATAAGTATGAAAACAATTTCAAAAATCTCTAAACTAGATCTTGTTAGAGGATTTCCCAAACTGAATTTTGACAAAAATAGAATTTGTGAAGCTAGTGCAAAAGGAAAGCAAGTCAAGAGTAGTTTTCATTCAAAAGATTTTATATCTACAAATAGAACTCTTGAATTACTTCAAATAGATCTTTTTGGGCCAATTAAAACAACAAGTCTAGGAGGAATGAAGTATGGTTTTGTTATTGTTGATGATTTCTCTAGATACACTTGGGTATTGTTTTTAAAAAATAAGGATGATGCATTTGATGAATTTAAAACATTTTGCGAAAAGGTACAGAATGAAAAAGAATCCAGCATCATTTTTGTAAGAAGTGATCATGGAGGAGAGTTCATAAATGCCTCTTTTAAAAACTTCTTTGATGAACTTGGCATTTCTCACAATCTATCTTGTGCAAGAACTCCACAACAGAATGGAGTTGTTGAACGAAAAAATAGAACACTTCAAGAAATGGCAAGAACAATCTTAGAAGAATCAAATGTTGAAAGATACTTTTGGGCAGAAGCCATTAACACTTCTTGCTACATTTTAAATCGTGTATCTATTAGAAAAATCATTAACAAAACTCCTTATGAAATCTGGAGGAATAGAAAACCAAACATTTCCTATTTTCACATTTTTGGATGTTATTGTTATATTTAAACAACAAAGATGTCGTTGGAAAGTTTGATGCAAAATCAGACAAAGCAATTTTTTTGGGGTATGCAACTGACTCCAAAGGATATCGAGTGTTTAATCTAAGAACCAAAGTGGTTGAAATCAGTATGCACGTGCTATTTGATGAGTTTGATGATTTAGATCTAAGTAAAAGGGATGAAGAAGAGGAGATTCAAACTGGTGTGCAGCAACAGAATGTTGTGTAGGAAACCGAGATTGATAAACAATCTCCGTTTCATTCTCCACCAAAAAGCTGGAGAACAATTGAAGGACATCCTCAAACTCAAATAATTGGAGAAACTGCTGATGGAATTCGAACAAGAAGATCATTCAAGAATGACGAATGTAGCATGGCAATGATATCCCAGATTGAACCCAAATCCATTAAAGAAGAAATAATAGATCAATCTTGGATAGAAGCCATGAAAGAAGAATTGCTTCAGTTTGAGAAAAATGAAGTCTAGAATTTGGTCCCTGATCCAAAAGATCAAGCTGTCATTGGTACAAGATGGGTTTTGAGAAACAAACTCAATGAAGAAGGCAAGGTTATTCGCAACAAAGCAAGGCTGGTCGCGCAAGGATATAATCAACAGGAAGGCATTGATTACGATGTAACGTTTGCTCTTGTTGCAAGGTTAGAAGCTATTCGTATACTTCTTGCATATACATCCCATAAACGTGTTAAATTATTTCAAATGGATGTTAAAAGTTCATTTTTAAATGGCTTTTTAAATGAACAAGTTTATGTGAAACAACCCCCTGGCTTTGAGGATCAATCAAAACCAAACCATGTTTTTAAACTTACCAAAGCTCTTTATGGTCTGAAACAAGCACCAAGAGCTTGGTATGAAAGATTAAGTTCATTCTTAATCAAAAACGGATTTTCCAGAGGAAACATTGACACTACACTTTTCAAGAAAAATGATAAAAATGATTTAATCATAGTTCAAGTGTATGTTGATGATATAATCTTTGGTTTAACCAATGAAAAAATGTGTGATGCCTTTTCAAAACTTATGCAAAGTGAATTTGAAATGAGCATGATGGGGGAGTTGAGATACTTTCTTGGTTTACAAATCAAGCAGAATGATGATGGCATTTTTATTTGTCAAGAAAAGTATACAAAAGACCTTTTAACAAAATATAAAATGAATGAAGCCAAAATCATGACTACTCCCATGCATCCATCTTCTTCATTGGACAAAGATGAAAATGGAAAATCTGTCTCTGAAAAAAATATAGAGGAATGATAGGTTCTTTGTTATATCTAACTACGAGTAGGCCTGATATTGTATTCGCAGTAGGATTATGTACTAGATTTCAATCTGCACCCAAAGAATCACATTTAACAGCAGTAAAATGCATTTTTAGATATCTTGTTGGTAGTACTGATCTTGGCCTTTGGTATAGAAAAGGTTCACATTTTGATCTTGTAGCCTATTGCGATGCAAATTACGCTAGAGATAAAACTGAACGTAAAAGCACAAGTGGAGCATGTCAGTTCCTGGGTGAAGCATTGATAAGCTGGTCTTGCAGGAAACAAAACACAATAGCTTTATCAACCACCGAAGCTGAATATGTTTCAGCATCAAACTGCTGCTCACAAGTAATTTGGATTAAAAATCAACTGGAAGACTTCTCTATAAGTTACTCAAGTATTCCAATTTATTGTGATAATACTAGTGCAATCAATTTATCTAAAAATCCCATTCAGCACTCACAATCAAAACACATTGAAATAAAACATCATTTTATTCGTGATCATGTAAGCAAGAAAAACATTGAATTAATCTTTGTTGATACCCAAAATCTGCTTGCTGATATATTTACAAAGCCTCTAGTTGAGGATAGTTTTAATTCAATTAAGGAAAGACTGAAAATCATGAGAAATCCAGAGAAATCTCATTAAAATTATGCTTTTGCAGAAAATGGAGAACGTTTATCAATCTCCGTTTTTCAGTCAACTTTCTTCGTTTGAGAAACAAACTTTCTCCTCTGCTTGTCACTTCTTCTCTGTGCAGGCAAAAGGAAAAGGGGAGTCTTGGCATTTAATGCTCTTGTCCCCTGCCTCTAAAAAATGCCCTGACACACTGTCAAAGTGAGGCGTTGCATCTTCTCAATCATCCTTCCCTAGGTTTCACTCATCATTACTTATTCCTTTCTAAATAAGCAATACTGCCTCTGAAGTTTCTCACAATCCCTTCAAATCCTGTTCTTCATCTTCCTCTAAACCCTTCTTCCTATCTGAAAAAACTCCAATGGAAAGAACAAAATCTAGTGCTCGTAAAAATGCGTATGTTGAATCACCATCACCACCACCTTCTTCTCCGTTTCACAATCGTTCACCTTCTCCACCACCCAGACCTTCTCCCATTAAAATGCCCTTCTCATCATTAGAATCTTCATCTTCATCATCAAGGGAATCAAGTCCTATCCCTCTCCCTCTTAGACCACTCGTAATGATTTTCCCTTCTTCTCACTCTCAATCTGTACCAAACACTACTCAAGT
This sequence comes from Cicer cuneatum, assembly GCA_037974295.1. NCBI lineage: Eukaryota > Viridiplantae > Streptophyta > Magnoliopsida > Fabales > Fabaceae > Cicer > Cicer cuneatum. The sequence continues at coordinate 33,214,708 of JBBPBO010001984.1, read as the reverse complement.
TCCACCACACTTGAGAAATACAACAAGACCCACAAAAACCTAAAAATACTGATTCTCCCATGTTCATAATCTCTGACTCTGATGAGGAAGAAATTGATGTTCCTCCATCCAATGCCCCTCTAGCAACCTCTCAGCAAACAAATCAGACACCTCCAACACAGAGGCAAACCATGTCTTCTGAACCATCATTTACAACTCCTCCTAACTAGAAGGGGAAGAATATAAATGAAATCTTCTCTCCATCAAAACCATCTCAACCCCCTTCAAAAACCATGAAAAAGAAATCCATCATAACCCTCTCTCAATTTCTTGCTAAAAAGAAATTAAAAAACCCTTAGAGAAGCAAATCAAGGGCTCCAAAACAGACCAATCAGAAGTCTTCTCCTTCTGTTGAAAAAACTCTAGAACGTTCTCAAGAACGTTCATTAATACCTGAACGTTCTCCATTTTGTGAAACATCTCCTTCTGCCCCTCAAAACTCTCTACTCCACTATACCAACAACATTCCTCTGATTCCTTCCTCTGCATCTAAACTATTCAAAGAGAAATGGGCTCAATGCCCTATTAGAGTGGGAAGAGTTGTCATGTTTGACAACCTGATTGTTGATGGAAACGCTGTAAAACATCACACTGATGTTTTAGGCTGGACCTCCTTTATTCAGATATCAGAATGTTACTACCCAGATGTCATCAGGGCTTTCTACTGACAAGCAAGGACTTTCTCTGATAAGTCCCTGATCATCTCCAAGGTCAAGGGGATAGAGGTAATCCTAACCCCAGAATCCATCATCTCCTAAATTGCAAGCGTCTCAACCTTCCCCACATCATCATCCATCACATGATAGCTGCTACAAATAAGGATTACAGGAAAAACACTGTACCTTATGGGACGATTCTGACCAGAATCTTCAGGCACTTTCAAATCCCTCTCAGTAATGAGAAGAGTTTGATCAAAATCTCTAGGTTTTCTTCAAAGAATATTTCTCACATGAAGAAAACTTCTTCTGAGACTAGTGCTCCTTCATCTTTCTTTCCACCTTCACTGAAAAGGAAGTGCTCTTCAAGGAGAAGAGCTACTGCTCCAGCTCCAAACCCAGCCTCACCACAACCCTCACAAGAACTTCCTGAAGCAGAAGCAGAAACTACTCAAGAATGTTCACCTGAAAACCAAGAAAGTTCACTTGCCCAACAAAACCTTCCCCACACTTTCTCCGTTTTTCCCAACCCTCAACCTTGTCCTCCACAGACTTTCTCCATTACCTCCATTCACCCATTGATGACATGTGCACCCTCCTTCCAGATCAGCACGTCTCCTCCATGTCACCACTATTCATTTCCCCCCAGAAAACCAGTCCCTCACTCTTTGGGATAAGTCAATTCTTGACTTTTTCTGATACAACTGGACCCTCCATTAACCAGAAATCCATCTCTAATCCCTCACCTTTTGCCTCCACTCCTCCAACGTCCACTCATCCTGCTTCTACTATGCCTCCTCCTCCTCCTCCCCCTCCACCAAAGGAACCTACAAACTCTGAAATCATGGCTGCCCTTCAAACCATTATGGCACGCCAGACTCAGTAGGATTTAGAGTCCACCCTCCAGCGCACCTGGATGATAGAACAACTTGCTCCAAAGCTTGGACTTGTTCCTCCTCCTGTTCATCCTTCTCCTTCTCCTCAACCTATTGCTGATCCTGCCAAGTCCTCTTCTTTAGAAGGATCTTCACCATCGTTGGCATCTTAGGATATTTTTCTCCTTCCTTTTTGTTATGACAAAGTGGGAGAATTAATTTGAAGATTTTAGATTAAGTTTAAGTTTTTAATTAGATAGAAGTCCTTTTGTATATGGTACTTCTGTATATCTTTTGACTTAATCTCACTGTGTAATTATCAATTGATATCATCTAATGAAAAGTCTTTATTATGAATCTATTTGTTATGGATTAATTTATCTCTTGAATTTACATGATTTATCTTCTGTCAAAATTTAAATCACTACACAAATTGAGGGGGAGCTTTCAAGCTCTTTCAAAATTAGAATTAAAATTAAAATCTAAATTAACATGTTTGTCATCATCAAAAAGGGGGAGATTGTTAAGACAAACTCTCATTTTTAAAGTTTTGATGAAAATAAACAAAGGTTAATTAAAGATTGTTAATTATGATTCTAAATGTATTGTTAATTTAACCTGTGCTTTTGAGTGTGTTAATTCAAAGATAGGTTTCAAAAGAATCAAAGAAAATAGCATAAACAAAGGCAAAGAACATTCTTCACATATTCTGGAAAACGGAGAATGTTCGCCAGGCTGTGACAGCATAAAGACCAAACTTTCTCCATCACTTAATTGAAGTTATTGTCTCTGGTATTTACATCAGTATGAAGAGTACATGACAAGGAACAAATGTGATCAATTACAATCAAAAGAAACCATTTGAATCACAAAGAAAAAAGGCCATGATTCAAGCTGCCCAAGCAGAAACTGAACACTCTCCAGTTCTGCTGTCAAGACTGATAAACAATCTTGACAATGTACAATGCATCAAGACAGCTTCCAGTATGTTTAGAAATCAGTCCAGATTGATTATCAATCTCCAGGAAATCCAAAAGCTAAAGCTTCAGATTGATCATCAATCTCCAACAACTACACTACAATTTTCTGCAACAACATTCTGTGATCATTTTCAATCTGTTTTAAATGATCCAAAGCTTCAGTTCAAGCCAGCAATATCATCACTTATCAGAAGCATTAAAGGATCATTAATTACTCAATAAAGTTTGATTCAAAACGCAACACACAACTCAGTCTGAAAAGAAAATCAAAAAATAGTCAAAAGTTGGATTATTTTTATTCAGAAATAATGCCTCTGGTCAAGCCTGAAAAGGGCACTACGAACAGCTCTATTGACCTCCATTTAATGCTCTCAAGCCTATAAGAGGAAGGCAACAACTCAAGGAAAATGCAGAAGTTCAAGTGCTAACAAGTCTCTCAAAATCATTCACATTTACATACTTGAAATTCTCCAAATCATTTACAAGAATCAGTTTGATTAAATTCGTTTTACTCTGATATATTATACTGATTTCTTTGTAAAGAATCGAATCTTAAATAAGAGTTGAGACATCTCAGATTCTAAACAATCTCATCATTATTGTAAAACTCAAACTATAAGAGTTAAGTAGAGTGTGGGGTAGATTGTAAGAAATCCTATCAAGGTTGATATGTGATTTGATTAATCTCTTTTTGGCTGGAATTAGATTAAGTTCTATAAACAAAGATCAAGGTCGATCTAGGCTAGGTGTTGTAAAACCAAGAAGGTTCTTGTTTTAAACACTTAGTGGAAAATCCCACAATTGTGAGGACTGGACGTAGCCCAAGTTGGGTGAACCAGGATACATATGTGTGTGGTATTTCTTATCCTTAATCTCTTTATTAAGTTTGATTGTTTTTCAAGATTAAAATACAAAACTATTTTTCTATTTTACACACTAATCTGAACGTTCTCCGTTTTCTGATAAAACCAAGAACGTTCTCCGTTTTTCTGCTTCCTTAACCAAGAACTTTCTTGAGTTTAAAACTGAAGTTTTTCAGGAAATTTTAAAAAGGGAGATTTACAATTCAAACCCCCCTTCCTTGTAATTCTATTTTGCTACTTCATACTCGTCCTCTCCCTTGCGTTGAAGTTCAGGTCCTCGCATCAAAGTTTTCTCATCCTAAAAAAGCCAAAGCTTATATGGACACTGGTGCCCAAATAACAATGATGAATCCAAGCATTCTTCCCACCAATGCATGGGTAAAACATGCTGCATTCTTTGTAGCAGCAGATGGAAAAGTCTTCAGGACAGACCTGATAACAAAAGAAAAAATAGGAATTAGATTCTTCCCTGAATGCATGGTCCAATAATTGTTTGTTAGTTTTTTCATCCTTTGAGAATAATAGTACATCATCTATATAGATGAGAATACTATTTAAAATGGGTTCAAAAATTCTGGTCATAACCTTTTGGAATAGTGATGGAGCCACCTTAAGCCCAAATGGTAATACTGTTAATTGATATTGTGAATTAGGAATATAAAATGCCGTTTTGTAACGGTCCTTAGGATCAACACCCAGTTGCCAAAACCCCGATTTCATGTCAAATTTGAAATAGATTTGAGCATCCTTGATGAAAATATTTAATGAGGAGGCTTTTGGAATGGGGAATTTATCATCCTTGAGAAAATAAGTACGAGGCTTATAATGAATTACTAACCTCTTTTTCCCCCTGATCTTTTCATATCTCTTTTCAACATAAAATGCTTGCAAGCCCACTCGGACTTAGTGGGTTCAATCAATCCTTGTTTGAGTAACTGATTGCATTCTTCTTTGGCTAATGCAAAATCTGACGGACTCATTCCTGGATGAGTAGCCTTTGTTGGGTTAATGTCCTCGTAGAGTTTAAATGGAAGTTGGACAAAGAATTCTTCATTCTTCCACAGGGGTTTTGTATGAAAAAATTTCTCGTGACTATCTGCACAAAGTTTGAGCAAATTAGTCTTAATTCTTTCATATCCAACAGGAAACTCTGCGAGAGAATATAACTTTAACATCTCAGAGTATGGTTTAAATTATCTCTTGAATTTAATTCCTCTTGGAAGAATTTGAAGTCTTTCTGTGGCTGAATACACATCCATTCCTACAACGATGTCCTTGTTTGGGAGATTGTTGCCAATAACCTTAGTCCAAACTATGCATTCAGGGAAGAATCGGATTCCTATTTTTTCTTTGGTCATCAAGTCTGTCCTAAAGACTTTTCCATCTGCTGCTACAAAGTATGCAACATGTTTTACCCAAGCGTTGTTGGGAAGAATGCTTGGATTCATCATTGTTATTTGGGCATCAGTGTGCATATAAGCTATGGCTTTCTTAGGATGAGAAAACATTGACACGAGGACCTGAACTTCAACGCAAGGGAGAGGAGGAGTAGGAAGAGTACTTCCTATTTCTTCAAATGACTCTTCATAAAATGACCCTTCTTCCTTTACATTCACCATTAAAAGTCTAGAGATATTCATGTAATTTTTTTCAGATTCTGAATCCGATGAGGAAGATCCTGAGGCATCAGTGGTGGATGTATTTTGAGAGAAATAGTTTCCCGATGAGGAATCTCCATTACTTTCTGCGGAAGATTCTGCAGAGGAGCAATTTCCTTGAGAATACTCTCTATTTTCTGTGATAGCCATGGCTTGAAAACTCTTGTCCGGAAATTCTTCCTTTTGGAATTTTGGGGGAGGCGACTCAAGAACGCCTTGGGAATCAGAGGATGATTCATTCATACATAGAGTCTTTCCTTTTGACTTATGTGTGGAAAAGGTAGTTTTGAAAGATTTTGGTCTATACGCAGAAGGTACATATTTGGCATAGTCTGGAGGTGACGAGGCATATGAGGAATAAAAAGGAGAGGTTTTTTTTTGGTTGTGTAAAATATTTAGGAAAGATTGGAGGATTAAAAAAGGAATCTTCAGCAGGTTTAGGTTTTAGTTCCTTGGAAGCTTTTAAGAAATCATCAATCTCTTTCACTTGGCCTTGCAGTCTTCTGATTTCCCTTTCCTTGTGATCAAAATCTTTGCCAAAAGCTCTTTCTTCTAGCATATTTCTCAAGTCTCGGTCTAGTTGAGATACTTGAGCCTTGAGGTTTTTATAATGCTTTTGCATCTTTTGGGACAAAACCTTGAGATTTTCATCTGTCTCATCCATCCTTTCGGTGATTTTGTCCATCTTTTTGTCAAGGTTTTGGAGAATACTGTTTTGAGCAACCATATTCTCAGACTGCCAATTTAGAACTTCTTCGACTTGGGTTAAAGGTTTAAGTTTTCCATCAGGCTAGACTTCATTTGGTTGTATGAATGGTTTAGATGATCTGTTTGTGATGGGGTCTATTTTTCGTTCCAAAACTGGGAAATGTTGGTCATATTCTAAGGTTGAAGGTGAGAACATAAAACATGGGATTGGTTCTGTATTTTTTAGAGGATTTACTGGCTTACAATAGTCGGTGGGAGACCATGTAACGAGATCGGGGTCATTTGGTGGTAGATGGTTTTCTTTTATAAGGATCTTAAGGGATTCTTCATTGAATGGAAGAGGAGGAGCTTTTTTATGGATTTCTACCCATGGACAATTATCAGAATCAGATCTCCTTTATGGTGGAGGAGATGGTTTACATGCTCCTTTTTTCTTCCTTTTGGGGATTATGATGTCTCTGTCGAGATCATCATCATACATCCAGCAATCACATTCAGGGTCACACATGTGTGGATCTATGTCCCAGATAAATGTTCATCTATTTTGTCAGTATAGATGGGTTCTCCTTTTGTTGTGACAACATAAATTGGACACCAATCTTCTTTGAGCATTAGTTGGATCATCATGGTTTGAAAGATAGGAGTAGAACTTGGTCCTTCTTCTGGCTTTTTGAAGATTGTTTTGACTGTCCCATCAACAGATCTTCTAAAGGTGGCCTCTTGTGATTGTATCGGCCTTTTGTCTTGGTGGATTTTTTCATAGTTTGTTATCCATTCTCAAGGAATCAGTTGGGTTAACTCTTCTCTTGAGATCCTTCTTGGGATATGGACAATCGAGGGTATATCTTCTTCTCTGTTGGTGACAACCAACAATGAATCAGAAGAGCATCCCGAGAGGGGTAAATCTATTGAGTGATTGTGGAGGCGGTAAATTATTTGATGGTGCAAGGTAGCAGACAAGGCTTCTGGAACCTGGTCAGATCCAGTGATTTGTACTTGAACTTTTAATCTTTTGGAGAGAGTGCTGTCATTGAGGCTTACATTGTAATTTGGGAAGATGGTAAGCACTATACTTCCAGCATGGAGTGAAGTTAGTACAGTCCCAATTACAAAAGTCTCATAATGAAGATAGCTTGAGTCAAGGAGAGCTATTTTGCAAAACACAGGTTGATTTTTCCTTCCATGAAGAGAAAGGATTAACCTCACAGCTCCAAAGTGTAAAGTTGTGTATCCATCAGATTTCCAATGATTTATAAGACTCTGGGGAATCTCTAAATCAACATATTGCTCTTGGTTTGTTGCTTTAAGGTTGCACTGGTCAAGTCTAGATGAGTGTACGTACTCCTTCATGTGAGGCCGATTTGTCGAAATTAAGTTTCTGATTGATCTGGTAAATGATCTTTGTCTTTTGAAGATGTTGTTAGGGCTTAAGAGGGGAGGTATAGTTTCAGCAATTTGGGCATCATCTGGAACATATGAATATTCTACAAGGTTTTCTATTTTATGGGAATCAGTCTTTTTATATGATCTGGGAAGAGATAAGGCTGAGGTGAGAGTGGTGGGTTGAGATGATGTTGAGTCTGGTGTATCCATAGAATTGTGGTTTCCTTCCTTATTCACTCTCTTTATTACATTCATACCATATGCACCCCCTCTTTCAGCTGAGGCTCTGATACCACACTAGCTGGGAGCCTCCCATATCATGAGATTAATCTTAACTGAATCATCAAGCGAGACAACAAATAGCCAACCATAGGTATAAAAAGGTCTCAACCACAGATTATCAATTAAAACTAGCATCCTATAATAGAGAGGACTGAAGCATGGATCTATAGTCAGATGTTTTCTGATACACAAGATCTTCATTTTAGAGGCGAGTGTAGAGCATACTAGCATCTCTATGGAGGGACTTATGATATGAACATAATAACTTAGAGCTTTCAGAAAGAAGAGAGAAATTTAGAAGAACATGTTTTTCTTAAAACACATTAAAATTTTATTTCATCCCTAGTTGTTTAACATGTTACAACTTTTCTCCTTTTATAGCTATGGAGGAACACTAAAAAACAAAGATAGCACTATTCATTCACATGCCACTAAAACATTATTGGCATGCTTTACAACTTATGGAGGACACCGTTATGACACTTTTGACTAAAATGTCATATTATTCTTTACACCTCATAATAAAGACAAAGATATAACTATACATATTGCCATCATGAAAGCACGTTTTTTGACACTTATGCCACCCTAGTAGTGACTTTTCGGACTCATAAATATTATACTAGTCTTTAATAATAGGCTCGTGACTCGGAGACATCTTCAGATCAAACAGATATTCTTCTGAATAAATTCCCCTGTGAAGTAGCTTATAGACTGGTGTGACTCATGCTGCCAGGTGTTTCCTATTATTTCCCTTATGGTTTTTCATTAAGATTCTTTGAAGGCTCTGTCTCCATTGGATTTTCTTCAAAATTCATTTTAGTGAATTGTTGCTCAATATTTATCTGAAAATTTTGTTTTGGTTGAAAGGCCTGTCCAGAGCTTTCTCCAACTTTTTGTGAATTGGCTGGTTGGAATTGTGGTAGAAGATTCCCATGACTTATGCATGTGGTATCTGTTTGAGTATTTCCTCTGACATGGAGATTAATAAAATTGATATAATCCATTAAGTCTTTGGTAACTTTTAAGCTTGGAGGATAAACATCAATAGTTTCCCAAAGGTCAGCATAATTTTTGCAAATGAGGATTTTAGTCCTGGGATCTATCTAATATGGCTTGTACACAATGAAAACTGTCTTAAGTTTGCTAATAGCTTCTGCTGCCATTTTTCTTTCTTTTACATCTTTTAAGATTGGTTCAATCTTATTCCTCCACCATTCTAGAGAAGAATACCATCCTAGTGCAGTCCAAATTAATGACTTGTGATTTTTAGGGTCCGTCAGGTGTTGCACATTGCTTCGGTTGGGACAAAGATAGGCATAACATACAAAATGGTGGCACACCAAATATACCAAAGATGATCTTCAGTAAACTTAGCATTTGGACTTAACATAAATGGTAAATAAAAAGGTGTATCTGGGAGGAAAGGTGAATGATCTGGAAATCTTTTTCCCTTTTTTATGATTTTTGCCATTAAATAAAAAAGGTTGTTTCTGGCATATTCTTTGAGTTGGGACAGTGAGCAGGAAGAATTTACTCCAGGAAGAATGTTTTTTATAAAGGCATGGGTTGGTAGTGGCTTTTCCATGAGGATTAAAGGAAATATGTGGGTGTTGGTAATAATCTGGACCGGTTTCATTGGTCTGGAGAGTAAATCAGGGATTAAGTTTTGATATCCTTTAAAACGTTTTATAGTGAAATCATACCTAGAAAACCAGTCTTTGAGACGAAGAGTTTGAGGATCTGGTGGCATTTTATTCTTGAATTTGAGAATCCTCGGAAAAGAAGAATTATCCATCTGAACATCAAAATGATAACCCCTTAGATGAAAGTCAAACTTTTGAATCCCCAATTTGACAGCCAATGCTTCCTTATAAAAAGTATGATAATGTTTTTCAGCTTCTTTAAACTGTCCACTAGCATGACCACAATAGTGTTTTACCCCATTGATTTCCTCAATTAGGACTGCTACCCAATAGTGATCACTAGCATCAGTCTGTAGAATTCTTTTTCCATCTCCTGGAATTTTTAAGGCAGGTGGAGTTTGAGCAATCTTTTTCAAGATTTTGACTGCCTCAGTTTGTTTTGTTCCCCATGGTGAAGGATTCTTCCTGAGTAACTGTGCTAATGGACTTGTATATCTGGCAAGCTTGAGTATGAAATCTCTGATATAATTAATTATACCAAGAAATTGTTGTATTTGTTTGACTGTGAGGTTTTCATCTGGAAGATTCAGTAACTCTTGAGCAATATGAGGTTGGGGTTGGTATTTTCCTTGGGAGAAGTGCATTCCCAAAAAATCAATCTCAGTTTGGGCTAATTGGCTCTTCTTCTCTAAAAGCATCATTCCATACTTTTGGGCTAATTGAAAAAATGGGTCCAATAATTATTTGAGTTTTTTCATCCTTTGAGAATAATAGTACATCAAAAATTCTGGTCATAGCCTTTTGGAATAGTGATGGAGCCACCTTAAGCCCAAATGGTAATACTGTCCAATGATATTGTGCATTAGGAATACAAAATGCCGTTTTGTAACGGTCCTTAGGATCAACCTCCAGTTGCCAAAACCCCGATTTCATGTCAAATTTGGAATAGATTTGAGCATCCTTGATGAAAATATTTAATGAGGAGGCTTTTGGAATAGGGAATTTATCATCCTTGAGAAAATGATTAAGAGGCTTATAATTAATTACTAACCTTTTTTTCCCCCTGATCTTTTCAAATCTCTTTTCAACATAAAATGCTTGACAAGCCCACTCGGACTTAGTGGGTTCTATCAATCCTTGTTTGAGTAACTGATTGCATTCTTCTCTGGCTAATGCAAAATCTGACGAACTCATTCTTGGATGAGTAGCCTTTGTTGGGTTAATGTCCTCGTTGAGTTTAAATGGAAGTTGGACAAAGAATCTTCATTCTTCCACAGGGGTTTTGTATGAAAAAATTTCTCGTGACTATCTGCATAAAGTTTGAGCAAATTAGTCTTAATTCTTTCATATCCAACAGGAACCTCTGCGAGAGAATACAACTTTAACATCTCAGAGTATGGTTTAAATTCTCTCTTGAATTTAAATCCTCCTAGAAGAATTTGAAGTCTTTCTGCGGCTGAATACTCATCCATTCCTACAACGATGTCCTTGTTTGGGAGATTGTGTTGGAACCAAGTTGGTTCTAAGTACTAAGGATTTTGATGTTTACAAAAGCACTCAATGTAATCTTATTTTGCAATTATTAAATCAAATGCCACCAGAAACTGAAGTAATCAGAAGCAGAAAATCAAAGGGTTCCATAGATTGAATCCTGAAGGTACCATAAGATACTCCAGGATGTCAAAACATCACCAGAAGATATCTTTGCTGGCCCAGATCAGAAGGAAGCAAAGTCAGAAGGAAACCTGGACCAGACCAGAAGGAAGCCTGCCAGACGGAGAATTGATCCAGACCAGTATGAGTCATAAGTCAGACCTATTCCAGATGTTATTTTGACCAGAAGATGGCCATGCAGTGAAATAATAAACAGCCCAGACTTGATCCAGACTTAATCAGAGGGTAAATTAATGGGTCAAGAACAAAGGAATTCATCCATATTTGACCCAGACCAGAAGATAACATGATTCAGGATATGAAACTAAGTCCAGACCAGAAGAAATGATCTCCAAAATTGATCCAGAACTGATCCAAAACAGAAGGTAAAATATCCATATTGAAATATTATTTGTCCAGATTTAATTTTAGTTTTATCCAGACCAAGTCCAGAATTGGTCCAGATCAGAGGGAAGATATTCAGATCAATGGTTCAAATTTAAGTATTTGGCCCAGTGTTGGCCGAGATCAGAAGATCAGACCAGTGCCCAGTGTTGGCCGAAATCAGAAGGTTAGAAAGTGTGGTCCAGCATTGGCCGAGATCAGAGGATCACAGTAGATCAGACCATGAACCAGTGTTGGCCGAGATCAGAAGATCAGAAAGTGTGGTCCAGGGTTGGCCGAAATCAGAGGATCACAGTGAAGGTGCAAACATGAGAAAGGGGTTGAATTGTGTTTGACTTAACTTAAATACTTAACAGAGTTAGCAGCGGATAACTTGATGTATAATTAAAACAGAGTTAGTAGCGGATAAAAATAAAATAAAAACTCACAGATTTTATACTGGTTCACCGTTAACGAGGCTACGTCCAGTCCCTTCGCCTTGAAGGATTTCACTAATTCAATCTTGAATTACAACCTTGCTACTGACCCTCCAAGTCAGTCTTCTCAATAGTCTAACAATCCTAGACTTCTTGAGGAAAACAACCTTGTCTTCAGCCAATCTGACAACCCTAGATTGTAGAAGAAATCACAACACTATGAATCTAATTGCTAAGTACCTTGCTACCCTTTCTGATTCCCTCAGTTTGTAGACTATACATCAACAACTTAGATACAACCCTATCTAATTGCCAAGTACCCTGCTACCTCTACTGACTCCCTCAGATTGTAGACTCTACTTCAACAACTTAGATTTGCCACAGTGGAAAGAAAATAACACTAGTACTTGCTTCTTGAAAGCTAAAACTCACAATTGACTTATATGAAAATTTGGGTGTTTGTTGCTTTGGAAGTGTATGACTCTTTTGTGATTTTCGATACTATATTCTTCAGCATTAAGTCTCTATTTATAGTTGAACTTTAGAACTACACTGATGCTTTACTTCTGCAGTATATTTCGATTAATCTGTTTTGAAAATATTCTGGAGTATTTTGCTCAGATTCTGTTTTGAGCCTTTTGCTCACTAATCTGTTTTGAACATTTTGCTCCGCTTCTGTTTTGTGCATTTTTCTCAGATTCTTTAATCCTCATGATCAAATCTGCACCATTGGATCTTCATGCGATAGTCCACATCTGGACCAACCTATTTGATATTCTGTGATCCTCTGATTTCGGCCATTCCTGGACTGCACAGTTTGTCCCTCTGATTTCGGCCACCACTGGGCCATGGTCTGATTTTCTGATCTGGACCATCACTGGACCAAATAATTATTTCTGAACCATTGATCTGGAAATTTTTACTCTGATCTGAACAGATTCTGGACTTTGGTCTGGAACAAACTGAAATTAACTTGAACAAAAAATATTTCAGTCTGGACATTTTACCTTTAATTTTGGACCAAGTCTGGATTGATTCTGGAACTCATTTCTTTTGGTCTGGACTTAGTTCCATGTCCTGAATCATGCTATCTTATGATATGCGCCAAATCTGAATTGATCCTTTTGTTCTGGACTCATAAACATACCTTCTGGTCAAGTCTGGAACAAGTCTGGACTGTGTAATTTTTTACTGCCAGGCCATCTTCTGGTCAGAATAACTTCTGGAATAAAATTGATATTTGACTCCTGTTTGTCTGGAACAACTCTCCTTCTGGCAGGCTTTCCAATGGTATGATCCATGTTTCATTATGATTTATCTTCCTTCTGTTATGGGCTACCAAACATATCCTCTGGTGATGTTTTGACATCCTGGAACATCTTCTGGAAATTCCAGAATTCATTTTCCTTTGATCTCTGCTTCTGTTTCCTTCAGTTTCTGGGGCATTGAACTTAATAATTCAAAGTACAAAATAAGTTTACATTGAGTACATTTGTAAGCATCAAAATCCTACGTACTTAGAACCAACTTGGTTCCAACAATCTCCCCCTTTTGATGATGACAAAACCTTAACTTATTTTGCTAACTTATGACTCGAAAACTTTGAATTACTCCCCCTCAGACCAATCTCTCCCCCTAAGTCTCATACTCTCCTTTTCAACTCCTTCTTTGTTCTCTCTTTCTTTTCTTCTCTTCTCCTCTCCTTTTCAACTCCTTCTTTTTGCTCTCTTTCTTTTTCTCTCTTCACATTGCCTCTCCTTTTCAACTCCTTCTGTTTTCACTCTTTCTTTTTCTCTCTCCCTGTTTCCTCTCCTTTTCAACTCCTTCTGTTTTCTCTCTTTCTTTTTCTCTCCTTCTTTCTTTTTATCTCTCATTTTCTACTTATTTCTCCTTTCTTTCTCTCTCTCTCTCTCTCTCCCTCTCTCTCTCTTTCCCCCCCTTTTTTCATCAGCCAAAAAGTGGTCCTACTATTTTGTATTTTTTGTTTTTCACTTTACAAATTAAAGAAAGTAAAAACTGAAATTAAAATGCAAGAAATTTTAAAAACTCCTAAGATGACTACTTGAGCTAGTCAGATATGGAGGTCATGCTGAGATGCTTCTTAATGAACTCGAACCTATCTTCTGGTAATGCCTTTTTGAAGATATCAGCCCATTGATGATCAGTGTCCACAAACTGGATGCTCAAAGTCCTTTTTTGAACATGGTCCCTAATGAAATGGTGTTTTATTTCAATGTGTTTGGCTCTAGAGTGTAAGATAGGGTTCTCGGTTAGGTTTATGGCTGAAGTGTTATCACAGAACAAAGGGATATGGTTTTCAAAGATGTTGTAATCTTTAAGTTGGTGTTTCATCCAGAGTAACTGTGAACTGCATCCTGCTGCTGATATATACTCAGCTTCTGCTGTTGACATGGCTATGGTGCTTTGTCTTTTGCTTGACCAAGAGATCAAATTTTCACCTAAAATTGTGCAGTTGCCACTGGTACTTTTCCTTTCCAACTTGTCTCCAGCATAGTCAGAATCACAAAAACCTTTGAGTTTATAGGTGGGGGTTTTCTTGTATAACAGTGTAAGGTTGGTGGTTCCTTTATGGTATCTCAGAATTCGTTTGACAGCAGTTAAATGGGATTCCCTAGGGTCAGCTTGAAATCGGGCACAGACACAAACACTAAACATAATGTCAGGTCTAGAAGCAGTTAAATATAGAAGGGATCCAATAATACCTCTGTATGTTTTCTGGTCTACCTTTTTACTGGTTTCATCTTTCTCAAGTGAGAAGGTTGGGTGCATGGGGGTGGCCATAGGCTTACAGTCACTCATCTTGAACTTTTTAAGAAGTTCTTTGGTTGTATTTAGATTGGTGACTGAGTATACCTGTTTTACCTTGATGAATCTGAATTCCCAGGAAGAACTTAAGTTCTCCCATCATGCTCATTTGGAACTCCTTCTGCATTAGATCAGAAAACTCTTTGCACAAGGTGCCATTAGTTGATCCAAATATTATATCATCAACATAAATTTGGATAATCAGAATATCATTTTTAATAGATTTCCTAAATAATGTATTATCAATTTGGCATCTATTAAATTCATTCTTAAGCAGAAAGTTACTAAGTCTGTCATACCATGCCCTTGGTGCTTGTTTTAAACCATATAAAGACTTTTTAAGTTTAAAAACATGGTCTGGAAAATCAGAATTTTCAAAACCAGGGGGCTGTTTGACATAGACTTCTTCACTTATGTAGCCATTTAAGAATGCACTTTAGACATCCATTTGATACAGCATTATATTATGATTAGCAGTAAATGATAAGAGAATTCTTATTGCTTCTAACCTGGCCACTGGAGCAAAAGTCTCAGTGTAATCTATACCTTCCTGTTGACTGTATCCTTGAGCTACAAGTCTGGCTTTGTTCCTTACTACTTCACCCTTTTCATTGAGTTTATTCCTAAAAACCCACTTGGTTCCAATAATGTTTTTGTTTGGTCTGGGTACCAGATCCCAAACATCATTCCTTTGGACATCATTCAGCTCTTCTTGCATTGCAAGTATCTCAGCTTCTGGTTCTTTCCAGGTACTTCTGTTTATTGTGCTTCTGCTCCCTTTGGTTCTGGTGAACCTGCACTATTTTTATCTTGCTTTGATTTGTCAAGATCAAGCAATTTGTCATATTACATAATGCAGATCAAATAATTTAAAATTTAACTCAATATACTCAAACCATTTATTCTGCTTCTGGTGGTTTCTGTTTGTTTTTTTTTTAAAACCACTGGAATGTTGTTTCTGCTGAGGTGTTCAATTTGTGTGAATCACCTGGTTCCTCTGACAATTTGAAAACCTGCAGAACAGTTATCTAGCTTTGATTTGTTAAGATCAAGCTTCTTGTTATCACAGTAAACATAAATATTAAATAATAATAGTATTAACAGCAAGATGTAGCCTCAGTTTTGAAAATCCTCTTGCTTCTGATTTTCAGATTCCTAATTTATATGTTCTGAGATTACATGGTTTGGATGAGGGAATTTGAATTCCCTCCAGGTTTGTAGTCTTGATGAATCTCACTCGAGTTTTTGAAGAACTCTCTTGATTCTGATATTTCTGCTTTGGCTCATATACCATGTTCCTCTGGTGATTCTGGAACATGTGGTGATTTTGGTAATTATACTGATTCTGATAATTAAAGTAGTTCTGATGATCATACCTCAACCTTTGATACTGATACCTGTTCAGGTTCTGGTTCTCGTACTGATTCTGATTCTGATTCTAGTGTTGATTCTGGTTCCAGTTTCTGTGCGTCCTATTCTGGTTCTGGTTCCAGTGTTGGTTCTGGTTCCAGTTCCTGTATCTCTGATACTGGTTCCAGTTTTGGTTCTGGTTCCAGTTTCTGTGCTTCTGGTATTGGTTCCAGTTCTGGTTCTGGTTCCAGTTCCTTTCCTCTGATACTGGTTCCAGTTTAATTCTGATTCGAGTGATGTCTATGATATTTCTTGTTCCTCCTATGATTTTGGTTCTGGTTCTGATTGTGTTGACCAGTTCTTCTTCTACCAGAGTCACTTGGCTTCGGTTTGGTAGATGTTGGAACATAAACCTTCTTCTGCTTGTGCGTTGCCAACATCCATTGTCCAGGCACCATTGTTGGTGTCTCCTTCTGGTTACTCAGAACATCTGTAACATAGACAATTTGATCTTTTGGTACCCAAAACTGATTGGGTCCAGGTTTGTTAGTCTTAACAGCTCTCTGATCTTGTTCAGATTTTACCATTGGACAAGATAATTCAGAGTGACCTTTCTTAGCACAGACAACACATAAAACATCAGAATAAACAGCTTTATTTTCAGTACTTGTTTCTGTAAAACCAATACCTCTTTTTCCAGAGTTGCTGTTTCCACAAATCATATATGCATACTTACTTCTTTCCATTCCATTTGAAATAAAGCTTTGAAAAAATTACTCATGCATATCAGATTTACAAACAGTCTCAGAATTGGAACAATTATTACTTTTCAGAGTTTTGTTTTCAGACTTGAGTCTTGCAACTTTAGTTTTCAAATCTTTGATTTCAGTTGCATACTCAGAAATTCGATTCTTTGAAACTTGGACCTCTTTGGTTAGATTTTTCTTATCTTCCCTAAGAGTTTTCAGTTTTAAAGATATCTTATTATTTGCATTTAACAAGTCCTTTAAAGTATCAATTAATTCAGGTTTAGAAAGATCAGAAAATACCTCACTGTCTTCATCTTCTGATTCTGTTTCAGAGCAGTATTCAGAACCTGAATTTGTATGAGCTATCAGAGACATAATTGTTTCCTCTGATGTGCTTCCAGACTTGCCTGAGTGATTGCTTCTATCACTCTTCCTTCTGCCTGTTTTCCCTATGGAATTCATGCTTTTATGAAGACCAAAAGCATACCTGATGTGAGCCATCTTTGCTGTTTCTGCATCTTCTTCATCAAAAGATTCTTCCTCTGATTTTGATACATCCTAGGCAGCCATCAGACCTTTCTTTCTGTATCTGGAACTCTTCTTGTGTTGTTTTCCTTTTTCCAGATTTGGATATTCTGACTTGATATGTCCAGGTTCATTGCATCCATAACAGATGATGTTCTTCTTGTCAGATTCTTCCTTGCTGTTATGTTTCTTCTGGGAACCTCTCCTCTTTCTGTTTTCCCAGATCTTAACCATCTTTTTGGTTAAGTAAGCCATATCATCACAGTCACTGTCACTATCCTCTGATTATGATACTGCCTTTGCAGCTTTCTTCTGTTTCGACTTCAGAGCCAAATTCATCTTCTTCTTAGGTTCATCTTCTTCCAGTTCTATTTCATGAGACCTGAGTGAGCTGATCAGATCTTCCAGCCTCAAGGTACTCAGATCCTTAGCTTCCTGAATTGCACTAACCTTTGGTCTCCACCTTTTTGGTAGACTTCTCAGAATTTTCCAGACATGATCTTCAGTGGTATAGCTTTTGTTTAATACTTTCAGTCCTGATAACAAAGTCTGGAATCTGCAGAACATTGTGTCAATGTCTTCATCCTCTTCCATCTTGAACAGCTCATACTTTTTGACCAATATGTTAGCCTTTGTTTGTTGAACCTGCTTGGTTCCTTCATAGGTCAGAACCAGACTATCGAATATATTCTTTGTTGTTTCTTTATTTGTGCATCTATCAAATTCCTTGAATGTGATTGCACTGACCATGATGGTTCTAGACTTGTGATGAAGTTTGTGTAATCTGCTCTCATCTTGTGTCATATCATCCAAGTCTAATTCTTTAGTTGGATCTTCTGGATCAGTTGGTGTAGTGCATCCTTTAACTATCATCTTCCATAGTTCAGGATCTTGAGATATGACAAAACTTCTCAGTCTGTCCTTCCAATACTCAAACCTTTCTCCATCAAATATTGGTGGTCTGTTGATGTTGCCTCCCAATTCTTCTGACATATTGAACCCCTTGGACCTTTCCTCAAACACTGTTAAGTGCTCAGCCTTGAGACCGAGCTCTGATACCAATTGAAGGTGCAAACACGAGAAGGGGGTTGAATTGTGTTTGACTTAACTTAAATACTTTTTAGGTTTTAATACTTTCAAAACAAAACTTGATGTATAATTAAAACAGAGTTAGCAGCGGATAAAAATAAAATAAAAACTCACAGATTTTATACTGGTTCACCGTTAACGAGGCTACGTCCAGTCCCTTCGCCTTGAAGGATTTCACTAATTCAATCTTGAATTACAACCTTGCTACTAACCCTCCAAGTCAGTCTTCTCAATAGTCTAAAAATCCTAGACTTCTTGAGGAAATCAACCTTGTCTTCAGCCAATTTGACAACCCCAGATTGTAGAAGAAATCACAACATCATGAATCTAATTGCTAAGTACCTTGCTACCCTTTCTGATTTCCTCAATTTGTAGACTCTACTTCAACAACTTAGATACAACCCTATCTAATTGCCAAGTACCCTGCTACCTCTACTGACTCCCTCAAATTGTAGACTCTACTTCAACAACTTAGATTTGCCACAGTGGAAAGAAAATAACATGAGTACTTGCTTCTTGAAAGCTAAAACTCACAATTGACTTATATGAAAATTTGGGTGTTTGTTGCTTTGGAAGTGTATGACTCTTTTGTGATTATCGATACTATATTCTTCAGCATTCAGTCTCTATTTATAGTTGAATTTTAGAACTTTCCTGATGCTTTACTTCTGCAGTATATTTCGATTAATCTGTTTGGAAAATATTATGGAGTATTTTGCTCAGATTCTGTTTTGAGCCTTTTGCTCACTGATCTGTTTTGAACATTTTGCTCCGCTTCTGTTTTGAGCATTTTTCTCATATTCTTTAATCCTCATGATCAAATCTGCACCATTGGATCTTCATGCGATAGTCCACATCTGGACCAGCCTATTTGATATTCTGTGATCCTCTGATTTCGGCCATTCTTGGACTGCACAGTTTCTCCCTCTGATTTCGGCCACCACTGGGCCATGGTCTGATTTTCTGATCTGGACCATCACTGGACCAAATAATTATTTCTGAACCATTGATCTGGAAATTTTTACTCTGATCTGGACAGATTCTGGACTTTGGTCTGGAACAAACTGAAATTAACTTGAACAAAAAATATTTCAGTCTGGACATTTTACCTTTAATTTTGGACCAAGTCTGGATTGATTCTGGAACTCATTTCTTTTGGTCTGGACTTAGTTCCATGCCCTGAATCATGCTATCTTATGATCTGGGCCAAATCTGAATTGATCCTTTTGTTCAGGACTCATAAACATACCTTCTGGTCAAGTCTGGAACAAGTCTGGACTTGGTAATTTTTCACTGCCAGGCCATCTTCTGGTCAGAATAACTTCTGGAATAAAATTGATATTTGACTCCTGTTTGTCTGGAACAACTCTCCTTCTGGCAGGCTTTCCAATGGTATGATCCATGTTTCACTATGATTTTTCTTCCTTTTGTTATGGGCCACCAAACATATCCTCTGGTGATGTTTTGACATCCTGGAACATCTTCTGGAAATTCCAGAATTCATTTTCCTTTGATCTCTGCTTCTGTTTCCTTTAGTTTCCTTCAGTTTCTGGGGCATTTAACTTAATAATTCAAAGTACAAAATAAGTTTACATTGAGTACATTTGTAAGCATCAAAATCCTAAGTACTTAGAACCAACATGGTTCCAACACACAGCAGATCACTTCGTATGGTCGAGATGTGGACTAGCGTAGAAGATTAAATGGTCTAGATTTAATCATGAGGATTAACGGTGGAGATTTTAATTTATTTTGATCAAAGTATTAAAAGGATTTGTTACAAAAATAAAGTGAAGTCTTATGGAAGATCAGGAGCTGTTGGCGGGAAGAAACTAAAGACATGATTGGCTAGTTATTTTTGAAAGAAAATCTGAAGCTTAAAAAAGATATGTTTTTTATTTAAATGAAGCCCAATTGGTCAAGATATTTTTGCAAGAGAATCCAGAAAGATTCAGCTCGGAATTAAGCTTGGAAGAGGCCCTAATCTGCATCTATAAAAGGAGGCTCAAGGCAAAATACTTAGGATCGAAATTCACAAAAAAATCATACACTTTCAAAGCAAACACTCAAGTTTTCAGTGAGGTTAATTGTGAGTTCCAGCTTTCAAGAAGCAAGCACTCGTGTTATTTTCTTTCCCTTGTGTTAGATCTAAGTTGTTAAAGTAGAGTCTACAATCTGAGGGAGTTAGAAGGGGTAGCAGATTACTTGGCAATTAGATTCAAGGCGTTGTAATTCCTTCTACAATATGGGGTTGTCAGATTGGCAGGAGAAGACTTGACTTAGGAAGTCAAGGTGTTGTATTCCTCATGAGTCTAGGATTGTTAGACTGTTTGAGAAGACTGACTTGGAGGGTCAGTGGAACTGTTGTAATTCAAGGTTTGAATTAGTGAAATCCTTCAAGGTGAAGGGACTGGACGTAGCCTTGTTAACGGTGAACCAGTATAAAAATTCTGTGTTTTATTTTTACTATATATCCGCTGCTAACTCTGTTTTTATTCATACATCAAGTTTTGTTATAAAACTGCAAAAACAGAAAAAGTATTCAAGTTAATCAAACACAATTCAACCCCCCTTCTCGTGTTTGCACCTTCAATTGGCATCAGAGCTTGGTCTCAAGGCTGAGCACTTAACAGTGTTTGAGGAAAGGTCCAAGGGGTTCAACATGGAAGAATCCAGAGATGAACTGGGAGGCAACATCAACAGACCACCACTGTATGATGGAGAAAGGTTTGAGTATTGGAAGGACAAAATGAGAAGTTTCTTCATATCTCAAGATCCTGAATTATGGAAAATGGTAGTCAAAGGATACACTGCACCTACTGATCCAGAAGATCCAACTAAAGAACTAGACATGGATGATATGAAACTAGATCAGAGCAGATTATACAAACTTCATCACATGTCCAAAAACATCATGATCAGTGCCATCACATTCAAGGAATTTGACAGATGCACAGATAAAGAAACAGCAAAGAGCATATTCGACAGTCTGGTTCTGACCTATGAAGGAAGCCAGCAGGTTCAAGAAGTAAGGGCTAACATACTGGTCAAACAGTATGAGCTGTTCAAGATGGAAGAGGATGAAGACATTGAAGCAATGTTCAGCAGATTCCAGAGTCTGGTATCAGGTTTAAAAGTATTAAAGAAAAGCTACACCACTGCAGATCATGTAAAGAAGGTCCTCAGAAGCTTACCAGCCAAATGGAGACCAAAGGTTACTGCAGTACAGGAAGCTAGCGATCTGAATACCTTGAAGCTTGAAGATCTGATCAGCTCCCTCAGGTCTCATGAAATAGAGCTGAATGCAGATGAACCTAAGAAGAAGAAGAATCTGGCTCTAAAGTCGAAACAGAAGAAAGCTGCAAGGGCAACATCAGAATCAGAGGATAGTGACAGTGACTGTGATGATATGGCTTACTTAACCAAAAACATGGTTAAGATCTGGGTAAACAGGAAGAGAAAAAGCTTCAAGAAAGAAACATAACAACAAAGGAAAGGAAGAATCTGACAAGAAGAGTATTGTTTGTTATGGATGCAATAAACCTGGATATATCAAGTCAGAATGTCCAAATCTGGAAAAAGGCAAACAACACAAGAAGAGTTCCAGATTCAGAAAGAAAAGTCTGATGGCAGCCTGGGATATATCAGAATCAGAGGAAGAATCGTATGATGAAGAAGAGGCAGAAACAGCAAAAATGGCACACATCAGGTCTGCCTCTGGACTTCATAAAGGCAAGAATTCAGGAAGGAAGGTAGGCAGAAGGAAGAATGATCGAAGCAGTCATTCAAGCAAGTCTGGAAGTACATCAGAGGGAGCAATTCTGGCTCTGATGGCTCATACAAACGCAAGTTCTGAATATAGCTCAGGCTCTGGAACAGATTCAGAAGATGAAGACGATAAGGTATTTTCTGATCTCTCTAAATCTGAGTATGCAACTGAGTATGCAATTGAAAACAAGGATTTTAAAACTGAAGTTGCAAGACTCAAATCTGAAAACCCAACTCTCAAAAGCAATGTTTAAAACTGTTTGTGAATCTGATATGCATGAACAATTCTTTCAAAACATTATTTCTAATGGAATGGAAAGAAGTAAATATGCATCTATGATTTATGGAAATAGTAACACTGGAAAGAGAGGTCTTGATTTTACAGAAACGATTACTGAAAGTAAAGCTTTCATTCTGATGTTTTATGCATTGTTTGTGCTAAGAAAGGTCACTCTGAATTATCTTGTCCAATGGTAATATTTGAACAAGATCAGAGAGTTGTTAAAACTGACAAACCTGGACCCAATCAGTTCTGGGTACCAAAAGATCAAATTGTCTATGTTGCAAATATTTTGAGCAACCAGAAGGAGACACCAACAATGGTGCCTGGACAATGGATGTTGGCAATGCACAAGCAGAAGAAGGTTTATGTTCCTGCTACAACAAGACAAAGGCAATCTGAGTCTGATGGAAGAAGGTCTGGTCAACTCAACTAGAACCAGAATTGGAATCAGAACCAAAACTGGAACCAGAATCAAAACATGTTCCATAATCATCATAGGAACATGGTTTATCAACCAAAGCAGAATCAAGGAAACTGTTCAAACAGGCCAGAAGAAGAACTGGCTCTAATGGCTCAAACAGAAGCTAAGTCTGAATCTGAGTCTTACTCTGATTTTGACAGAGAAAAGGCAAGGTCTGATCAGCAACACAAAACTTGGTATCTTGACAGTGGCTTATCCAAGCACATGATAGGAGACAAATCTATGTTTCGGGATCTGACTATGAAGAATGGAGGCAATGTTTCCTTTGGAGGAAACCAGAAAGGTCAGATTATTGGTACAGGAACTGTTGGTAACACTTCTTCTCCCCTTTCTATTAAAAATGTTTTGTTAGTTAAAGGGCTAAAACACAATTTTCTGAGCATAAGTTAATTAAGTGATTGCAATTATGATGTTATCTTTAATCAAAAAACTTGCAAAGCTGTTAGTCAACTTGATGGGACTGTTTTATTTACTGGCACTAGGAAGGATAATGTTTATAAAATTGATCTTTTTAGTCTTGCTAAGCAACAGGTTAAATGCCTATTATCTATAAGTGAGCAAAATCTGATTTGGCACAAGAGGCTAGGGCATGCAAACCCTAGACTTATATCCGAGTTGAGCAAACTCCAATTGGTAAGAGGGCTTCCCAAGGTAAGTTCCAAAACTGAGATTATGTGTGAAGCATGTCAAAGAGGTAAACTAACTAAAATCTCTTTTAAAACTAAAAAATGTGTTTCTACCTCTCAACCACTTGAACTGCTTCACTTAGATCTGTTTGGTCCTATTCAAACAGCTTCTCTCGGTGCTAAGAAATATGGTTTTGTGATTGTTGGTGATTACTCAAGATGAATCTCACAAAGTATTTATTTCTTTCTGTAAGCAAGTTATGAATGAACAGGGTATTAAGATCATAACCATCAGAAGTGATCATGGAGGTGAATTCGAGAACAAGTATTTTGAAGAATTCTGTTATGAGAATGGCATCTCTCACAACTTCTCATCCCCCAGAACACCTCAACAGAATGGAGTGGTAGAAAGGAAGAACAGATCACTGCAAGAGATGGCCAGAACCATGCTGAATGATATGAAGGTTGCCACCTACCTTTGGGCAGAAGTTGTCTACACAGCTTGCTACATTCAGAATAGAGTCTACATCAGGTCCATCTTAAATAAAACTCCCTATGAAGTATGGAAAGGTAAGAAACCCAATATTTCCTACTTTAAGCAATTTGGCTGCATCTGTTTTATGTTGAACACTAAAGATAACCTAGCTAAGTTTGATTCTAGATCTCAAAAGTGTATCATTATTGGCTACTCTGAGAGATCAAAAGCTTATAGGGTGTTTAACAAAGAAACTAACACTGTGGAAGAATCAATTAAGTTTCATGATAAACAGCTTGACTCTGAAAAGTCAAAGAAAGATGAGGAAATTGCAGGTGAACTAGAGGCACAAGAACCAGAAGCTGAACCAACAGCAGAATCTAAGAAAGATCAAAATGAAGAAGAACATGCTGACTCTGAAAACAAGTCAGAGGGAAAGAATGGATGGAAGTACAAGTCTTCACATCCAGAATCTCTCATTATTTGCAGTGCAGCAGAACCTTTAAAGACCAGATCATCAAGTAGAGAAACCAGTCTGTTTGGTTTACTCTCAACAATTGAACCAAGCAATGTTGATGAGGCTTTGGCAGAGGAAGGTTGGATACTTGCAAGGCAAGAAAAGCTGAATGAATTCCAAAGGAATGATGTTTGGGATCTGGTACCTAGACCAAACAAAAACATTATTGGAACCAAGTGGGTGTTCAGAAACAAACTAAATGAAAAAGGTGAAGTGGTAAGGAACAAAGCCAGACTTGTAGCTCAAGGATACAGTCAACAGGAAGGTATAGACTACACTGAGAATTTTGCTCCAGTGGCCAGGTTAGAAGCAATTAGAATTCTCTTATCATTTGCTGCTAATCATGATATAATGCTGTATCAAATGGATGTTAAAAGTGCATTCTTAAATGGCTACATAAGTGAAGAAGTCTATGTCAAACAGCCCCCTGGATTTGAAAATTCTGATTTTCCAGACCATATTTTTCAACTTAAAAAATCTTTATATGGTTTAAAACAAGCACCAAGGGCATGGTATGACAGACTTAGTAACTTTCTGCTTAAGAATGAATTTAATAGAGGCCAGATTGATAATACTCTATTTAGGAAATCCATTAAAAATGATATTTTGATTATTCAAGTTTATGTTGATGATATCATATTTGGATCGACTAATGGCACTTTGTGCAAAGAGATTTCTGACCTAATGCAGAAAGAGTTCCAAATGAGCATGATGGGAGAACTCAAGTTCTTCCTGGGAATTCAGATTCACCAAGGTAAATCAGGTATACTCATTCACCAATCTAAATATACTAAAGAACTTCTTAAAAAGTTCAAAATGAGTGAATGTAAGCCTATGGCCACCCCCATGCACCCAACCTGCTCACTTGAGAAAGATGAAACCAGTCAAAAGGTAGACCAGAAAACATACAGAGTATGATTGGATCCCTTCTTTATTTAACTGCTTCTAGACCTGACATTTTGTTTAGTGTTTGTGTCTGTGCCTGTTTTCAAGATGACCCTAGGGAATCCCATTTAACTGCTGTCAAACGAATTTTGAGATACCTTAAAGGAACCGCCAACCTTACTTTGTTATACAAGAAAATCCCCACCTACAAACTTAGAGGTTTTTGTGATTCCGACTATGCTGGAGACAAACTGGAAAGGAAAAGTACAAGTGGCAACTGCACTTTCTTAGGTGATAATTTGATCTCTTGGTCAAGCAAAAGACAAATCACCATTGCCATGTCAACAGTTGAAGCTGAGTATATATTAGCAGCAGGATGTAGTTCACAGTTACTCTGGATGAAACATCAACTTGAAGATTACAACATCTTTGAAACCAATATCTCTTTGTTATGTGATAACACTTCAGCCATAAACCTAACCAAGAACCCTATCTTACACTCTAGAGCCAAACACATTGAAATAAAACACCATTTCATTAGAGACCATGTTCAAAAAGGGACTTTAAGCATCCAGTTTGTGGACACTGATCATCAATGGGCTGATATCTTCACCAAAGCATTACCAGAAGATAGGTTCGAGCTCATCCATTCTTTCTGTGATTCTGTCCATCTTTTTGTCAAGGTTTTAGAGAATATCGTTTTGAGCAACCATATTCTCAGACTGCCAATTTAGAATTTCCTCAGCTTAGGTTAAAGCTTTAACTATCTCCAACCTCGAGAAGGACTCGGAACAAAGTGCTGCTGATGAACAAACAATTTTTGCACTACAAGACTCCTCAACTGAGGAAGGATCCCTTACTGAGTCAGGAGATGATGAATACTTCCCTATTTACTTATTCAAAGAAATAGGAAGTACTCTGCCTACTCCTCCTCTCCCTTGCGTTGAAGTTCAGATCCTCGCGTCATAGTTTTCTCATCCTAAGAAAGCCATAGCTTATATGGACGCTGGTTCCCAAATAACAATGATGAATCCAAACATTCTTCCCACCAACGCATGGGTAAAACATGCTGCATACTTTGTAGCAGCAGATGGAAAAGTCTTCAAGACTGACCTGATGACAAAAGAAAAAATAGGAATCAGATTCTTCCCTAAATGCATAGTCTGGACTATGGTTATTGGCAGCAATCTCCCAAACAAGGACATCGTTGTAGGAATGGATGTGTATTTAGTCGCAGAAAGACTTCAAATTCTTCCAAGAGGAATTAAATTCAAGAGAGAATTTAAACCATACTCTGAGATGTTAAAGTTGTATTCTCTCGCAGAGGTTCCTGTTGGATATGGAAGAATGAAGACTAATTTGCTCAATCTTTGTGCAGATAGTCACGAGAAATTTTTTCATACAAAACCCATGTGGAAGAATGAAGAATTCTTTGTCCAACTTCCATTTTAAGACTAATCTCGTGATATGGGAGGCTCCCGGCCAGTGTGGTATCAGAGCCTCAGCTGAAAGAGGGGGTGCATATAGTATGAATGTAATAAAGATAGTGAGTAAGGAAGGAAACCACAATTCTATGGATACACCAGACTCAACATCATCTCAACCCATCACTCTCACCTCAGCCTTATCCCTTCCCAGATTCTATAAAAAGACTAATTCCCATAAAATAGAAAACCTTGTAGAATATTCATATGTTCTAGATGATGCCCAAATTACTGAAACATCTTCAAAAGACAAAGATCATTTACCAGATCAATCAGAAACTTAATTTCGACAAATTGGCCTCACATGAAGGAGTAGGAACAGTCATCTAGACTTGACCAATGCAGCCTTAAAGCAACAAACCAAGAGCAGTATGTTAATTTGGAGTTGTGAGGTTAATCCTTTCTCTTCATGGAAGGAAAAATTGGCCGGTGTTTTGCAAAATAGCTCTCCTTGACTCAAGTTATCTTCATTATGAGAATGTTGTAATTGGGACCGTACTAACTTCACTCCATGCTGGAAGTATAATGCTTACCATCTTCCCAAATTACAACGTAAGCCTCAATGATAGCACTCTCCCCACAAGATTAAAAGTTCAAGTACAAATCACTGGATCTAACCAGGTTCCAAAAGCCTTGTCTGCTACCTTGCACCATCAAATAATTTACCGCATCCAGAATCACTCAATAGATTTACCCCTCTCGGGATGCTCTTTCTGATTCATTGTTGGTTGTCACCAACAGAGAAGAAGATATACCCTCGATTGTCCAGATCCCAAGAAGGATCTCAAGAGAAGAGTTAACCCAACTGATTCCTTTAGAATGGATAACAAACTATGAAAAAATCCACCAGGACAGAAGGCCGATACAATCACAAGAGGCCACCTTCGGAAGATCTGTTGATAGGACAGTCAAAACAATCTTCAAAAAGCTAGAAGAAGGACCAAGTTCAACTCCTATCTTTCAAACCATGATGATCCAGCCAATGCTCAAAGAAGATTGGTGTCCAATTTATGCTGTCACAACAAAAGGAGATCCCAACATGTGTGACCCTGAATGTGATTGTTGGATGTTTGATGACGATCTCGACAGAGACATCATAATCCCCAAAAGGAAGAAAAAAGGAGCATGTAAACCATCTCCTCCACCGCAAAGGAGATCTGATCCTGATAATGGTTCATGGGTAGGAATCCATAAAAAAGCTCCTCCTCTTCCATTTTATGAAGAAGCCCTTAAGATCCTTATAAGGTTTTCTATTTTATGGGGATCCAGAACCACCTTTTTATTGATTCAATTATTATTTTTAATCTATTATATATAGTATTGATAAGAAAATCATTTTTATACGTACATGTGGTCATTATATTTATTATAAACACATACGTACTCTTTATTTATATTTAGTGTTAGACGGTTAGCATTGATATTTAAGATGGAATTGATTGTAATTGATTAGTTTAAGGAATTTGCTATTATTTGGAATTCAAATTATAGCTGATTATGATTCTTGAATATATTTTCATTTATTTCTTGTAATTACGTTTTGATTTTTTATCTCTTATTAATAGAAACCACCAGAATACCATTTTCTTTAACATGGTATCAACGTCGACTCCAATTATCTTTTGTTTTAGGAATTGGAGATTAGCTCTAAGTACGAAAATGGAGAATAAGTCAAATAAATCACATTCTGATCCCCATATGCATGATCTATTTTTATCCCTCACACCTGAGCTCTCAGTGGTATGAACTATATTAGGAAGAAAACAAGATCAGGGATCAGAGATCGTAAGTAGGGGGTGAGAATAAGTTGGGAAAGCTTAAGCCTGACATGTCGGCTTACTTTTTAGGTTTAAATCTAGCTTGATAGAAGTGCACCCGCTAGCCTACTTAAAAGCTCATTTTAACATTTTAGAATAAGTAATTAAACATATCTTTAAATAGATTAACGAGATTAAATTTTATTTTGATATTTAAGACACTTTGAATAATATCACTTTATGCACATCATACTTCAATTCTACTTTATAATAATAAATTTAAAGATGTCAAGCCTATTTTTTGCAAATGAGAATTTTAGTTCTGGGATCTATCTGATATGGCTTGTGCACAATGAAAACTGTCTTGAGTTTGCTAATAGCTTTTGGTGCCATCTTTCTTTCTTTTACCTCTTTTAAGACTGGTTCAATCTGATTTCTCCACCATTCTAGAGGAGAATACCATCCGAGTGCAGTCCAAATTAATGACTTGTGATTTTTAGGATCCATCAGGTGTTGACACATTGCTTCGGTTGGCACAAAGATAGGCATAACATACAAAATGGTGGCACACCAAATATACCAAAGATGATCTTCAGTGAACTTAGCATTTGGATTTAACATAAATGGTAAATAAAAAGGTGTATCTGGGAGGAAAGATGAATGATCTAGAAATGTTTTTTCCTTTTTTATGATTTTTGCCATAAAATAAAAAAGGTTGTTTCTAGCATATTCTTTGAGTTGGGACAGTGAGCAGGAAGAATTTATTCCAGGAGGAAAGTTTTTTATAGCATAATGGGTTGGTAGTGGCTTTATCATGAGGATTAAAGGAAATATGTGGGTGTTAGTAATAATCTGGACCGATTTCATTGGTCTGGAGAGTAAATCAGGGATTAAGTTTTGATTTCCTTTGATATGTTTTACAGTGAAATCATACCTAGAAAACCAGTCTTTGAGACGAAGAGTTTGAGGATCTGGTGGCATTTTATTCTTGAATTCGAGAATCCTCGGAAAAGAAGAATTATCCATCTGAACTTCAAAATGATAACCCCTTAGATGAAAGTCAAACTTTTGAATCCCCAATTTGACAGCCAATGCTTCCTTATAAGTAGTATGATAATGTTTTTCAGCTTCTTTGAACTGTCCACTGGCATGACCACAATAGTGTTTTACCCCATTGATTTCTTCAATTAGGACTGCTCCCCAATAGTGATCACTAGCATCAGTCTGTAGAATTCTTTTCCCATCTCCTGGAATTGTTAAGGCAGGTGGAGTTTGAGCAATCTTTTTCAAGATTTTGACTGCCTCAGTTTGTTTTGTTCCCCATGGTGGAGGATTCTTCCTGAGTAAATGTGCTAATGGACTTGTATATCTGGCAAGTTTGGGTATGAAATCTCTGATATAATTAATTATACCAAGAAATTGTTGTATTTGTTTGATTGTGAGGTTTTCATCTGGAAAATTCAGTAACTCTTGAGCAATATGAGGTTGGGGTTGGTATTTTCCTTGGGAGAAGTGCATTCCCAAAAAATCAATCTCAGTTTGGTTTAATTGGCTCTTATTCTCTGAAAGCATCATTCCACACTTTTGGGCTAATTGAAAAAATTGGTCCAATAATTGTTTGTGAGTTTTTTCATCCTTTGAGAATAATAGTACATCATCTATATAGATGAGAATACTATTTAAAATGGGCTCAAAAATTCTGGTCATAGCCTTTTGGAATAGTGATGGAGCCGCCTTAAGCCCAAATGGTAATACTGTCCATTGATATTGTGCATTAGGAATACAAAATGCCGTTTTGTAACAGTCCTTAGGATCAACCTCCAGTTGCAATAACCCCGATTTCATGTCAAATTTGGAATAGATTTGAGCATCCTTGATGAAAATATTTAATGAGGAGGCTTTTGGAATAGGGAATTTATCATCCTTGAGAAAATAATTAAGAGGCTTATAATCAATTACTAACCTCTTTTTCCCCCTGATCTTTTCAGATCTCTTTTCAACATAAAATGCTTGAGAAGCCCACTCAGACTTAGTGGGTTCTATCAATCCTTGTTTGAGTAACTGATTGCATTCTTTTCTGGCTAATGCAAAATCTGACGGACTCATTCCTGGATGAGTAGCCTTTGTTGGGTTGATGTCCTCGTTGAGTTTAAATGGAAGTTGGACAAAGAATTCTTCATTCTTCCACAGGGGTTTTGTATGAAAAAATTTCTCGTGACTATCTGCACAAAGTTTGAGCAAATTAGTCTTAATTCTTTCATATCCAACAGGAACCTCTACAAGAGAATACAACTTTAACATCTCAGAGTATGGTTTAAATTCTCTCTTGAATTTAATTCCTCTTGGAAAAATTTGAAGTCTCTCTGCGATTGAATATATATCCATTCCTACAATAATGTCCTTGTTTGGGAGATTGCTGCCAATAACCTTAGTCCAACTATGCATTCAGGGAAGAATCTGATTCCTATTTTTTCTTTTGTCATCAGGTCAGTCCTGAAGACTTTTCCATCTGCTGCTACAAAGTATGCAGCATGTTTTACCCACGCATTGGTGGGAAGAATGTTTGGATTCATCATTGTTATTTGGGCACCAGTGTCCATATAAGCAATGGCTTTCTTAGGATGAGAAAACTTTGACGCGAGGACCATAACTTCAACGCAAGGGAGAGGAGGAGTAGGCAAAGTACTTCCTATTTCTTTGAATGAGTAAATAGGGAAGTATTCATCATCTCCTGACTCAGTAAGGGATCCTTCCTCAGTTGAGGAGTCTTGTAGTGCAAAAATTGTTTCTTCATCAGCAGCACTTTGTTCCGAGTACAGAGATTCTAGATCACCTTCTCGAGGTTGGAGAGAGTTAATCAACTTTGCAACTTTGTTGGCTTTATTGGGACAATTTTTAGAAAAATGTCCTTTATCACCACAAACGAAGCATCTCTGACCTTTTCTTTTTCCTCTAAATTTTTTCTTTTTAAAAAACATCATGTTTCTTCCCTTCTTCTTTCTGTTGAGGGTTCTTGAAAGTTTGATGTTCTTTTGTTGATGTTTCTTCTTTTTTGAACAGGTGCATTTATTACCTTTACACTTTATTTCCAGGTAAGGTTTTTGACATGCTTTTGTGAACTTGGATTTCTGCTCAACGATCTCTGAGAAATGTGGATGCAGTCTGCACAATTTTTCAGGTGCTTCCAAAGTTATCTGATGAATTTGACCAAGACTCATGGTTTGGACATCCTTTTGTGCTGTTGCTATCATCTTGTGGATTTCAGGCTGGAGTTCTTGTGGTAATGAGGACACATAGGTACTTTTGGGACTAGGGTCATTAAACCCATTGAGAACATAGTACCTCTGTGACATTCTCTGAAAGTGTTTTTCAAGATCTTTTACTTTGAGTGAACAACATTTCATCTCAAAGAATTCTTGTCTGCTCTTCCTATCAAATATTTCCATCTCACCAATGAATTCATTGTGAAGAACACCAAGGACAGTAGCAGTATTTTCTAATCTATGGAATTCATCCTGCTTGAATGCGCCAAGATTATGATACCATTCTTTTAATGTTCGTGTCATTCTGCAGCAAAATTCTTCAATGATTTTGTAAGGATCCACGCCTGTCTTCATTAAGTGTGTATCAAGCCATGCACCAAATTCAAGGAGTCTTCTCCTCCAACGATTAGGAGGTATATCATCAAGTGTGAACCAGGGACCATTATTTATCTTAATATTTTTAGCAGCTGGAATTTCTTCAAATGACTCTTCATAAAATGACCCTTCTTCCTTTACATTCACCATAAAATGTCTAGAGATATTCATGTAATTTTTTTCAGATTCTGAATCTGATGAGGAAGATCCTGAGGCATCAGTGGTGGTTGTATTTTGAGAGGAATAGTTTCCCGATGAGGAATCTCCATTCCTTGAGAATACTCTCTATTTTGTGTGATAGCCATGGCTTGAAAACTCTTGTCCGGAAATTCTTCCTTTTGGAATTTTGGGGGAGGCGACTCAGGAACGCCTTGGGAATCAGAGGATGATACATTCATACATGGAGTCTTTCCTTTTGACTTATGTGTTGAAGAGGTAGTTCTGAAAGATTTTGGTCTATAAGCAGAAGGTATATGTTTGGCATAGTCTGGAGGTGACGAGGCATATGAGGAATAAAAAGGAGAGGGTTTTTTTGGTTGTGTAAAATATGTAGGAAAGGTTGGAGGATTAAAAAAGGAATCTTCAGCAGGTTTAGGTTTTAGTTCCTTGGAAGCTTTTAAGAAATCATCAATCTATTTCACTTGGCCTTGCAGTCTTCTGATTTCCCTTTCCTTGTGATCAAAATCTTTGCCAAAAGCTCTTTCTTCTAGCATATTTCTCAAGTCTCGGTCTAGTTGAGATACTTGAGCCTTGAGGTTTTTATAATGCTTTTGCATCTTTTGGGACAAAACCTTGAGATTTTCATCTGTCTCTTCCATCCTTTCTGTGATCTTGTCCATCTTTTTGTCAAGGTTTTGGAGAATATCGTTTTTTATGGATTCCTACCCATGGACCATTATCAGGATTAGATCTCCTTTGTGGTGGAGGAGATGGTTTACATGCTCCTTTTTTCTTCCTTTTAGGGATTATCAAGGTCACACATGTTGGGATCTATGTACCAGATAAAATGTCCATCTATTTTGTCAGTATAGATGGGTTCTCCTTTTGCTGTGACAGCATAAATTGGACACCAATCTTCTTTGAGCATTGGCTGGATCATCATGGTTTGAAAGATAGGAGTTGAACTTGGTCCTTCTTCTGGCTTTTTGAAGATTGTTTTGACTGTCCTATCAACAGATCTTCTGAAGGTGGACTCTTGTGATTGTATCGGCCTTCTGTCCTAGTGCATTTTTTCATAGTTTGTTATCCATTCTAAAGGAATCAGTTGGGTTAACTCTTCTCTTGAGATCCTTCTTGGGATCTGGACAATCGAGGGTATATCTTCTTCTCTATTGGTGACAACCAACAATGAATCAGAAGAGCATCCCGAGAGGGGTAAATATATTGAGTGATTCTGGAGTTGGCTGGATAAATTGGACACCAATCTTCTTTGAGCATTGGCTGGATCATCATGGTTTGAAAGATAGGAGTTGAACTTGGTCCTTCTTCTGGCTTTTTGAAGATTGTTTTGACTGTCCTATCAACAGATCTTCTGAAGGTGGACTCTTGTGATTGTATCGGCCTTCTGTCCTAGTGCATTTTTTCATAGTTTGTTATCCATTCTAAAGGAATCAGTTGGGTTAACTCTTCTCTTGAGATCCTTCTTGGGATCTGGACAATCGAGGGTATATCTTCTTCTCTATTGGTGACAACCAACAATGAATCAGAAGAGCATCCCGAGAGGGGTAAATATATTGAGTGATTCTGGAGGCGGTAAATTATTTGATGGTGCAAGGTAGTAGACAAGGCTTATGGAACCTGGTCAGATCCAGTGATTTGTACTTGAACTTTTAATCTTGTGGAGAGAGTGCTATCATTGAGACTTACGTTGTAATTTGGGAAGATGGTAAGCACTATACTTCCATCATGGAGTGAAGTTAGTATGGTCCCAATTACAGCATTCTCATAATGAAGATAGCTTGAGTCAAGGAGAGCTATTTTGCAAAACATAGGCCGATTTTTCCTTCCATGAAGAGAAAGAATTAACCTCACAGCTCCAAAGTGTAAAGCTGTGTATCCTTCAGATTTCCAATGATTTATAAGACTCTGGGGAATCTCTAAATCAACATACTGCTTTTGGTTTGTTGCTTTAAGGCTGCACTGGTCAATTCTAGATGACTGTACGTACTCCTTCATGTGAGGCTGATTTGTCGAAATTAAGTTTCTGATTGATCTGGTAAATGATCTTTGTCTTTTGCAGATGTTGTAAGGGCTTAAAAGGGGAGGTATAGTTTCATCAATTTGGGCATCATCTGGAACATATGAATATTCTACAAGGTTTTCTATTTTATGGGAATCAGTCCTTTTATATGATCTGGGAAGGGATAAGGCTGAGGTGAGAGTGATGGGTTGAGATGATGTTGAGTCTGGTGTATCCATAGAATTGTGGTTTCCTTCCTTACTCACTCTCTTTATTACATTCATACCATATGCACCCCCTCTTTCAGCTGAGGCTCTGATTAAAAATAATGTTTTAAATTTAAATTTGAAAATAAAAATGACAATTAAATTATCAATTAATATTATTAAAAATATGAAATTAACATGAATATAAAATATGCAAATAAGAAAAAATATTGATTAGAAAATAAAACTAAAAATTTATATAAATATTATAATTTTAAGTTATGAAGTTCAAATACATTAACAAAGTTTCTATTAAAAAATAGTATATATATGAAAACAAATTGTAAAGAAAGATATATTAAACATTCTTCGTTAATATATAACTATAATAATCATAATTTAAATAATATATTTTAATTCATGCGTTAGAATATCAACAAAACTATCATTAAAAACAATTTAAAATAAGTATTGTCTTATGCAATAATTAACAATTTAAAAGTTTTTTTTATCGTTTCTCTACCTAGTACCATCATTCATAAAAATATGGTTTTTGAGTCTGGTTCATCAAAAAGACAATTGTTTCAATTCAAAATTTTCAACACCATCTTGAAGTGGATCATATACACCTCCACCAATCTCTCAAAAATTTGTCTCACTTTTTTTATTTCTTGTCTTTCATAGGATACAAATATATAGGGTTTATGTGTGTGTATTTATGAATTATCTCAGAAGTGTCAAATACATTATTTTTTAAAAATTAAAAATAATAATTATGATACTTTTAATATACATATCTCCAAAATATATGTGAAGTATCAATATTGAGTAAGTTCTTAATTTATAAAGTAAAATATCAATAAAAATTAAAATAAAATGAAAACCTGACTTAAAAGACTTTTCATAATTATTTTATTATTTAAAAATATATTAAATTTGACCAAAGCCAGTTGAATTAAAATTAAACCTATAATTTTATAAAGGAGAAAATTGAGAAGAAAATAACCACTACAAAAACAAAAAAAAATTGCGACGGTTTTTAAAGGGATTTACAGCGGTTAGAACCGCCGCCAATGTGACTTTGCGACGGTTCGTCAACTGTCGCAGATTCATGCGTCGCAAGGCGTTTTTGCGACAGTTCTGAAAACCGTCGTTGCAACCGTCGCAAAGTTTACGGCGGTTTTGAAAACCGCCTCAATATTTCTTTTTTTGCGACGGTTCAAACCGTCGCAAAACGCTTTAATTTTTTTTTGAAATCTTGCTTTTTTTGCGACGGTTCAAACCGTCGCAAAATGCTTTAATTTTTTTTCTGAAATTTCCCGTTAGTTATCAACCGTCGCGAAATTCATTTTGAACAATTTGATCCAAAACATTGCGACAGTTATCAACCGTCGCAATCCTAATAATTTAAATTAAAAAAATTATTATACAATATTTTCTGATTTTTTATTAAATAAAATAAAAAATATTTATAAATTAATATCATCCACATAATTTAAATAAATAACACAAATTCATACATTAACTGAACTAAAATAATAAATAACTCCCTCAAAGATAAACATACACAAATATTCATGAAAGATTAACATACACAAATATTCAAAACACAAATATTCAAAACACAAATATTCATACACAAATATTCAAAACACTAATGGAGTGACTAAACAAACAAAACAACTCCATGAAAGATAAAAGTTTAATGAAAATATCTAATCAGTCCCTAATGATGTTCGACGATCATCAGGTTGGTGGCTAGAAACAGATGAACGTCTACCATCTATTAGCGATTCTATGTCTGTTGCCTGGAAAAAAAAATTACATTAATTGTTACACAATTGAAATTTTTAACCAAAGACAAACTGTTCGATCTAATGGGATTTTATAAACAGGATTCCTAAGAAAATAATTTTACCTTTTTTTCTCCAGAATTTTGCATTTGCAACAAGGAAGCAATTTGCTCTTTCAACATATCAAATTCAGCATCCCTTTTCTTAAGCATATCGATTTCAGCTTGCATTTTCTCCATCTTGTCATTAGCTTCAGAGGATGACATTGATCTTACAGAGTGAGAAGTAGATGTAGTGATTTGAGATGGTGTTATTCCAAGTCCCATACAACGAACATATCCTGGATGTTCTTTTCCAAACACATTAACAAATGCTTCATCTGAAGAATGAGTCTTCCCAATTTCAGATTGCAATTGTTCCTGCACAAGCAAAGGAAGCAAACTAAATTCCTCTATCTAACAGAAAGGTCTAGAATTCTCAACCATTTCAACAGAAAAAAACCATGTAGTATATTCAAATATATGTTGCAAAAGAACAATCAATTTGATATCATCTAAGACAATAAATAGATGAACTATATTGGTACAAGCACCAAAACTAACTACATCCAACCATAATGCACCAAATCAAGCCTATGTAACATTGAAGCAAGCACACCAACATTGAAGCCTATACTTTTATAACTTTGTAACTCACTATTATCAACCAAAATAACTAATATTGTAAATTTGCAACTCACTATTACCAAAACTGACAATTGTATCTTGAATTTATAAAGTGGTCAATAAGAAATAATTACAATTAACACTTCTATTCTATACACTTACATATTTTTCCTTGGCTTCGTCATTGACAAATGACCCATCAGACTTTTTATGACAAATTGAATACATTTCACCCCTTCTGTATTTTCGACCATCTCTCAGTTCCTACACGTATACATATGTAATAAGTAGTTGTTCAATTAAGTATGCAATTAAAAGTAGAGTGAGTGAATCCTACCAACTCATCCCTCTTCCTTGCAAGTGTCTTAGAGCCTAATGTATGAAGGATCGTTAGCTTTTCTCTATTTGCAATATTTTTATCAGCCTTCTCCTGTAGTGAAAACAAATGACATCAGAAAACATAATAGTAAACAACAAATGACAAAGGAACAGAAGAATGGTTACCATTGTTTCTGTCTTGCGCCTATATTGGACAAAAATAGTCCAATGATCTGGATTAATAGAACGTGGATAATTTTGTAGGTTTTCCTCCAAAGAAAGATCCCACTTATAAAATTTCTTAAACAACCTACATCGTGCATCTCGCCATTTCTTTCCAAGGCTCATAAGGATATATTTTTTGTTGTATCCATCATCAACAACAAATTTTGACTAACAGAATCATAAAAAAATGTTAGTTTACAATCAGAACATTAAATAAAGAATATTCGGTTGTTTATCATTGATACCTTTATTTTATCCCTAAAAGTTTCATTTTTTCTTGCCGATGGAACCTGTTTCCAACTATCGTACATTATAGGAAAATCTTTAAACTTCCTTGCAATTTCACCCAAAAAACCGCCTAACAAACCACCAGCTGATCCTATCGGTTGCCCATCTGAATTACATCTAGTTATTATCCTGCTAACATTAGGAGGAGCTTCAAGCACGTCTGTTACCCTTAAGTGTGTCTTTGAAATATGTCCTGCCTCATCTAACACATAATTCCATGAAATATGTCATACGTCAACCATGTAAAACAATTAAATTATATAAATATAATTAGATATTAGATAACATAATAATAACTTCTACATCCCAATATGTAGAATTCCTTTGTTGAGAAATTTCTGGCTCATCTTCAACGATATCTTCAGAATGAGAGGATGTTTCTTGGAAAGGTAGTGGTTCTATCACTTGCACTACTCTTGGTGTTGTCGCTTGAGACGGTGGTGATTTTGTCGATTGCATTGTTGTTGGTGGTGCTATCATTGGAGAAGGTAGTGGATCTATCGCTTGCATTCCTGGTGGTGGTTTTTGTTAGTATTTTGAGTTATTACTAACCGGTGTGGTTTTTGAAATGGTAGAAGAAGATTTGTGAAGGGATTGAGAGAGGTGAGTTAGATTGAGAGCCTCCATCCTTTTGTGATTATCTTCCATTTTTTTGCGCCGAATATCCTCATATGATGATTCCATTTTGACGACAAGATTGAAACTCCAAACATAGTTATACTGCAAACATTAATTACAACCAAGTTAGACCGTTGCAAATAGGTAAACAGATAGAATGCAATGTAAACAGATAGGATGCAAGCTAAACATTACACACAACGCAACAATAAAAAAATTAGTAAATAAATAACATAGATCAAAGAGTACCATATCATAAATTCATATCATGGTTATTGTCATCAAAATCATCATTAAAAGTTGAAGTGTCAGGATCATCATCTGTAGCCATTCTTGCCAATTGTATATGTGTGGTTTCGTTAGAAAAAATTTGTTCCAAATTTTGAGATGGGTATGGTTCAATGGGTGCCATAATGTCATCATCTCCACCCATGTCATACAAGTCTCTTGGCTTTAAATGAATAGGTATGCTCCATCCTTGTTCCTTTTCATCATCCACATAATAAACCATTTGAGCTTCTGACGCTTTAATGTATGGCTCATCATCTTCATGCTCTCCAGTATGTATTAGTCTTGCAAAATTTATAGAGGTAAAACCCAACTTATCTGCTTTAATTCCTCTTGGATTTGTGGTATTAGCCCATTTGCATTTAAACATGGGAACTTTGAAGCCATCATAAGAAAGCTCAATGATATCTATCAATCTTCCATAGTAAGGCACCCCTCCAAATCTCATTTGGGCATCACTATTGATAAATTTTTTTGATAAACTGAATTATTGATATAATGGTAGTATCAATAAAATACATCTAGTTCATTTGATAAAATAGATTCCAAAGAATAAAGTTGGATAAATAAAGAATAAATAAAGTTGGATCAATAAAATACCTGTAGTTTTGCCTTTACAACAACCCGTTATTACAACAAAGCTCCTCTTGGTGAGTATGGTCTTCAGAGAGATCCAAAATGGAGTCACCTTAAAGATGTTCACAAAGCTGTGAGCTTATGCAAGAAGTCTCTACTCAATGGTGAACCTATTACCCAAAAAAGTTAGCCCTTACAATGAAATATTATTAAAAAATATGGAGTCACTCTTAACAAAATGAATGATTTTATTGATTTTAATAATAAAATAAATTTTATTTACTAATCATTCAAACTCAATTACTACCCTTTTATCTCTCACAGGTTTTCTTTTGCTCTACTTTTATCTTTCTATATTCAAATTTTTTACTTTGTTTATGTGTAATAGAAACTGTTCTTAATAGAAAATGTTTCTCTATATTATGCTTAATCAATTAATACAATATGCACAATTTATATACGCAGCGAAAGTATAAAAAACTACTAATAAGATAGCTCTATCTCTATATTTATCCATTAATAGTGTGATTATTTTTTTATTGCAGATTTAGTTGTATAAGTTCGAAATGTTCGATTACAAATACGGATATTCATTTGGAATTGGATCATGTTAACATCAGTAATGAAGAACAGAGTGAGGGAGAGTGTTCAATAGATAAGATACTTAAATTTTATGAACTATATTGGGAACCATTGAATTGCAACAGAATTCTTTTGGGAACAATAGATAAGATACTTAAATATATTTATGAACTATGTTGGGAACCACTTAAATTTTATAAATTTCTCTTTTGGGAACCACTGAATTGTTGGGTACCCAGAGACTCCATATTTGCTGCATAAACTCTTATGCTCATCACAGTCCACCTATAGCAGATTAATAAGTAAGCTTCGTCATCTGTTCAGTGAGCTAATTGAATCATCAACAAGAAAGGTGAAAAAGAAACCATACAGTTCAAGCTCAAAGATAATGAGGACAATTTGCATATATACGGAATGCGGAAGGAGATATCATTTTTATTATGTAAAGAGTTCAACAGTGGATAAAAAGTATCACTTGCAGCTTAAACTTCTCAGTTATGAAGACATGCATACAACACCGACATGCTTCACAATAAGAGCAGGATTACCATTAAAATACACAGACAATCATTAACAGATAAATTTTCATAAAGCTTAAAAAGTAGTGCAAATCAGTTTCTCAAGGTAACTGATAAACTACGAACGATAATCAAAAGTATGAATGCAGAGAAAAACCAAGGGGCTGACCTTGCCAATTAAAATAGATTTGGCCTTCTTGAAGCTGCTAGCGAGCTTTTCATATTCCGGAGCAAGCTTTTTGCAGTGTCCACACCTATTATTACACATAAAACGCAACACTAATATTAATTTAACCGTGCATCATACTTGCAGCATAACAAATGATTAAACAACCGACAAAAAGATTTTCTTCACCAAGTGTGGAATAACACTTGCACATTACAAAGGGAAATTTATAGTTGTGAGTACAATGAATAGGTAATGCTCAAGTTCTTATCTAACAAAAGAGTATAAATCAAATAGCCTATAATATCCTTCATTCTAATAAAAAATATTTGTTTTCTGTTAAAGTAGTATAAATTAAATTAAATAGTCTACATTCAACCCAAAAAGATCCACATTGAGACACATATACAACAGAATTTATATCAAATAGATTCAATCAAGGGTTTTTAAATCGCAATCGAACGTGATATTGCCGAGTATCACAGTCAAATGCACAATTCATGCAGCCTCAATCATAATTGTCGAGACTGATGAAACCTTGCATCTCAATTTTGAAAACCGCTTACCAATCGTCCACTTGTAAGTATGGCAGTAATGGCAACTGCTGCCTTAATAGCTGCCAATCCAAGAGCTTCAGCCAAATCCTGAATAGAAACAAAGAAGAGTAAAATCAATTTTAAGTCGACATACTGCAACATCAATTAAAAAAAGATATGAAAGGCATTTAGAGCTAATAAAAAACAGGCAAAATCTGAAATCTCAAATTCACTCAATTGATTAGATAGAGAAACAAAGTGCAGGATGCTTATCGAGGATCTCGACAAAATCATAGCTATTAATCTTGGATAGCCGCGTGTAGCGGCTGACCCAAAAAACACTAAAAGCAGGATAGCGGGATGATTGCTATCTGCATTTTAATGCTGAAAAATTAAGCAAGGCTGAAA
This sequence comes from Cicer cuneatum, assembly GCA_037974295.1. NCBI lineage: Eukaryota > Viridiplantae > Streptophyta > Magnoliopsida > Fabales > Fabaceae > Cicer > Cicer cuneatum. The sequence continues at coordinate 33,173,325 of JBBPBO010001984.1, read as the reverse complement.
AATTAAGCAAGGCTTGGGAGTGCAGAATGCTGAAAAATTAAGCAAGGCTTGGAAGTGCAGGATGCTGAAAAATTATCTGCATTTTAATGCTGAAAAATTAAGCAATTAAGCAAGGCTTGGGAGTGCAGAATGGCCCAACACCCCTCTATAATCTAAGAAACAAAAAAATTGTAGCCTCCCTTTCTCCCATCAGCCTACCCTCCCCACTCTATATTTTTTTCCTTTCAAAAAAGTGTAGGAATCACACTGTCACAATTCCTACTCCCTATTCCAGTAGGTCTCTTTCACACTGTCAACATTTTCAATGCCTCGTATCATCTCCCTCTCTTGGATATTTGGAGTATGACCCATGTCCTGTATCTCTATTATCTTTCCTGCTGTAGAAAGATACCATCACCATTCCTTCCATTTACTATGCCTCCCTACATTGTTTCAAAGTTCCTTTTTCACATTTCTACATAGTGTTAGTATCACCCTTTATTTTCATAGCAGTACCTAAATAGCCTCCCATATAGACCTGATAACCACAATCCAAATCCAAATCAAATACCACATCTTCTTTTTCTTACCACGAGCACATCCACAGAACTGTATTAACAACTCAAATAAAGTGGCTGGAATAGGCATAGTGGCATACACACTCTCAACCAATTAAAAGCAGTATACCATATTCTAGAAGTAAAAATACATGACAAAATAAATGCAGGGCAGATTCTGCTTGCTGTCCACATAGCACACAACTAGTCATACTATTACTAACAATAGTTAACATCTTTGGCTGAAATAGATTAACTCTAGTTGGCAACCTATTAAGAAAAGCCTGCACTAAAGAGCTATGGTCTTGGATAGAGCCAAGCTCTTCCACAAGAATCTAAATACCTTCTCTTCTAAATCAGACCACACAAAAAACAAACAACATATATTAAGAATCTGAAGGAAAGGGTGATGGTCTCTTTCACACTGTCAACATTTTAAAACAAACAGCATATATACATCAACCACAAGATTCACAACAACCATACTAAAATTAACCTCTAAAGCACTAACAATGTACTATAGGAATGCATATCGACCACAACAAACAGCAACTATGCCCTACCACAACAATGAATGCATATGAAATCAAAGCAATAGGGTTCGAGCTAGGGTTCGAGCTCAAGTGAAGGGAGAAATAGTTAAAGGAAGCACAACAAGATAATAGACGAAGGGAGGCCGCAAAGCACTTACCTTATATAGCAAAAACAGAGATCGGAGTAAACAGACATTTAGTGTCCCGTCTTTGAGGAAAACGAAATCGAGGAGAAAAGGTTTAGTGGCGCGTCTTTGTGTAACGGAGGAGGGAAGGTTTACTCGCGTGAAATCTGAAAACGAAATGGAGGGGAGAAAACAGAAAAGGGTAATTGTCTTTTGGGGTTGCGGCGGTTGTCAAAAACCGCCGCAAGAACCGTCGCAATCCCTTGATTAGGGTAGTTTTTTAAGAACCGTCACAATCCAAGTGTCGCAAATTTGAAAATTTCTTGTAGTGAACTAAATAATTTGAATTCAAATAAATAAAGGACAATTTTTTGGTATCATAAGAAAATATGGGCACCGATAACCAAGAGAGAATATAAATAAAAACTTATATTACTTAAAAAAACAATTAAATAAGAAGAAATGACGTGACTTCAACTGATTTTTTGTTAGATAAAAATTATATTAAAATAAAATTAATAATTAAAATTTAAAAATGAACGAAAAAAGGAGTATGTTGTGAATATTTTGCGTAGATAACAACTATTTTTATAAATAAATAAAAAATAAAAAATTGACAACTAATGTATATGTGACATGTGGCATAAGAATATATATATATATATATATATATATATATATATATAATGATCTTGATTTCTTCTATCAATAATATGTCGTAGGGTGGTGTACCTACACACTTCGACGATTAAGTAAGAATTTTTCAGAGAATGAAAGGCTTCTTTAGATTAGAATTTGTTTGTATCCTTATAACTTAATAGGTACTACTTATATAGTGACCCCTTCTAGGGTTTCTAGAATATCCTCATTGTGATCATTAGAGCGAGGATATAAGATCTTAGGATCATCCTTTGATGTTCGACACATGTCACTACAAGAAATTTTCAGATTTGCGACACTTGGATTGCGATGGTTCTTGAAAAACTGCCCTAATCAAGAAATTGCGACGGTTCCTGCGGCGGTTTTTATCAACCGCCGCTGCCCCAAAACCCTTTTCCCACACACCGTGTTTCAGTTTCCCCCAATTTGCCTTTTTTCCCTCCTCCATTTCGTTTTCCTCCATCTCGTTTTTTCCATTCCCCCAATTTCGTTTTCGCCGCACCAAACCCTCCATTTCGTTTTTTTCCTTCCCCCAATTTTGTTTTTGCCGCACCAAACCCTCCATTTCGTTTTTTGCCTTCCCCCAATTTCGTTTTCGCCGCACCAAACCTTTGAGATTGTGAGTTCTTTGGGTTCATTTGGGTTGAAGCTTACTGGAAAGAGCAAAAACAACTGAAACAAAGAAAGAATTTAAAGTTGGCGGTATACTCTTCAGATTCATAGACATACACACTCGTCTCTCTCCGAGTTGATCTCTCTCTCTCTCACCATGACGGAGCGTGGTGCTTCTTCTTACGGATTGACTCCTCGACTAGGTTAGCTTATTTTCTTCCCAATTTAGATTCTGCTTTCATTTTTCTCCCGAATGATTTTGCTTCCCAATTTAGATTCTGTCAATTTTTTATTGTTGTTCTCTGATTTAGAACTGTGTTATTATTACTTTATGATATCTGATGTTGAATAAGTTCTTGTGAATATCTGTTTTCGTTTTTTACAGAGGGTTAGGGTTTTTAATTAATTTGTTTGTTCAATTAGGTTTATTAGGTGACAATGAACAAGCCTATTGATTTTGTTGACGTTACTAGGTGATTTCAATGGCTTTGACTACAAAATGACTTCAATGGACTATGTTTTTCCTGCAGAATAAAGCTATTTTTGTTCTCAATATATGTTAATTGACTCAAAATTTTATATATGTTTGTTGCAATACGAGCTTCTTGTGCAAAAATGGGGAGGAGCTACCAATTGACAAGTATGATATCGTCAGATTTTTGGAACTGTATCAGGTGCAAAAATTAGATGTCAGTATCATCTGATCCTGGGATTTACATCTGTAGTTAATACTATATATTTTATTATCCCCATTTTTCTAATCTATAATTTCTTGTCCTTTAGATTCCTTTTATTTCCATGTATCGAAAGGAGGAGTGTTTAAGCTTATTGAAAGACCTTGAGCAACCTGAAGCTGGTGACGAGACTTGGGATAAGAATAACAAGACATCTACTCTAAAATGGCACAAGGTCTGTTATGATTTATTTTTCTGACTTTTATTTTGTAAATATATTAATATATTGTTTGATACTGATAACATGATAAAAACTCTGCAAATTGATTCCTTGTGCACTGTTTAGATACTTTGGGCTCTACAGGACCTGGACCGGAAGTGGTTACTTCTTTAGAAGTGGAAGAGTGCCCTCCAATTATACTACAATAAACGGTTTGAAGAAGAGTCTCGTCGCGTCTATGATGAAACAAGATTAAACTTGAATAGGCAATTGTTTGAATCAGTTGAGAGATCACTGAAGGAGGAAGAATCAGATAGGGAGGTTGATGATGTTGACTCCAAATTCAACTTGCATTTCCCACCAGGTGAAGCTGGTGTTGATGAAGGACAATACAAAAGGCCAAAACGGAAGTCAATGTATAGCTCTTTCAGCAAGGCGGGTCTGTGGGAGGTTGCAAGTAGGTTTGGGTGTAGTTCTGAGAAACTTGGATTATGTCTATCTCTAGTACTTATCGAAGACCAGGTGAACAATATTTTCATCTTGTCACTAATCTACGGTTTTTAACTTTTTCAATCTTAATTGGGACCCTTCGTTGATATTATATATATACACATATATTGCACTAATGAGCTCAGCAGTTTCATTCATATTTCCTCCTCCCATGCAATTTGGCATCCATTAGGAATAACCGAATATATGTGTTTCATCATCATCAATATCCATGCTTCATAAGTACTGATTACCTCAACTGATTTAAACAGCTTTCAAATACTACAGGTTTTGAATTAAGAGATGGATCCTGAAAGATCAATAGAGGAACAATTGTCCAAGCTACATCCTTCCTTGCCAGTAAATACCAAAATTGGAATAGTTGGTGCTGGTCCAAGTGTGAAGGGAAATCCATATCCCAGGTTCATACTTCCTATAATTTTCTTCTTCAAACTAACTTCTATGAATTATTTGTTTCAAATTACTTTGAAAGGAAGATTCTGAATTATGCTATGCCTTGCACCTACATATTCTCTTAGTTTCTAAATACTGCTGCAGCATAAGAGAATTATAAATAGTAACACATCTTGACCTCATCTTAGCCTCTTAGATATTCATATACATGACATAATATTAAGAGAATTATAGATAGTAATTGTGGCCTCTGAAAAAGATTTACCAGCTTCTCTTAGTAAAGATAAACCATATTGACTCTTACTATTAGTTAACAATAACAGTATATAGTATAGTTATGACTAAATGGTTTGGATCCTCTTATTTGGAAGTGATCTATTCTTGTTATCCTAAAGTATGCTTAGAACAATTGAAGTTCATCAGAGATGCTGACAATTTGGAATATTGCAGCAACTACTGAGACTAGGATATTTATTTTCATGTTATCATTATTATATACATTAATTAGTTATCTATCCTTCTTTTCAATTTGGAGCATAATTCATATGGTGATCGATTTTATTTTAATGTAAGTCACTGCAATTACCATGAGATGAACTTATTTAGTGCTTCTTTTTTCTTACAGTATTTATCTTTTAATGTAATGTATACATTTTAAGAAAATTATTAATGCCGTTTTATTCATGCCATAGAACTATGTGTCACATATTAAAATTTTGATTCTGTCAGAACTTTGTGTCACATGTGAATGACATTTCTTTTCTAATTTTTGTTAAGATGTTATTCCTAATCTGAGTACAGGCTGCAAGTACTATTGGAGGAGCCGCTTCTTCTCTTGTTCGTGTTCCAACTGAGGTAAGTAATGTTACTTTCGACATTGCCAATTATTTTCTGCTTCCTTTAGGTTAGAATTGATTTTTGCCTTTCTAGGTTGTTAAGCAAAGGATACAAACCGGTCTATTCGGTTCAACAACAGCTGCTGTCAGACTGATCATTGCTAACGAGGGTTTTAAAGGTCTTTATGCGGTACATATTTATTTCATATCTTAGATGACCATTTAATTAGTTGTTCTTTAATTTGAGGTAGCATATAATTTTTGCTTTAAAATATCGTTCTAGTAGGTAGCTAATGTAATACTTATTCAATTTCCCTACCTCTCTGGTGGAAAGGGATTTCATATTGGTTTATATAAGAAAGAGGAGATATGATTTTGTATGTAGGTTGTAGGATTATGTTAGTTTGGCTGTGGAATAAAAAAAAAGGTGTTAAAAGAGGGAAGGAAAATGAAAGGCTGTGGATTGAAGGGAAATGAGGTGGAGGTGAATCGTTGTCTTATCATGACAACAAAAAATAAGAGGAAATGATGAAACACTTGAAATTTATGTGAGTGGACTAAACTACACTACACTACACACCTCATCACAACACAAGCAGCATGGCAAGATTGGTTGCATTCCAACATACGATGTCAAAATAATTGTGTTAACTTTAACTAGATATTTTAGAAGCCTTAAATAACTATTGAATTTGGCAGGTAACATTATTTAAAAGAGGAAAAGCACCTATCACTCAACAATTGCAAGGTGAATCAGACACTGATTTTGCTGAATTTTCTTCCAAGGTATGCTAATTGTAAATACAAACATTGGACTATTATACATGGACCATTCATTCATATTGTTAATTTCATATAGATCTTGCATTTGAAAGGAGACAGGAAGGACTATGATTTTGTAAAATCAAGTCTCTCAGCACAAGGATTTGATGTTGTTTATGACATAAATGGTATTTAGTTTCCTACTTGTTCACCTTACTCTATACAATTTTAAAATTTAGATTGTGATTTTATAATGATATATCTCTTTTTAAATCCAAATAATGATTTGTTATGTTTCAGGAAGAGAGGCAGAGGAAGTTGGGCCCATACTTGATGCTCTTCCTAATCTGGAACAATAAGCTGTAGCACTAGTTTTATAAGACTATTCAACTATGAATACTATTGCCATTAATTGATCTATTCATTTTACAAGTCATTTAGTTAATTAAGTTTGATAATTAAACGTTGGTTCTAAAGGTCAGGTTCATTTACTGCTCTTCTGCTGGTGTCTATCCCAAATCTGATATATTACCTCATGCTGAGGTTAGTTTACATTTTTACTTTTCAATAGTATGTGTCTTGCAATGATGCAATTGTTTGAGGCTTCTAATCATCCATATTATTTTGTTTGACTAGAAAATATGTTGTTGTTTACATACTTATATTATACACATGTTGATAGATTGATGCAGTTGACCCTAAGAGCAGACACAAGGGAAAGCTTGAAACGGAAAGCTTGTTGCAATCAAAGGATGTTAATTGGAATTCTATAAGGCCAGTGTATATCTATGGACCCTTGAACTACAATCCTGTTGAAGAATGGTTCTTCCATATATTTAAGACCGGTCGCCCGATATAAATTGAATTTGTGTTATTTATTTTGTGTCAATGTATGAATTTGTGTTAGTTTACATTTTTACTTTTTTAATAGTATGTGTCTTGCCATGATGCAATTGTTTGAGGCTTCTAATCATCCATATTATTTTGTTTGACTAGAAAATATGTTGTTGTTTACATACTTATTTTATACACATGTTGATAGATTGATGCAGTTGACCCTAAGAGCAGACACAAGGGAAATCTTGAAACAAAAAGCTTGTTGCAATCAAAGGATGTTAATTGGACTTCTATAAGGCCAGTGTATATCTATGGACCCTTGAACTACAATCCTGTTGAAGAATGGTTCTTCCACAGATTGAAAGTCGGTCGCCCGATATAAATTGAATTTGTGTTATTTATTTTGTGTCAATGTATGAATTTGTGTTATTTATTTTGAAAAAATTATATAAATTGAATTTGTGTTATTTATTTTGTGCCAATGTATGAATTTGTGTTATTTATTTTGAAAAAATTATATAAATTGAATTTAGCTACAATAGTTATTTAATTGTTTATTTAAATTATGTGGAAGATATTAATTTATAAATATTTTTTATTTTAATTAATAAAAAATCAGAAAAAATTGTATAATAGTTTTTTAATTTAAATTATTAGGATTGCGACGGTTGATAACCGTCGCAATGTTTTGGATCAAATTGTTCAAAATGAATATAGCGACGGTTGATAATTGTCGCGATGCTTAAAACAAAAAATTTAGAACGTGTTTTGCGACGGTTTGAACCGTCGCAAAAAAAGGTAAATTGAGGCGGTTGAAACGATGGTTTTCAGAACCGTCGCAAAGTTGGCGACGGTTGAAACGATGGTTTTCAGAACCGTCGCAAAAACGCCTCGCGACGCACGAATCTGCGACAGTTGACGAACCGTTTCAATCTACCATAGGAGGCGGGTGTAACCGCTGCAAATTTTTTTTTTCTTGTAGTGTGTCCGTGTAATCAAAGAAAGGGTGAACGTTATCTAGTGGTTGTGATCACAATGCGATTGCCATCAAGTGGCTTAGTATGAGTGTATAAGAGAGTGATCGTAACTGTCATCACCAATACTCTCTTTGTCCATAGTGGTCATGGTTGGAGGTCGAAGTTATTTACGATAGACCATCACCTTAGATTCCATCACTGTAGGCGGTTTACCCTACTTTCGAAAAGGTTTTTTTTTTATGTTATTTGATTGGGTTAGATCAACCTGAATTCTTCTTGGGTATGGCTTATGTTGGCGTGAGTTCAATCAAAAACAATTGTCTCCCAAGTCAATCATGTGCAAACCAATGGTTGGCTTGAGTCTGGATTTGCCTTATTGCGGTCCTAATAGTATTGTTTCCATTGGCATAACTTCATATGTATCACGAGTTACTTGTTTATTCATGACTAGCTTTGGATTGGATTGTTTTATTTAAAAGGATTCAAGACCTGGATTTTCTTGTTACCTTTTTTCACATCAGATTATGCGAGGTCATTTCATTAATGAGTGTGTGTCAACAGTTTATTTTTTATTGCATCGTTTCAGTCACTTTCTTGTGACATGTGTCAAATTTGAATAGCCATCATTACTCTAGGCACTTGTTCAATCTTAGGTTTCTTGTCCATTGAATGCATGCTTTGATTCACGTCAAATATTGGATTCATGTTACAAATAGTGGAGGAATTCCTTTGAATCCTTTTCTACTTTCCTGTTTCCTCCAAAACCTTTGCAACATCTCTGAGAATTTCCTGCCTCATCCTCCAATACTTGCTTCATCTTCTTTACAAGACTTTACAAGTTAATTTATTTTCCTTTTCTCTTTCTTTTCCTTGGTCAACAATGATGTTATTCAAAAATAATTTGGAACAAGATTTTTTTTATAATATCTTCTGTAGCCAATTCTTTATTTCGGAATCCAATATGAGTAGTTTTTCTAGCTTGATTATGTTTGTATTTTGTTCAGATTGAGTTTATAAATTCTTCATATTGATATTGTTCGTATTTTGTTAAGATTGAGTTTGTAAATTCTTTAGATTGATACTATTCGTATTTTGTTCAGATTGAGTTTGTAAATTCTTCAGTTGGATACTGTTCGTATTTTGTTAAGATTGAGTTTGTAAATTCTTCAGATGGATACTGTTCGTATTTTGTTAAGATTGCTTTTGCAAATTCTTAAAATGAACCTTCCTTCTTATTGATTGTTTTTATCTGGGAAAGAACATAATGTTGAACTAGTTCTTGAACTTTCACAAGTAGGAATATGACTAAGTCCAATTCAGTATTTTGTCCATTGTCAAAATATGAATCATATATTTGCAAATAATAAATGTATCTTCTTGTAAACAATTTTTGATCATATCTTCTTGTAAATAATTCATATTATTGTGATAATTTTGATCAAATCTTCTTATACATAAATCTTGATCAAATATTCTTGTAAACAATTCATATTATTGTGGTAAATATTGATCAAATCTTCTTGTAAATAATTCATATTTTCTTGTGATAGATCTTGATAAAATCTTTTTGTAAATAGTTCATATCTTCTTGTAGATAAATCTTGATCAAATCTTGCTGTAAATAATTCATATTTTATTGTTGATAAGATGTTGATCATATCTTCTTCAAATTATGACCAAATCTTCTTTTCAACTTGGTCAAAAATTTTCTAAAATCATCAATTTTAGTCAAATCTTATTTTAGATTGTCTTCCAAAACACAAATCTTCTTTCATACTTTGTGAAGTGAAATATATTGTTCTCATAAAATACTTTTGTTAACATCAAAAGTCTAAGTATAAAACCAGCCAGGTTCTAACAGATTGGACTACCCAGAGACCGGAAAGGATAAAAAGAATATGTAGTGACCCCAATAATTGTGCAATTATTATGTACGAGTTCGTTTTTAGGCATATGAGGTTTCGCATCCCTTTAAGGACGTTCAAAATGAAGGTGCAAACACGAGAAAAGGGGGTTGAATTCTGTTTGCCAAACTCGATTTCTTTTTGCTGTTTTGATGAATATTGATGTGAGTTACTTGATGAATAATTAATCAGATTAAGCAGCAGATAATAACAGCATAAGAACACAGAGATTTATCCTGGTTCACCATTAACTTGGATACATCCAGTCCCTTCATTCCGAAAGCTTTAATCCACTAATTCAAAACCTTTGAATTACAGCACCTGACCTTCCAAGCCAGTCTTCCCAAACAATCTGACAACCCCAGACTTTTGAGGAACAATCACAACACCTTGACCCTACAAGTCAAGTCTTCTCCTACCAATCTGACAACCCCAAATTGAAGAAGGAATCTACACCTCTAACGGGTTTGATTACAAGGGTTTGGAACTCTGCAAAGTTGCTTCTGGATAAGCTGATTGCTGCACTGAATTTCTCTCTCGAAAACACTTAGAAAATATTGCTTTTGCACTCAAGTATTTCTCTCTATTGAACTCTCGGATAACTTTGAATTTGAAGCTTGAGTTCTGTGTTTTTCGATCAATTTGAACTCTAAGATGAATCTAGATTTTATGCTTGAGTTCTTCTATTTCTCGATGCATATTCATGTGGCCTAAAGCCTCCTTTTATAGCTGCAATTAGGGCTTTGTCCAAGCTTAATTTCGATATGAATCTTGTGAAGGTGCAAACACGAGAAGGGGAGGTTGAATTGTGTTTGACTAACTTGAATAATTTTTGGTTTTAAAACAAAACTAGTTATGTATGAATTAAAACAGAGTTAGCAGCGGATATAAAGTAAATAAAAACTCATAATTTTATACTGGTTCACCGTTAACTAGGCTACGTCAAGTCCCTTCACTTTGAAGGATTTCACTAATTGAAAAACCTTGAATTAAAAAGTACCACTGACCCTCCAAGTCAGTCTTCTCACAATGTTTAACAACCCTAGACTTTTGAGGAAAAGAACCTTGAATCTAATTGCTAAGTAATCTGCTACTCCTTCTGACTCCCTCAGATTGTAGACTCTACTTCAACAACTTAGACCTAACACCTTGAATCTAATTGCTAAGTAATCTGCTACTCCTTCTGACTCCCTTAGATTTTAGATTCTACTTCAACAACTTAGATCTAACACAAGGGAAAGAAAAAACTTAGAGTACTTGCTTCTGGAAAACGGATACTCACAATTTACCTCACTGAAAACTCAAGAATTTTGCTTTTGGAAGTGTATAACTCTCAAGTATTTTTTGATGCTAAGTCTTCTGCCTTGAGCTTCCTTTTATAGATGAACTTTAGGACTTCACTGATGCTTTACTTCTAGAGTGTATTTCTATTAATCTGTTTTGAGAATTTTCTAGAGTAGTTTGCTCAGATTCTATTTTGAGTCTTTTTCTCACTGATGCTTTACTTCTGGAGTGTATTTAGATTAATCTGTTTTGAGCATTTTGCTCCATTGATTTTTTGAGCATGCTTTTAGCTAGATTATGTTTCTCGAGTCTTTTGCTCCAATTCAGTTTTGAGCATTTTTCTCATATTCTGTTTTGAGCATATTTTTTAGCTAAATTCTATTTCTCGAGTCTTTTGCTCCAATTCTGTTTTAACCATTTTTCTCTAACAGATTCCTCTGATGATATCCTCTTGTGACGTCATCATCTGATTTCTACTTCTGGTGATGTCATCTTCTGGTGACATCCTCTGGTTACGTCATCATTTGATTTCTGATTCTGGTGACGTCATCTTCTGGTGACATCCTTTGGTGACGTCATCCTCTGATTTATGCTTCTGGTGACGTCATCCTCTGATTTATGCTTTTGATGACGCCATCTTCTAGTGACTTCCTATGGTGATGTCATCCTCTGATTTCTGCTTCTGGTGACGTCATCTTCTGGTGACATCCTCTGGTTGCTTCCTCTAGATATATCTTCTGATGGTGTTTTATAAAATAATTCTAAGTACAAAATAAGATTACATGGATTGCTTTTGTAAACATCAAAATCCTAAGTACTTAGAACCAACTTGGTTCCAACATCTTGCTTAAATTTTCTTTGAAAATTCTGTTGGCCAATCCTGTTTCTTTTTAATTTCGAACCATATCTTCTTTGCTCAAATTTCATTCGTATTTCCTTTAGGTCTTCTTTGATTTTTGAATCAAATCTTCTTAAGCCTACGATCAGATCGCTTTAAAAATTCAATCAAGTCCTCTTCTAATTTTATCAAGTCTTCACTTGATCTGCATCATGATTTAAAATCTGGACCGTATGATCTGTTGATTTGGACCAAGTCTGGACCATGTGATCTGATCTGTACGATTCTATTTCCTGATCTGGACTAGGAATGGCAATGGGTAGGGTATGGGTAGGGTAATATAGTACCCGTCCTCGTACCCGCAGTTTAAAAAAAATACATGTGCCCGTACCCTCGTGGGTATCAACTTTAATACCCGTAACCTTGCCCTTTGGGTACTTAAGTGCCTGTACCCACGTGGGTATCAACTTTAATACGCGTAACCTTGCCCTTTGGGTACTTAAGTGCCCGTACCCATACCCATTACCCGCACTTTAACAAAAATATATCGATAAATAATTTGTGATTAAATTTAAAAAATTCCCAAATATTTTAAATCCAAATCATAAGTATTACAAACCAAAATATTGTCTAACTCAAAACATCCAAAATATATCATGATCCAACATTAGTACATTACTACAATAAATATCAAAACATCATAAATAATGTTTTCCGAAAGAATATTTTATGAAGTTGCAAGTTCTTGGACGGTATTCTCCGAGATCTGTAAAAAAATTGATATGTGTATTATATTAGTTATCTATAATTATAAAGTTAAGATTAATAATATAAAAAAACTCTTAAATATAAAATCACAATTATTTACCTCTTCATCATAATCAGATTCTTGAAAAATTTGCAAACGTTTATCTTTCGATTCTAAATATTGTAGTGGTCCAATGATACCAAGGATACCATAAAGGTAATTTGTTAGTTTAAAAAAATTATTTTTATAAAATTGTATACAAACAGATTAAAAATTATCCGTTCACCACCACCACCACTACTACTACTACTACTTATAAAGTAGATAAGCTGACGGAAAGTTCACATCTCACTTTTAGGGAGCGTTGCATGAAGCGTTGGGAACGAAACTAAAATTGAGTTCAGCTTACCATCCGCAAACAGACGGACAGACTGAGAGAACAAATCAGTCCTTGGAAGATCTATTGAGAGCATGTGTGCTGGATGATAGAGGAAACTGGGATTTGGTATTGCCATTGATTGAGTTTACTTACAGCAATAGTTTTCACGCAAGTATTGGAATGACACCCTATGAGGCTTTGTATGGACGCAAGTGTAAGACGCCTTTATGTTGGTATAAGGACGGAGAAAGTATGATTGTATGCCCTGAGATGGTGCAACAGATTACAGAGAAGGTCAAAAGGATCAAAGAGAACATGAAGATCTCATAGGACTGTCAGAAGAGTTATGCTGACAAGCGTCGTAGACCTTTGGAATTTGAGCAGGGTGATCATGTGTTTCTCCGGGTCACGCCTACAGCTAGAGTTGGCAAAGCTATTAAATCAAGAAAGTTGACTCTGAAATTTATTGGACCATACTAGGTTACTGCACGATCCGTCACATGTGATCGAATCAGACACAATTCAACTGAAGGATAACCTGTCATTTGAAGTATTACCTATAAGAATTGAGGACAGGAAGATTAAACAGTTGAGGAACAAGGAAGTCCCACTAGTCAAAGTGATTTGGAATCCGACTACTGGAGACGCAACTTGGGAACTAGAGAGTAAGATGAGGGAACAACATCCTCAGTTGTTTATCGACATGTAGTTTCGAGGACGAAACTAATTTAAGAGGGGTAGTAATGTAAGACCCTTAAATTTAAAATTAAATTATGGATTTAATATTAAGTGTATTTTGGGAATATTTGTAAAATATTTAATATATGTATCTTTTTATATTTATATATATAAATATTTATTTTGGACGTTGGATTAAAATTATTGGATAAAGGATAAATTAATTTAATTACGAGTAATTAAATATCGGACAGTTAATTAAAATGTTATCTGTTAATTACGATGAGAATGGTTAAGTACTTGATGGTCAAGCAATATTATAATATTACTGTGTTGGGTGACGTGGCACATATATGCCTATATATATATGTATATGAGTAGCAAGAAAAGAAATCAGAAACATTTCCTTCCTTCCTCATTGCTGCGCCAGTTTCTTTCTTCCTCTTCTCATTCTGTTTTTGTGTTGGTGGTAACAAAAGAGCATTCTCAAAAGTCAAATTACTTGGAAATCCAAGCGACGAACCAGAAAGTGTCAAGAACGAAAGTTGTACCTCTCATTGTTACGGAGCAAATAACTAACATTGGTGGTGGTAACGTGAACGAGCGAAGAAAATGTAACTAAGGTAAGGGGCACCTTCCAACTTTCTAGATTGCATTTAGGGCTGTAAATGCATGTTGATGTGTGATTATATTTGATTTTTCTAGTTTAAAAATGAAACATGTTGATGATCTCTGTTGTTGTTGTTTTGGTTGATACATCAATGATGTTTTGGTGGGGTGTGGATACAGGAAAGTGCTTTGCATGTCGTTTTGGGGATGATCAAAATGCATGTGTTGGGATATGGCTGTACTGTCTTGTGACTGTTTTAGGAGGGTAAGATTGTTTTTTTTGCTGTTGTTGTTGATTTGTTGTTAAGTGGAGGATGCTTTTATGGTTTTATTGTGGTGAAGGAAATCAATTTTGTTGTGTTGTTAACATTCTGGTGTTGGTGGTTAAAGAAGCTGTGATTTTGTTTTGGTGTTGATGGTGGTTTTCAAAAGAAAAGGATTTTATAAATGGGTGGAGGTCTTCTGGAAATTTTACTGTTTTCGAAGGTGTATTCGAATACGGCACTAGTGTATTCGAATACATTCCTGCAAATTTCTTGTTTTATTCAAATTTTGAACTTGTATTCGAATACGACACTCGTATTCAAATACAGATAAGTGATTTTTGCTTCTGACTTAGCATCTGTATTCGGTTACGACCCTGTCGTATTCAAATACAAGATTGCAATTTTTGCCACTGTATTCACATCTGTATCCGACAACGACCCTGTCGTATTCGAATACAGATTTGCTGGTTTTGCCACTGACTTCGCATCTGTATTCAGCTATGACAACCTCATATTCGAATACATAATGCTGATTTTTTTCACTGGTTTAGCACCTGTATTCGATTACAAGGAAGCTGTATTCGAATACAATTTGGTTTTTTTTCAAAAATTCCAGTTTTAAACATTGGTTTATGCACTTAAAGAGTTGGGGAAACATTTGGAAGGCTTGTGATGAATTAAATGGAATTTTTGAGATGGTTTGAGGTGGTGATGATGAGGTTCTTGAGATTTTTTTTGTTAATAGGGTGATAATGAAGTTGTTGAGATGGTTTGAGGTGGTAACGGAGTGGCTGGATTTTCAGCAGGTATTTGCATACTGTTTTCACTGAAGAGAAAACGTCGCATGTTCATGCATTGCATAGTCAGATGGTGACCGCGATGGACCACAGAGCTGATCCGGCGACCGTGATGGGCTGCGAAGTTAAGTAGTAACCATGGGTTATAGAATAGTTTCGCTTGTATTAGACGATCTATTCTATCCGGGGTCAGAGAAGTTCCGCGTGTATTAGACAGTCTATTCTACTTGGACTACGGAGTGGTTCCGTGTGTATTAGACGGTCCATTCTATCCGTGGGAGGATTTAACTTCTGTGTATTTGGCCTGTGAGAGGCTAATACACATCAATATAGTAACCGTGAAGGGTTGTAGAATAGTTTCGCGTGTATTAGACGATCTATTCTATCCGGGTTTAGAGTAGTTCTGCGTGTATTAGACAGTCTATTCTATCCGAGCTACGGAATGGTTCCGCGTGTATTTGATGGTTCATTCCATTTGTCAAATCGTGCTAGTTCGTGAGAGACTGCGCGTGTGCTGGTCTGTGACAGACTGCACCTTGGAAATTCCAAGAGTTGTGTACATTGGCATTCACATATTGCATCGGGGTGGTTGACTGTGAGTCATGTTTTAATATGAGTTGATGAGTTGAAACCGAGGGTGGCAAGTATCCATTTAAATTTGAGTGTCGAATGGGTGTTTGTGATTGCTGATTTTGTTGTACTTGCAATATAATTAATATGTAAATTGGCTATTTCGCGAAGATGTTAATGTATACGTTTCATAAGTAAGCATACTTCATCATTACTATTGTTATATCATTTGAGCATGCCATGTATGTACATTGTTACCTTAGAAATAATTGCTATGTGGTAAGTGTTATTTTCAGTCAAGGACCCTTTACAATTATTGTGGAAAATTGGACTTTGCCCTCATATGATACTCAAACCCGTACCTCCGACGGTTACACTAACGACGGAAACGTCGTTAGTTTTCGTTGATCTTCACGCACGGCGTATTTGTGGACAACGCAGAGCGACAGACAACTGGGTGAAGACGAGACTTGTAGAGGATGTGGTGGAAACCGTGCTACTGTAGCTTTAGTGCATGATCAGTTTAGACTTGTTGTATAGGGTCTTGAGCTCGGGGGATGTAATTATTTATTTTGGAATTATTGTATATCTTTTCCGCTAATGTTTTCCGCACTCTATACTATTTTAGTGGGCCGCTGGCTAGTTGTTTTTGGAGATGTTATGACATCGACTTTTGTGATGCATTACCTTTTATTATATTGGAAGTATTAATTCCCAAAATTTAACTACTTAGTTATAGTTATGATATAATTATTTAATTATTCTTGTCATTGGAATTTAAGAGTTATTATTTTATGAAACGACTAAATTTTTAAGTTCATTTTAATTATCTTGAAATAATTCAAAATTTCTTTTATTTATTTATTTTGGTTAAAAAAAAATAAAAATAAATACACTCGCGCTATTTAAAAACTCGGGGTGTAACAATTGTGGTATCAGAGCTTTTGGTTAAATTTTTGGTTGACTTTTGGTTAAACTTTTGGGTAGGTCTCTGGTTAGATTATTGGTTGGGAGTCGTTATCTGATCATGCATAGAAGTGAGTTGTTAGAGTGTTAAGTCTTGTATAGTTGTGGTGTGTTGATGTTATGATGCTGTTAAAGTTATATTTTGGGATTATTCTAAGTGGTGTGAGATTTCTACTTGATGATGGTTTTGTAGGAAACAATGCCTCCAAGGAGAGACGACACTGCAAGAGCCAACGTCAGCCGGAGGATAGGATGGCTGAAGCGATGAATAACATGGTTGCGTCTGTTGCTGCACAGCCGGCTGCGATGACTCAACGTGATCTAGAGAAAAGAGAAAGAGAGATTCGTGCTGCTGAATCAAGAGGACTAGAGGATTTTCGTCGTCATAATCCTCCAAAGTTCAAGGGTGATGAAGGTCCAGAAAGAGCCTACCAATGGATTCAGAAAATATAGAAATTTTTTGAAATGATTAATTGTCCAGCAGCGGTGAAGGTCAACTAAGCTACATATCTTCTACTAGGGGATGCAGAATATTGGTGGAGAAGTACCAGACTTCTTATGGGATCATCTCATGAGGAGGTGAATTGGGAGTCATTCAAAAAGAAGTTTTTGGACAAATACTTCCCGATGAGTACTAGAACTAAGTTGGGTGATGATTTTCTGAAATTACACCAAGGAAACATGACGGTGGGTGAATATGCAGCTAAGTTTGAATCTTTGTCAAGGCATTTTAGATTTTTCCGTGAAGAGGTGGATGAACAGTTTATGTGTCATCGTTTCCAAAGTGGGCTTAAGTATGAGATTCAAGACTCAGTTTTACCCTTGGGAATTCAACGTTTCCAAGCATTAGTGGAGAAATGCAGAGAGGTTGAGGATATGAAGAACAAGAGGGCCAACCGAGGAGGTAACTTTAATTCAGGAGGGCCGAGCCAGATGAATTATCAAAATAATAAAGAGAAGCAAGTTGCTAAGCCATATAACCGGCCACAGAACAACAATAGAGGCCAGAATCGGTCGGGAAACCAGAATTTTGGACGACAATTGGGACAAGGGGTTCGATGTTTCCGATGTGGGAAAGAGGGACATTATGCCACTGCTTGTACCACAAAGGATCCTACATGTTATATTTGCCAGAAGCTAGGACATTTTGCAAGGGATTGCAAGGTTCCGAAGGTGGAACCAACAATGAACGCAACTAGGGCTACACGTCTTATTGCTAGGGGACGCGTTTATCACATGGGTGCTGAAGTTGGGAGTCAAGCTCATAATTTAATCCGGCGAGATTGCGAGATTGCAGGTAACACACTAACTGCACTTTTTGATTCGGGGGCAACCCATTCTTTCATTGCTATGGACTATGTGAATCGTTTGAAGTTATCTATGTCTGCTTTGCCTTTTGATTTGGTTGTTTCCACACCTGCTAAGTATTTGACTGTAAATACTGCATGTTTACGCTATCTTGTAACTATTCAGAATAGTGATTTCTTGGTTAATTTAATTTGTTTACCCCTACAATCACTCGAAATCATTCTCGGCATGGATTGGATGTCGTATAATTATGTAGTCTTGGATTGTGCTCGCAAATTAGTTCTTTTTCCCGAACCTGGAGTCGTTCGGTATTTGGCTGCTAACAAGCTTGGAGTGTTACTGAGAGAAGGAACTCATGAATTTTTATCATTGGCTAATGTGGAGACCAAGATGGATGTGAGCATAAAAGATGTGGTGTTAGTCAAAGAATATCCGGACGTATTTCCAACAAAAATTCCAGGATTACCCTCAGTAAGAGAGGTGGAATTCTTCATTGATCTACACCCAGGAACTGGACCTATTTCAATTGCACCGTATCGGATGTCGCCATTGGAATTAAGCGAGCTTAAGGGTCAAATTGAAGGTTTGTTGGAGAAAGGATTTATCAGACCAAGTGTGTCGCCATGGGGAGCTCTGGTGTTGTTGGTTAAGAAGAAGGACGGAAGTTCCCGCTTATGTGTGGATTATAGGCAACTTAACAAGGTAACTGTTAAGAATCATTATCCTTTACCACGCATCGATGATTTGATGGACCAATTGAGAGGAGCCGCGGTGTTTTCAAAGATCGATTTGAAGTCAGGATACCATCAGATTTGGGTAAGAGAACGAGATATTCAAAAGACTGCTTTCACGACCCGTTACGGACATTATGAATATCTTGTTATGCCATTTGGAGTTACGAATGCACCAGCAAATTTTATGGATTATATGAATAGAATCTTTAGCCCATTCTTGGATAAATTTTTTGTGGTGTTCATCGATGATATATTGATTTATTCAAAGGATGAAGAAGAACATGGAGAGCATTTACGTCAAGTTCTTGATGATTTACGAGAAAAGCAATTGTACGCCAATCTGTCGAAGTGCGAGTTTTGGCTAGAGAAAGTGAATTTCTTGGGACATGTGATAACAAAAGAAGAAATCGCTGTAGATCCGGCAAAGATTGAGACAATCCTTGCTTGGAAACAACCTCAGACCATCACATACATACGAAGTTTTATCGGACTGGCATGATACTACAGGAGATTTATTGAAGGATTTGCTAAGATTGTAGCTCCTTTGACACAACTCACCAGAAAGAATCAGTCGTTTGCATGGACAGAGAAGTGTGAGGAAAGTTTTCAGTTGCTTAAGGAAAAGTTGACAACCTCACCACTATTGATCTTGCCACAACCAGAGGAACCATATGAGGTTTACTGTGATGCATCTCACCAAGGTTTGGGATGTGTTTTGATGCAACACAAAAGAGTTGTAGCCTACTCATGAACGAAACTATCCTACTCATGATTTAGAGCTTGCTGCAATAGTTTCTGCATTAAAGATCTGGAGGCACTACTTATACGGATGCACGTTCACAGTATTCAGAAAGAGTTGAACATGCGCCAGAGGAGATGGATGGAGACTCTCAAGGATTTTGATTTCACATTGTAGTACCACCCTGGGAAAGCCAATGTGGTGGCTGATGCATTAAGTAGAGGAAGTGTGTCAGTATCTTCAATAATAATGGCTAGACAACAAGAGTTGTGGGAAGCATTTAGAGATCTACACCTGGACGTAGAGTTTGCACCGAGAATTTTAAAATGTGGAATGATAAAAATTTCGAGTGGTTTACTCGAGGATATTGCGAATTCTCAAGATGACACCTTAATCCAAGAAAAGAGGAACCTAATAGTGCAAGGAAAGACAACTGAGTTCAATATTGGACCAGATAATATTTGAGATGTAATGGGAGGATTTGTGTACCGGCCGTTGCAGATCTGAGGAGAACAATTTTGGAAGAGGCTCATAAGAGTAAGTTGAGTATTCATCCGGGAGCGACAAAGATGTATCATGACTTAAGACCAAATTACTGGTGGCCAGGAATGAAGAGGAATGTAGCAGAGTATGTATCAGCTTGTTTAACTTGTCAGAAAGCGAAAGTGGAACATCAGCGACCTGCTGGAATGTTGCAACCTTTGGATATACCGGAATGGAAGTGGGATAGCATTTCCATGGATTTTATAACTGGATTGCCCAAGACAAGGAAAAAGAATGATTCGATTTGGGTAATAGTGGATCGATTGACAAAATCCGCACATTTCTTACCGGTAAAGACCACTTATAAAGTAGATAAGCTGACGGAAATCTACATTGCTGAGATTGTGAGATTACACGGAGTACCGTCGAGTATAGTATCGAACCGTGACCCAAAGTTCACATCTCACTCTTGGGGAGCGTTGCATGAAGCATTTTGAATGAAACAAAAATTGAGTTCAGCTTACCATTCGCAAACAGACGGATAGACTGAGAGAACAAATCAGTCCTTGGAAGATGTATTGAGAGCATGTGTGTTGGATGATAGAGTTTACTTACAGCAATAGTTTTCACGCAAGTATTGGAATGACACCCTATGAGGCTTTGTATGGACGCAAGTGTCAGACGCCTTTATGTTGGTATAAGGACAGAGAAAGTATGATTGTAAGACTTGAGATGGTGCAACAGACTACAGAGAAGGTCAAAAGGATCAAAGAGAAAATGAAGATCTCACAAGACCGTCATAAGAGTTATGCTGACAAGCGTCGTAGACCTTTGGAATTTGAGCAGGGTGATCATGTGTTTCTCCGGGTCACGCCTACAGCTAGAGTTGGCAGAGCTATTAAATCAAGAAAGTTGACTCCGAAATTTATTGGACCATACTAGATTACTGCACGAATTGGACCAGTGGCTTATCGGGTTGCTTTACCTCAAATACTGTCCAATATTCATGACGTATTTCACGTGTCGCAGTTAAGGAAATACATTTCGGATCTGTCACAAGTGATCGAACCAGACACAATTCAACTAAAGGATAACCTGTCATTTGAAGTATTACCTGTAAACATTGAGGACAGGAAGATTAAACAGTTGAGGAACAAGGAAGTCCCACTAGTCAAAGTGATTTGGAATCCGACTACTGGAGACGCAACTTGGGAACTAGAGAGTAAGATGAGGGAACAACATCCTCAGTTGTTTATCGATATGTAGTTTCGAGGACGAAACTAATATAAGGGGGGTAGTAATGTAAGACCCTTAAATTTAAAATTAAATTATGGATTTAATATTAAGTGTATTTTGGGAATATTTGTAAAATATTTAATATATGTATATTTATATATATATATATATATAATTATTTATTTTGGAGGTTGGATTAAAATTATTGGATGAAGGATAAATTAATTTAATTACGAGTAATTAAATATCGGGCAGTTAATTAAGATGTTATCTGTTAATTACGACGAGAGTGGTTAAGTATTTGATGGTCAAGCAATATTATAATATTACTGTGTTGGGTGAGGTGGCACATATATGCCTAAATATATATGTAAGTGAGAAGCAAGAAAAGAAATCAGAAACATTTCTTTCCTTCCTCACTGCTGCGCCAGTTTCCTTCTTCCTATTCTCATTCTGTTTTTGTGTTGGTGGTAACAAAAGAGGATCCTCAAAAGTCAAATTACTTGGGAATCCAAGCGCGGAACCAGAAAGTGTCAAGAACAATAGTTGTACCTCTCATCGTTACGGAGCTAAAGAACTAACTTTGGTAGCGACGACGCGAATGGGAGTTTAGCCGACATTTGTCGCGGTAACGTGAACGAGCAAAGAAAACGTAACTAAGGTAAGGGGCACCTTCCAACTTTCTAGATTGCATTTAGGGCAATAAATGCATGTTGATGTGTGATTATATTTGATTTTTCTGGTTTGAAAATGAAACTGTTGTGCATGTTGTTATGGATGATGAAAATGCATGTTGTTGATGTTTTTTGATGATCTGTGCTGTTGCTATTTTGGTTGATACATCAATGATGTTTTGGTTGTGTGTGGATACTAGAAAGTGCTTTGCATGTCGTTTTGGGGATGATCAAAATGCATGTGTTGGGATATGGTTGTACTGTCTTGTGACTATTTTAGGAGGGTAAGATTGTTTTTTTTGCTGTTGTTATTGATTTGTTGTTAAGTGGAGGATGCTTTTATGGTTTTATTGTGGTGAAGGAAATCGATTCTGTTGTGTTGTTAACATTCTGGTGTTGGTGGTTAAGGAAGCTGTGATTTTGTTTTGGTGTTGATGGTGGTTTTCAAAAGAAAAGGATTTTAAAAATGGGTGGAGGTCTTCTAGAAATTTTACTGTTTTTGAAGGTGTATTCGAATACGGCACTGGTGTATTCAGATACATTCCTGCAAAATTCGTGTTTTATTCAAATTTTGAACTTGTATTCGAATATGACACTCCGTATTCGAATACAGATAAGTGATTTTTGCTTCTAACTTAGCATCTGTATTCAGCTACGACCCTGTCGTATTCGAATACAGGATTGCAATTTTTGCCACTGTATTCGCATCTCTATCCGACTACGACCCTGGCGTATTCGAATACAGATTTGCTGGTTTTGCCACTGACTTCGCATCTGTATTCGGCAACGACAACCTCGTATTCGAATACAAAATGCTGATTTTTTTCACTGTTTTAGCACCTATATTCGAATACAAGGAAGCTGTATTCGAATACAAATTGGTATTATTTCAAAAATTCCAGTTTAGAACATTGGTTTATGCACTTAAAGAGTTGGGGAAACATTGGGAAGGCTTGTGATGAATTAAATGGTATTTTTTTAGATGGTTTGAGGTGGTGACGATGAGGTTCTTGAGATTTTTTTTGTTGATGTGGTGAGAATGAAGTTGTTGAGATGGTTTGAGGTGGTAATGGAGTTGCTGGATTTTCAGCTGGTATTTGAATACTGTTTTCATTGAAGAGAAAACATCGTATGTTCATGCATTGCATAATCAGGTGGTGACCGCGATGGACCACAGAGCTGATGCGGTGACTATGATGGGCTGCGAAGTTAAGTAGTAACCATGGGTTATAGAATAGTTCCGCGTGTGTTAGACGGTCTATTCTATCCGGGGTCAGAGTAGCTCCGCGTGTATTAGATGGTCTATTCTACTTGGACTTAGCAGTGGTTCCGCGTGTATTAGACGGTCCATTCTATCCGTGCGAGGATTTAACTTCTGTGTATTTGGCCTGTGAGAGGCCAATACACGTCAATATAGTAACCGTGAAGGGTTGTAGAATAGTTCCTCGTGTATTAGATGGTCTATTCTATTCGGGCTACAGAATGGTTCCGCGTGTAATTGACGGTCCATTCCATTTGTAGAATTGTGTTGGTCCGTGAGAGACTGTGCGTGTGCTGGTCCGTGAGAGACTGCACCTTGGAAATTCCAAGAGTTGTGTACATTGGCATTTACATATTGCATCGGGGTGGTTGACTGTGAGTCATGTTTTAATATGAGTTGATGAGTTGAAACCGAGGGTGGCAAGTATCCATTGAAATTTGAGTGCCGAATAGGTGTTTGTGATTCCTGAGTTTATTGTACTTGCAATATAATTAATATGTAAATTGGCTATTTCGCGAAGATGTTAATGTATACGTTTCATAAGTAAGCATACTTCATCATTACTGTTGTTATATCATTTGAGCATGCCATATATGTACATTGTTACCTTAGAAATAATTGCTATGTGGTAATTGTTATTTTCGGTTGGTGACCCTTTACAATTATTGTGGAAAATTGGGCTTTGCCCTCAGATGATACTCAAACCCATACCTCCGACGGTTACACTAACAATGGAGACAGACGTATTTGTGGACAAAGCAGAGGGACAGACAACTTGGTGAAGACGAGACTTATAGAGGATGCGGTGGAAACCGTGCTACTGTAGCTTTAGTGCATGATCAGTTTAGACTTGTTGTATAGGGATGTAATTATTTATTTTGGAATTATTGTATATCTTTTCCGCACTCTGATAATGTTTTAGTGGGCCGCAGGCCAGATGTTTTTGGAGATGTTATGACATCGACTTTTGTGATGCATTACCTTTTATTATATTGGAAGTATTAATTCCCAAAATTTAACTACTTAGTTATATTTATGATGTAATTATTTAATTATTCTTGTCATTGGAATTTAAGAGGTATTATTTTATGAAACGACTAAATTTTTAAGTTCATTTTAATTATCTTGAAATAATTCCAAAATTCTTTTATTTATTTATTTTGGTTAAAAAAAAATACATTTGCGCTGTTTAAAAACTCGGGGTGTTACACCATCCCTAATCTGGACAGTGTAACCTTCTGATATGGACTATGTGATATTCTGATCTGGACCTGTGCTATCTTCTGTTATGGACCAAGTGATATGTTCTGGACCATGCTATCGTCTGTTATGGACTAAGTCTTCTGTTCTGGACCAAGTCTGGAACATGTCTTCTGTTCTGAACTGAGTTATCTTCTGAACTCTGTTTCCTTCTAGTCTTACCAAGTCTCCTTCTGGATAAGATTATTTTCTGGTCTTACCAAGTCTTCTTCTGGATAATGTTTCCTTCTGGTATGGACCAAGTCTCCTTCTAGACATGCTTCCTTCTGGTCTGGACCAAGTCTCCTTCTGGACCATGTTTCCTTCTGGTCTGGACCAAGTCTCCTTCTGGACTATGCTTCCTCCTGATCTGGGCCATGAATAATATCCTCTGATAATGTCATTGTTTCTTCCTTCTAATGATATCCTCTGATGTTTGCCTTTGATGACATCCTCTGATTCTTGCTTCTGATGGGATCCTCTGGTGATATCCTCTGGAGGTATCTTCTGGTATCCTCTGGAGGTATCTTCTAGTATCCTCTGGTATCCTTGGGATGTATCCTGTGGTGATATCTTCTAGCCGTATCTTCTGGTGGCATTTTTATCTTTTGGTGACGTCATCCTCTGATGACATCTTTTGCTTCTGATTTGTATCTTCTAGAGGTATCTTCTGATGACATCCTCTAGTGACGTCATCCTCCAGTGTATCCTCTGGTGACGTCATCTTTTGATTTTTCACATCCTCTGATTTTTCATTCTTCTTCTAAGTCAAAATATGATTTTCTTAAAATACTTTTGTTAACATCAAAACATTAATTGAAAGAACCAACTTGGTTCCAACAATCTCCCTTTTTTATGATGACAAAACTTTGTATTTTTTTATAACATTTTTTCTTTCTTTTGATTTTGACTCCCCCTAAGATTAAGCTCCATTTTATGTTTCTCCCCCTAATTCTAATGCCCAAGATACTTTATCAAATACATCTTCTCCCCCTTTGTCATTAGACAAAAAGGATTGAAGGAAACTTATTTTTTTTTTTTTTTTGAAAAACAATACACGAAAATAATAATAAAAATACAGTAAAAACATAACTGGGCTATTGGTCAGGGATGAGGGTAAGGTTTAGGTTTTTCTTGATGAAGTTAAACCTATCTTCAGGTAGGGGTTTGGTGAATATGTCAGCCCATTGATGGTCAATGTCTACAAACTGGATGTTGAGTGTCCCTTTTTGAACAAAATCTCTGATGAAGTTGATACGATCCTGGTTGTCATGAATCACTTTAAGGATCGTTCTACGTAGGAACTTATAAATTTGAGCCAACAACACGTTTTGCTGGAGAACGCAATAACCGGGGCTCCGAAATTCAGAATCAGACGATTTCAAAATGAGGTGAAAGATGACGTTCCGAAACGCAAGTTAGGCTGTTGAATCACCGAAAACAAGTACGTAGAACTCAAGATATGATCGCAGGTTACTGAACACAAAAATTGATAGAATTTGAGTAATAGGGTTTGATGTAAAGAAAATTCAAATTACTATTTAACAAACGAACCAAGAAAAGAATGGTGCCACAACCTAAGGATTGATAAGCCAAAAGAACGCCACAAGGATTAACAACCTTGATAAGTTCAAAGTGAATTCTTTCAAGAACTCTAGAGAGCAAAGCCTCACAACAATAATGTTCCAAAATCTGCCGATAAAAAAAATAAGGGTTTGCCTTTTATAGTGGCACTCCTTACAAGTTCTGTAAATTTGGCCCAATTCATGTTTCTACAATTAGACCCAAATTTTCTTATTAATTCAGTCTACTAATTAATTAAAACTAATATTAAAATCTGATAACACATAGATGCCGCCTTCATTCCTTAACTTCTTCAATTTGAATTAAACAATTTATTATCTTGGGCTTCAATTCTTCATGACTTGTACTTGCTTCAAATAACGTGGTTATCAAGCTATTTAGAACCTCTTTTGCTTTCTTTGACCTTGCTCTTGTCATTGGAGTTCCTTCCTTGGTTATGCATTCTATGTCTTCATCATTCCCTCCTTCTTGAACTGAATTTGCCCTCAAATTGCAATTTGCTTCAACTGCATCATAAGGAGACAAGTCAGCCACATTAAAAGTAGGACTAACACCATACTCACCTGGAAGATCTATTTTGTACGCATTATCATTAATTTTGGACAGCACTTGAAAAGGTCCATCTCCCCTTGGTTGAAGCTTAGATTTTCTTTGAGAAGGAAATCTTTCCTTCCTGAAATGAACCCAAACCTAATCACCTGGTTCAAACACAACCTTTTTCCTTCCTTTATTAGCTTGTCGAGCATAGCTATCCTCTTTCTTTTCAATTTGTGCCTTTACCTTCTCATGTAATTTTCGAACATATTCAGCCTTAGTGTTCCCATCCTTATGAATTAGAATAGAACTACTTGGCAAAGACACTAAATCAAGAGGAGTGAGAGGGTTAAAACCATAAACAATTTCAAAGGGAGAATAACGAGTAGTGCTATGAACAACCCTATTATATGCAAACTCAACATGGGGCAAACATTCTTCCCATATCTTAATATTCTTTTGGATTAAAGCCCTTAGAAGAGAAGAAAGAGTTCGATTCACTACCTCAGTTTCGCCATCAGTTTGTGGGTGGCAAGTAGTCGAAAAGAGAAGTTTAGTTCCAAGCTTACCCCAAAGTGTCCTCCAAAAGTGACTAATGAATTTATTGTCTCGATCACTCACAATGCTTCTTGGTATACCATGAAGTCTAACTACTTCTTTAAAGAACAAATCTGCCACGTGACAAGCATCATCCACTTTTCTACAAGGTATGAAGTGAGCCATCTTGGAGAATCTGTCCACCACTACAAAAATTGAATCTTTTCCGCTTTTAGACCGAGGAAGACCTAAAACAAAATCCATGGAAATATCAATCCAAGGGGAGTTAGGTATTGGTAAAGGAGTATACAAACCATGAGGCATAACTTTAGACTTAGATTTCTTACAAACAATGCATCTGTCACAAAATTTGTGTACATCACGTTTCATGTGTGGCCAATAAAAATGATCATGCAGCATGTCTAAAGTCTTTTGTACACCAAAATGTCCCATTAATCCCCCCTCAGGTGCTTCCTTCACAAGTAAATCCCTAATGGAACTTTTCGGCACACATAACCTCTTTTCTTTAAACAAATAGTCTTCATGCTTAAAATACCCATTTTGGGCCGCATGTACACAGGATTTATATATTTGAGAAAATTTGGGATCATGTTCATACAATTCCTTAATTACCTCAAAACCAATAAACTTAGTTTCAAGAGTAGAGAACAAAACATACCTTCGTGAAAGTGCATCAGCAACAACATTTGACTTACCTTTTTTATGCTTGATAACGTACTGAAATTGCTCAAGAAATTCAACCCACTTGGCATGTCTCTTGTTGAGCTTACCTTGGCTCTTTAAATACTTCAATGATTCGTGATCACTATGTATTACAAATTCCTTTGGTAAAAGGTAGTGCTGCCATGTTTGTAATGCTCTAACTAATGCATACAACTCTTTATCATATGTAGGATAATTAAGAACAGCACCATTAAGTTTCTCACTAAAATAAGCAAGGGGATGCCCTTATTGCATCAAAACAGCCCCTATCCCCACATTTGATGCATCACATTCAATTTCAAAAGATTTAGAGAAATTAGGCAATGAAAGAATAGGTGCATGAGTCAATTTGTCTTTGAGGGTAGCAAATGCTTGTTCTTGTTTTTCACCCCATTTAAATCCCACATTCTTTTTAATCACTTCATTTAAAGGTGCAGCTAATGTACTAAAATCTTGAACAAACCTCCTATAGAAACTAGCTAAGCCATGAAAGCTTCTTACCTCGTGAACATTGTTAGGAGTTGGCCACTCCTGAATAGCTTTCACCTTCTCTTGATCAACCTGCACTCCCTGTGAGCTAATAACAAAACCAAGAAAAACAAACATGATTTGTATATAAAACACATTTTTCCATGTTTGCATACAAACCTACGAGCTTCCAACACATTTCTCAAGTGCAAAAGATGATCATCATAAGATTTGCTATAAATCAAAATGTCATCAAAGTAGACCACAAAAAATTTCCCTAGAAACTCCCTTAACACATGGTTCATCAACCTCATGAAAGTTCTAGGTGCATTTGTTAATCCAAAGGGCATGACTAACCATTCATACAAGCCATATTTTGTTTTAAAGGCTGTTTTCCATTCATCTCCTTCTCTAATCCTAATTTAATGATATCCACTTTTAAGATCAATTTTGGAAAACACACAAGCACCATGCAATTCATCCAACAAATCATCTAATCTAGGAATGGGATGTCGATACTTTACCGTGATAATATTGATGGCTCTACAATCAGTGCACATCCTCCAAGTCCCATCTTTCTTAGGCACAAGAATAACAGGGACTGCACATGGACTTAGGCTCTCTTGCACCCATCCTTTTTGCATCAAGTCTTCAACTTGCCTTTGGATTTCTTTGGTCTCTTGGGGGTTAGCCCTATATGTTGGCCTGTTGGGCAATGAAACACCTGGAATTAGATCAATTTGATGTTCTATACCTCTTATAGGTGGTAGGCCTCGAGAAACCTCTTTCGGAATTACATCTTCAAAATCCTGCAACAAAGAAACAACTTCACTAGGAAAAGAATTAATAAGACCTGCAACCTTTGAGTCACTCTCCTTGCTCAAAAGCAATAACATTGGTTTTTTTAATTGCATAGCTTTTTTTACCTCTTTTTCTCTTATGAACAAATTTTGTGTTTTTCTCTTTTTCTTTTCACTCTCTTGTTCTTTTCCCTCTTTCTTTTGACTCTTTTTTTCTTTTCTCTCTTTTTTTCTTTTCTCTCTCATTTTGGATTCATCCTCACCAACCTCTCTTGGAGACAAAGGAGCAAGAGTAATTTTGCGTTCTTTATGTACAAAAGAGAACTTATTTGTATAACCATCATGATTGCTTTTCTTATCATACTGCCATGGTCTTCTGAGAAGTAAATGACAAGCCTCCATTGGAACTACATCACATATAACTGTATCCTCATACTTCCCAATAGAAAAATTCACCTCTACTTGCTCACTCACAACTTGCTCGCCTTCCTCACTAAGCCATTGAAGTTTGTATGGTTCTGGGTGGGGTTTAGTCACCAGGTTCATTTTTGACACCATTCTTGCACTTGCAACATTAGTGCAACTTCCTCCATCTATAATTAAAGAGCATAACTTACCTTGGATGAGACATCGAGTACGAAAAATATTCTTCCTTTGCGTGTCATCCAAGTCTCTTGATTGACTGCCCAACATTCTTCTAACCATGAACAAGTCTCCTCCCTCAGCAACTTCATCCTCATTCTCTTCATCACTAGATGTAGCAGATTCAGAAGATGATCCACTAGAAATATCTCCATTCTCCTTAAGCAACATGGTCTTCTTAGTTGGACATTTAGAAGCTATGTGACCTCTTCCCAAGCATTTGAAACATTTAATTTCACTACTTTTTGTTTTCTTATGAGCATCATTGGATTTATTTTGAATTCTCTGAGGTGCAACCGTGGATGTGTTTGATGAAGTACTTCCCTCCTTTTTATTTCTATCCCTCCAACTAGAGGAATTAAAGTTAGAAGAATTCTTTCTGATACCTTTTCTCTTTAGTTGTTGTTCTACCTTAGTAGCTTGATGCACTAAGTCCTCCAACTCCACATAATTTTGTAATTCCACAACAACATTTATATCACTATTCAGTCCTTGTAAGAAACGTGCCATAGTAGCTTCCCTATCTTCACTAATATTGGCTCTAATCAAGCACACCTCCATCTCCTTATAATAATCATCCACACTTTTGCTATCTTGTGTGAGCCTTTGAAGCTTGTTGTGAAGGTCTCTATGATAGTAAGAAGGAACAAATCTCTTCCGCATTAACCTCTTCATCTCCACCCAGTTATCCACCATTGGTTCTTCATACCTCACTCTTTCTTTTTGTAATTGGTCCCACCAAATGAGTACATAATCAGTAAATTCCATGGCTGCCACTTTTACCTTCTTCTCTTCCGTGTAATTATTGCAAGAAAAAAGTTGTTCAATTTTCATCTCCCACTCAAGGTAAGCATCCGGATCACTTTTTCCCTGAAATGATGGTATTTTAAGCTTCACTCCCTCTATTCTATCTCCTCTACCACCATCTTCAGTTTCTCTTCTCCTTCTTCTACCTCCTTCATCACCATGATTTTCGTGATTTTCTAACTGTTCAATTCTAGCATGTAAATCTTCAGTATGTTCCCTCAGCATTCTTTGCATTTGAGTAGTTATAGCTTCTACTAACAATCTGTTGTTTCCCCCTTGAGGAGGGGTATCATCACCACTTATTCCTGCCATATCTTAAACAAAAAGAAAACAAACAAAAGTGAAAGAACATGACCTCACCACACAGCTCACGTGTTTACACTCTTGAATTTATCACTCGTGTTTCACTCAATTTCGGCTTTTTCAATAATTAATCCCTCTTGCCTTTTTCCACTCAATTGCTCTCTTCAAGTTCTTAATTGAATCAGCAAGAACCTCAATATTTTGAACCAAAAAAATTGGTACGAAGACTTAACATAACACAAAGCAATAGTAATGTGATTGAGAAAAAAAATTACTTTTAGGAGTTTTGTCAAACAAGTAGTGTGCAGTACTTTTTTTTTTGTAGTAGCAACACACAAATTAACTAAGGACGGCAATTCAAACAACGGAACCACAACTAACAATTTATGTTTCACAACAAAAATAAAAAATGCATAAACAGAATTTTACTCAATTCCAAACCTAGAGACAAGCTCTGGTACCAAATGATATGATCTTCATTGTCATGAATCACTTTAAGGATCGTTCTAGGTAGGAACTTATAAATTTGAGCCAACAACACGTTCTGCTGGAGAACGCAATAACCGGGGCTCCGAAAGTCAGAATCAGACGATTTCAAAACGAGGTGAAAGATGACGTTCCGAAACACAAGTTAGGCTGTTGAATCACCGAAAACAAGTACGTAGAACTCAAGATATGATCGCAGGTTACTGAACACGAAAATTGATAGAATTTGAGTAATAGGGTTTGATGTAAAGGAAATTCAAATTACTATTTAACAAACGAACCAAGAAAAGAATGGCGCCACAACCTAAGGATTGATACGCCAAAAGAACGCCACAAGGATTAACAACCTTGATAAGTTCAAAGTGAATTCTTTCAAGAACTCTAGAGAGCAAAGCCTCACAACAATAATGTTCCAAAATCTGCCGATAAAAAAAATAAGGGTTTGCCTTTTATAGGGCACTCCTTACAAGTTCTATAATTGGCCCAATTCATGTTTCTACAATTAGACCCAAATTTTCTTATTAATTCAGTCTACTAATTAATTAAAACTAATATTAAAATCTGATAACACATAGATGCCGCCTTCATTCCTTAACTTCTTCAATTTGAATTAAACAATTTATTATCTTGGGCTTCAATTCTTCATGACTTGTACTTGCTTCAAATAACGTGGTTCTCAAGCTATTTAGAACCTCTTTTGCTTTCTTTGACCTTGCTCTTGTCATTGGAGTTCCAAGACCTTGAATATCCTCTATGTTTCCTTCCTTGGTTATGCATTCTATGTCTTCATCAGAAGTGGTGTTTGATCTCTATGTGTTTGGCTCTAGAATGAAGGATAGGGTTTTTGGTTAGGTTGATGGCTGAAGTGTTGTCACAATATCCACTAAGTGGATATGTAGGAGTTTTCTTGTAGAACAGGGTGAGATTGGTAGTGCCTTTTAGGTATCTCTATAGGATTTTTGGCCCTAGTCATCCTTTTTCAAGTGAGCTGGTAGGGTGCATTGGGGTAGCCATAGGTTTGCAATTACTCATCCTAAACTTCTTGAGAAACTCTTTTGTATATTTCGTTTGATGAATGTAAGACCTTTTTGGCAGAGAGTGCCATTAGTATATCGAAAAATAATATCATCAATATAAACTTGAATGATCAGAATATCATTTTTAATTGATTTTCTAAAAAGTGTATTGTCTACTTGTCCTCTTTCAAAGTTATTTTTAAGTAAGAAGTAACTAAGTCTATCATACCATGCCCTAAGTGCTTGTTTTAAACCATACAAAAGATTTTTTAAGTTTAAAAACATGGTTTGGAAATTCAGAACTTTCAAAACATAGGGGTTGTTTAACATAGACTTCTTCACTTATATAACCATTTAAAAATGCACTTTTAACATCCATTTGAAATAATGAAATGTTATAATATGCAACAAAGGAAAGTAGGATACAAATAGCTTCTAACCTGACCACTGGAGCAAATGTTTCAGTGTAGTCAATACCTTCTTGCTGACTGTATCCTTGTGCAACACATCGTGCCTTGTTTCTGACAACTTCTCATTTTTCATTCAGCTTGTTTCTGAAAACCCACTTGGTTCCAATAATGTTCTTTTCTAGTCTTGGAACTAGATACAAAATATCATTCATTTAGCTCTTCTTGCATTGGTAGACTCCATCTATATCCTTCTTCTGACTCATCTTCAGATTTATCCTCTAAATATTTGTCGTATTCTTGCTTGTAGCTTCTGCTTTTTCATGTTATTTTGCCTGCATCAGCTTCTGGTTCTGGTAAATCATCTTCTGGTTCTGGTAGATCTGTATCAGCTTCTAGTTCTAGTAAATCAGCTTCTGGTTCTGGTAAATCTACATCAGCTTCTGGTTCTAGTAAACCTGCATCAGCTTCTGGTTCTGGTAAATTAGCTTCTGGTTCTGGTAGATCTGCATCAGCTTCTGGTTCTAGTAAACCTGCATCAGCTTCATCTTGATTTGACGTTTCAGGTCAAGCTATTTGTCAAATAACATAATACAAAATCAAATAATTTAAAAATGAACTCAATACAGCCAAACCATTAATTCTGCTTCTGGTGGTTTCTGCTTGTTTTTGAAACCACTGAAATACTGTTTTTGTTGAAATGTTCACATCACGTGGATCACTTGGTTCCTCTGACAGTTTGAAAACCTGCAGAATACTTATCTAGCTTCTTGTTATCACAGTAAACATAAATATCAAACAATAACAGTATTTACAGCAAGATGTAACCTTTTGTTTCTAATTTTCAGATTCTTAATCTGTATGTTCTATGATTAGATGGTTTGGATGAAGGGCTTTGAATTACCTTCCTGGTTTGTAGTCTTGATGAATTTTACTCGAGTGTTTGAAGAACTCTCCTGATTCTTATTCTTCTCTTTCTGCTGATATATTAGGTTCCTCTAATAATTCTGGAACTGATGATAATTCTGTTTCTTCTGGTAGTTCCAGTTTTGTTGATATGTGTGCTTCCTAGTCTGTTTTGATATTTCATATTCTTCACATAGTTTTGGTTCTGATAGGCATTGTATTTGTATTTACCAGTTCTTCTTCCACCAGAGTCACTTTGCTTCTGCTTGGTAAGTTCTGATAGATCATAGAAGCATATTTGCTTCTTTCCATGCCTTTAGCAATAAAATCTTGTAACACTTGTTCATGCATATAAGAATTACATACTGTATTTGATGTTGAACAAAGATTACTTTTTAGAGTTAGATTTTTAGATTTAAGCCCAGCAATTTCAGTTTTAAGATCTGTATTTTCTGTTTTACTTTCTGCATTTTGATTCTTTAAAACGTTTAATTCTTTGGTTAGAATTGTATTCTCTTTCCTAAGTATTTTCAGTTGTAAAGACAGTTTATTATTGACATTTAAAATATCATTCATTGCAATGATTAAATCAGATCGGGTATGTTCTGAAAATACCTCTTTTTCACCTTCTGATGATTCACTTCCAGGATCAGAGTCTGTATCAGATCCAGAGGCAGAGCTTGTGTGAACCATCAGATCCAGTTCTGTTTCTGATTCACTTCCAGAATCAGAGTCTGGGTTGGATCTAGAGGCAGAGCTAGTGTAAGTCATCAGAGCCAGTTCTGCTTCATCATCTTCTAATTCTCTTCTAGAGTCAGCATCAGTGTCGTATCCAAAAGCAAAATGAATATGAGCCAGCATAGCCAATTCTTCTTCTTCTGATTCCTTTCTAGAGTTAGATCCAGAGGCAGAATGAATGTGTTCCATCATGGCTAATTATACTTCTTCATCATCAGAAGAATGAATCATCCCATGTTGCCATCATATTTTTCTTCTTGGATCTGGAGTTTTTCTACTGGTGTTTTCCTTTCTCCAGGTTTGTGCATTCTTATTTCATGTGCCCAGGTTCATTGCATCCATAGCAGATAATGCTGTTCTTGTCATGTTCATCCTTTCCTCTATTGGACTGCTTGGAATACCTCTAGGGAAACTTTTTCTTTCTGTTCTGCCATATCTTCAGAACCTTTCTGGTTATGAAGGCAATTTCTTCTTCTTCTGGTTTCTGGTCATCAGAGTCACTATTTTCTGATTCTGCTTCTGCTTTTAGAGCTTTCTTCAGTTTGGATTTTAAAGTTAGGGTTTTGTTCTTCTTCTTGGTTTCATCTTCTTCCAGCTCGATTTCATGTGACTTGAAGGAGCTGATTAGTTCTTCCAACTTCAGAGTGTTCAGGTCTTTTGCTTCTTAAATGGCCGTGATCTTTGGTCTCCACTTGGTTGGCAGACTTCTAAGGATTTTCTTCATGTGGTCAGCAGTGGTGTAGCTTTTCTTGAGAACCCTTAATCCCGAAACCAGAGTTTGGAATATGGAAAACATTGCCTCAATGTCTTCATCTTCTTCCATCTTGAACAGCTCGTACTTCTTGATTCGAATGTTGGCCTTTGCTTCTTGAACTTGTTTGCCACCTTCGTAAGTCAGAGTCAGACTATCATATATGCTCTTTGCTGTTTCTTTGTTAGTGCATTTGTCGAACTCCTTGAATGTGATTGCATTGATCATGAACGTTCTGGATTTGTGATGCATCTTGAACATCTTCTTCTGGTCAGCATCCATATCTTTTTTGGGAATTTCAACACCATCAGCATCTTCTGGATCAGTATAGCCATCTTCCACCAAGTCCCAAAGTTCAGGATCTTCTGAAATCAAAAAGCTCCTCAGCCTGTCCTTCAAGTACTCGAACAGTTCCCCATCAAACAGAGGTGGTCTATTGATGTTTCCTCCAGTAGCTTCTTCACTGAATCCGTACATGTTGATCCCTTGGATCTTTTTCTCAAACACTGTAAAGTGCTTAGTCTTAAGACCGAGCTCTGATGCCAATTGAAGGTGCAAACACAAGAAGGGGGGTTGAATTGTGTTTGCCAAACTCGAATTCTTTTTGTTGTTTTGATGAATATTGATGTGAGTTACTTGATGAATAATTAACTAGATTAAGCAGCGGATAATAAAAGCATAAGAACACAGATATTGATCCTGGTTCACCATTAACTTGGCTACATCCAGTCCCTTCATTCCGAAGGCTTTAATCTACTAATTCAAAACCTTTGAATTACAGCACCTGACCCTCCAAGCATGTCTTCCCAAACAATCTGACAACCCCAGACTTTTGAGGAACAATAATAACACCTTGACCCTACAAGTCAAGTCTTCTGCTACCAATCTGACAATCCCAAACTGAAGAAGGAACTTCCACACCTTGACCCTACAAGTCAAGTCTTCTCCTACCATTCTGACAACCCAAGATTAAAGAAGGAATCTACACCTCTAACGGGTTTGATTACAAGGGTTTGGAACTCTGCAAAGTTGCTTCTGGATAAGCTGATTGCTGCACTGAATTTTTCTCTCGAAAGCACTTAGAAAATATTGCTTTTGCACTCAAGTATTTCTCTCTATTGAACTCTCAGATAACTTTGAATTTGAAGCTTGAGTTCAGTGTTTTTCGATCGATTTGAACTCTAAGATGAATCTAGATTTTATGCTTGAGTTCTTCTATTTCTCAATGCATATTGCTACGGCCTTAAGCCTCATTTGATAGCTGCAATTAGGGCTTTGTCCAAGCTTAATTTCGAGATGAATCTTGCTCAGAATTATTTTGAAAATTCTATTGGCCAATCCTGTTTCTTTTTAATTTTGAACCATATCTTCTTTGCTCAGATTTCCTTCGTATTTCCTTTAGTTCTTCTTTGATTTTTGAATCAAATCTTCTTAAGCCTACAGTCATATCTCTTTCAAAATTTAGTCAAGTCCTCTTATAATTTTAATGAAGTCTTCACTTGATCTGCATCATGATTTAAAATCTGGACCGTATGATCTGCTGATCTGGACCAAGTATCGACAATGTGATCAGATCTATACCATTATGTTTCCTGATCTGGACAATGTAACCTTCGGATCTGGACTATGTGATATTCTTATTTGGACCTGTGATCTTCTGATCTGAACCATGTGATCTGTTCTGGACCATGCTATCTTCTGGTTTGGACCAAGTCTGGAACATGTCTTCTGTTCTGGACTGAGTTATCTTCTGAACTTTGTTTCCTTCTGGTCTGACCAAGTCTCTTTCTAGACAAGATTACCTTCTGGTCTTACCCAGTCTTTTTCTGGACAATGTTTCCTTTTGGTCTGGACCAAGTCTCCTTCTGGACATGCTTCCTTCTGGTCTAGACCAAGTCTCGTTCTGAACCATGTTTCCTTCTAGTAGGGACCAAGTCTCCTTCTGGTCTACGCTTCCTTCTGATCTGGGCCATGAATAATATCGTCTAATAATGTCATTGTTTCTTCCGTCTGATGATATCCTCTGATGTTTTCCTTTGACGACATCCTCTGATTCTTGCTTCTGATGGGATCCTCTGGTATTCTCTGGAAGTATATTCTGGTATCCTCTAGAGGTAGCTTTTGGTATCCTCTAGAGGTATCCTCTGGTGACATCCTCGGGATGCATCCTCTGATGACATCTTCTGGTATCCTCTAGATGTATCATCTGGTGATATCTTCTGGCCGTATCTTTTGGTGGCATTTTTATCTTCTGCTGACGTCATCCTCTGATGACATCTTCTCCTTCTGATTTGTATCTTTTGGAGGTATCTTCTGCTGATATCATCCTCTAGTGTATCCTCTGGTGACGTCATCTTCTGAATTTTCACATCCTCTGATTTTTCATTCTTCTTCTAAGTCAAAATATGATTTTCATAAAATACTTTTGTTAACATCAAAACTATAATTGAAAGAACCAACTTGGTTCCAACACAAAATGGCGTCATTGGACCATCTTAAGCTTTCCCCCTCGAAACATGATCTGAATTGCTAGGTGTGCATCATGGCTTTTGAATTTACTTGTTAGTATCTGAAATTGATTCTTTTTGTCCCTATTTTCTTTCTTTGGACTACTTTGGCATAAAGAGAACCCTAAGACTGAAACAATGACATGTATATTTCAAGTAGAAAAATAAGTTCTCCATGGCCTTTACTGAGTCATTGAGATGGTTTATGAAGTGGTACTATTACATTGTGGCAATTTGAGAGGAAGCTCGTAAAAAAATTTGCACCATCAACCATGTATATCATCGTAATGGGATGAGTTGACATATTAACAACTTGTTGGGATTGCTTTCCAAAAGTTTGGACTAAGGCTCAATTCAACTGTAGATGGGATGAGTTGACGTATTTACTTGATGAACTTAGTCTTGCTGACCTCTATAATGCTAACTGCTTATGATCTTATTTCGGTACCTTTGAGAATTGAGCCTTAGGTAGTGAATTATCTCTTAGGTAGTTACTAAAGGTTTTGTTGTGTTTGTAATTATTTGATTTTCTGATTTTAACTTTCTTTTCATTTACTTTGTTTGCAGAAAACATGGCTTCCTTGTCCTTCATGAAGAAATACTAGCCAAAGACCATTATGCGTCTTCATTGCCTCTTTCTCAAGTTGTTCCTCTTTCTTCTAAACAAAAGGAAGTGTTTGGAGATTCTGCAACAAACGACCCTGATTTCTATCAACAAAAGTTTGAACTTCATTGAACTTGATGACGATCCTCGTTGGAAGAAAACAAAAACAAAAGAAATTAGGACACATTTGGTTTCAACTCCCCATACGGATAAAGATGTACAAATAATTGAAGAGTCTCTTTCGTTCCCCAGTGCCATTCCAACCGAACCACAAGAGCCATGGTCAGCAAATCTGACATCACGAGCTTGCCTGATCCCGGCACCTTAGGTCGTCAGAATGTTTTTGCAAAAACATTGCTCCATTAGTGCAAAGTATTTGTAGTGTGTGCTACGATGATGATAACAAATCATGAGTTTTCATCTGAAGTGGAAGTTCCCCAGCCCAAAGTTGTTGACTTTGATACAAAAAGTCTCGAATGAGAATACCATAACTAGCCTTAAAGGTAAGCTCTTTGATGCTAAGGAGTCTTAAAGAAAAGTGAAGGAAAAACTCTCTTCTCAAGTGGCTGAAGTTAAAATATATTTTTTGTTCTTTCTCATCTCAAACAGGTCATAATAGAAATAATAGCTATGTTTAAAAAGATTGATGATGAAGTTGGGATCAAGTTAGTTGGAAATATGTATGTTGTAACCAAGGATTTATTTGAAAATGCCTTTGCTCAAATCTAGCTTCTGAATCCCAAACTTGTCTTCAACACGGATATGGTGGACTATACAAAAATAGTTAAGAATCAAGAAATCATTGAGATCCCCAGTGATGAAGGAAATGCTGAAGGCTAGATGTCTGTTGAAGTCGGACAAGAGAATGTGAACGCGTAACTTTACTTTGCACATTTTTGAACTATTTGATGCTAGGATTTAAATTTCTCTGATTTCTGTTGCAAGATTTGCACTACTGACCGTTAGCCACTATTTGTAATATTGACAACTTCATTGGCTTATGGCCATAATATTTGGTAACTTTGTTGGTATTTCATATGATTAGGGTTCATCACTATTGATCGTTTGCTCCTTAGAATGTTTGCTCGTTTACTTGTGTTAGTGTAACCATCAAGTGATCTTTTCGCATGTTCATTTTGTGTGTGTTTGATGCAGATACCATTTAGAGGTCCCTCTTACTTCAACTTTACTTATGTTTACTTGTGTGAAAGTTTTTTATTCACCCGGGAAGATTTCCCTGGCCAAAGGGTGTTTCCTCTCGCCCCCTAGGTTATAAGTGTTTATTAACTAGAGGTCAGTCTTTATTGCCACATCCCATTCTCATTTTGGATGTTTCCCGAAAAGGAGGGTCTCCAAACCATCTAATAGAGTGAAATATCTTTTTTTTTGTGATCCTCTTTTGATCATTCAAAGATGTTGGTGGCTTCGAGCTACATTATTCGAAATATCTCTCATTAGAAATATGGCAAACAAAGAGGAAATTTTTCATTGATAATAGATCATAAGCTAAATACACCTTACATTTCATTCAAATTTTTATTTCAACTATAATACTTCTTTTAGTTTGGTTGCATTCCTTGTTCTCGGGAGGAGTATCCCTTCCAAAGTTTCCAAGGTCAATGCTCATGTTCTGGTTTTAGACATAATTCAGTAGGTCCTCAATTTGGTCCTGATTTGCCTTGTCCTGCATTCTTGAGGCCGACATCTGCTCTTCGGAGGACTAAATATCCTACATCAAATTTGTGTGTGTTCACCTTTTTTTTGTATTTAACTGTCATTTGTTGCTTGATGACGACTTCATTGAGAGCTGTAGTGCTTATTTCTTCGTCTGACATGTCAAGTTCTTCTCTCAACGCTATTTCATTTTCATTTCTACTTAGAGGAAGGGATGTCCTTCAATTGAGTTCTCTAATCTCAACTGGTATCACCGCTTCACACCCATAGGTAATCCGAAAAGGGGTTTCGCCTATAATGGAGTGTGGCATAGTCTGGTAAGTCTAGAGGATGTGTGGTAATTCCTCGACCCAGTTCCCTTTAGCTTCATCCCATCTTCTTCTTAATCCTCTTAGGATTAGTCTATTAGCGGTTTCAACTGGTTCGTTATTCTATGGGTTTTCTACATAAGTGATACGTTGTGTAATGTTGAGATCGCTCAGCAAAGTTGGGAATGATTTTTCTGGTCGTGTATGCCAAACCTCATCATAATGTTCTTCTTGAAGAACAAATTATGTTGTTAGTAGTGATCTGAGCCAACTGGTGAAGTAATCAACTGCTACTTGGGAATAATCCACTCCTACTACCAAGTATTTTACTTGTCTGGGTGCCAATGGGAATAATCCAAGTATATCTATTCCCCACCAAACAAA
The DNA here is from genome assembly GCA_037974295.1 of Cicer cuneatum. Classification (NCBI taxonomy): domain Eukaryota; kingdom Viridiplantae; phylum Streptophyta; class Magnoliopsida; order Fabales; family Fabaceae; genus Cicer; species Cicer cuneatum. The sequence continues at coordinate 33,132,758 of JBBPBO010001984.1, read as the reverse complement.
TTTTCATGGAAAACTTAACACGTGGAGCTACTCTTCAGGGGTTAGGTGGATGTCAGCATGCTTTTGACATTTATCACACTTCTTTATAAATTCTTGTGTGTCTTTCTTCATCGTCGACTAGAAATATTCGGCTCTAAAGATTTTATTTTCCAATGCCTTTCCCCCTAAATGTTGACCAGAAATCCCATCTTGTACTTCTTTTAATGCGTAGGTTACTTCTTCATTAGCTAGGCACTTCAAAAGTGGTAAAAAAAAGTGCAAATAATCTGCGCTTATAAAGTTGTCCTTCTATGATAGTAAATGTGCAAGTCTTTATTCGAATTTGAGAATTCAATTTCCAATCATCTTGAAGAAATCAAGTCAAGATATACTTTATTATTGGTATCATCTAGCTAGCGGTGATTATTGGTGTTGTAGTTGTCATCACGGCAGCAGTCAATTGAACGCTTGGAGTCTCTAATGTTTCTTGGATCAGTGTTTTGTTTCCACCGGGGACATGGGTACTTGCCAATTTAGAGAGGACACCGACTCGAGTGTTCTCTCTTGGGATATGTTTTATTTTAATTGAGTCAAATCTGTTCATTTTCTCTTTCAACGAGGCCATGTAATTTTGTAGTGTTTGATCATTTGCTCGATAATCCCTCTTTATTTGAGACACTACCAATTATGAATCCATCTTGACTTTAACGTTTCGAGCACCCATTTTTTCAGCTAAATTCAGTCCTGCCAAGCAAGCTTCCCATTCTGCTTGATTATTGGAGGTAGGAAATGTTAAGACAAAATCTCAATTAAATGTTTTGATGTAAACAAACAAAGATTAATTAAAGACTCTAATTATGATTCTAAATAATGTGTTATTTAACATGTGCTTTTGAGTGTGACAATCCAAGATAGGTACTAAGCAAAAGCAAACAAAATCAGTTTAAAGAAAAAGCTAAAAATGAAGTGCAAGAAACTAAGAACGTTCTGGACATTTTTCTGAAAAACCAAGAACGTTCTCCACGTTTTTTCACTTTATCAAGAAAGTTCAAATCGGCTTTTAATGCAAGGAAAGATCCTATATTTTTTGAATGAATTTCCAATACATCTACAAGGAATATACAGCTCTCATATTAGCAAAAGAAGTACTCCAAAAGATCAAAGAAGTAAAGATTTGACTCAAGACAAAATGGCAGAATCAGTCAAAGATCAATCATTCTCCAGGTTCAAGAACATTCTCCAATTTCTGATGTACAGACTAAGAACGTTCTTAAAACTGAAACTTTAGCATGACTTTAATACACATATTCTCATGATAAAGAGACCCTCAAACACTAATCAAATCCAACGATAGAGAATTCATCAAATCAGAAAGTCTTGAAGTCAAAAAGGAGAAAGCTTCAGTCAAAAGCCTTACTTTGAAGACTGATTATTTTATTCTAACCCTTGACTAAGGAAACCTCTCCAATGGTCATATTAAGATGACATGGACCTCCTCAAAAGTCTATAAAAGGAACTCCATATCTTAATGAAAATTATGACATTCAAGTGCTAAGAAAAATCATCAATCACTTACTTTCATACTTGAAAGTCTCACAAGACATTAGTAACATTCATTCACGAATTCATTGTTGTTAGGTTACTTAAATCTCTTGTAAAGAATCTAAACCTCAAACAAGTGTTGAGATTAATCAGATTTTGCTAAACACTTTAAATCATTATTGTGTAAACTCAAGACTATAAGAGTTGTTTATAGCTTGAGTAATTTGTTTTGAAAATCCTTTTAAGGTTAAAAGGTGAAGTGTAGAAATCCTCCTAAGATTGATAGGTGACCTGATTGAACTCCTTTCTTGATGGATAGGATTGTAGTTTGTAACAGATCAAGGTTGATCTGAGCTAGGTGGTGTAAAACCAAGAAGGTTCTTTGTTTTGAACACTTAGTGGAAAATTTCACGGTTGTGAGGACTGGACGTAGCTCGGGTTGGATGAACTACGATATATCGTTGTGTGATATCTCTTCCCTGTCTCTATTTACTTTCAGTCTTTCATATATTGAAGTTAAATAGACAAATCGATTTCTATTTTTTAACAAACCAAGAACGTTATCTGTTTTCTGTTTCCAGAACCAAGAACATTCTCTGTTTTATGTTTTTACAACCAAGATCAATCTATTTTTAACTAACCAAGAACGTTCTTCGTTTTCTGTTTTCTCAACCAAGATTAATCTTGAGTTATTTTCTTAAGTTTTAATAGGGAATTTTTAATTAGGCAACTTTACAATTCAAACCCCCCTTCCTCGTAAAGTGACATTGCTACTTCAAGAAATGTAAATTTTAAAGAACATTCTCTGTTTTATGTTTTTACAACCAAGATCAATCTATTTTTAACTAACCAAGAACGTTCTTCGTTTTCTGTTTTCTCAACCAAGATTAATCTTGAGTTATTTTCTTAAGTTTTAACAGGGAATTTTTAATTAGGCAACTTTACAATTCAAACCCCCCTTCCTCGTAAAGTGACATTGCTACTTCAAGAAATGTAAATTTTAAAGACATTTCAACTATGATCCCAACATTGTTTTCTAATAATAGGCTTGTTTCGCTTCCTTTCAAATTTGAAGAACTGTCAACGAATATTGTCCACTCAAGGAAGTCAACCGAAGTATGAACTTGAGATCGAATTCATAAACTTCTATTGACTAGTTATTAATTCTCTTTTCTATACCAGGATGAATCAAACCTTATTTGATGGGTAAAACTATTCTCAATACTATTGGATGAGCAAGGAAATATTTTCTTAGTCTTCGGACTACTACCATTAGTGCTAGTGTTACTTTCTCGATTTTCTGGCCATTTCTCTTATGCCGTTTCCTTGACTAACACAACACTTATTGCTTATGCGCTAACGTCCAGGTAGATGAATAATGTTTCCCCGGAGTCTGGATGAGCCAACACGGGTGGTTGTGACAATACAACTCGTAATTTACTTAAAGCAGCACACATTCGAGTGTCCATTCGAACTCAATCTTTTTCTTCAACAACTTGTAGAAGGGAAAAGTAGGGTGAGCTGACATCGCGATAAAACGAGATAGTTTCGTTAACATTTCGTTGAGTTTTTGGATGTCATTCCTCGATGTTAGGTTGGGCATTTTGGCGATTGTCTTAGACTTGTTAAGATTTGCCTCTATTCCTCTTTTAGCGAGGTAGAAACTCTAGAATTTTTTCGGCCCTAACACCAAACATGCATTTTCTGAGTTGAGTCTCATGTTGTACTTTCTAACCTCGACAAAACTTCTTTTAATTGGGTACCATGATTTGGTTCCTCTTCGGATTTAACTATCATGTCATCCCCATAGACTTCTAGCATTTTCCCGATTTGGTTTTCAAATACCTTATTCATCATCCTTTGGTAAGTTGCACCCGCATTCTTATGCCTAGAAAGCATGAATTTGTAACAATAATTTCTGGAATCCGTCATAAATGATGTTTTTTTCTCTATATGTTTGATGCATGGAAATTTGATCATTACCGAAATATGCATCCATAAATGATAACAATTTAAATCGTAACGTGTTATCAACTAATTTATCTATGTCCTGGAGGGGGTAAGCATCTTTAGGGCATGGTTTGTTGTGACCGGTAAAATCAATGCATAGACGCCATTTATTATTTTATTTTTTTACAAGTTCAGGGTTGAAGAGCCAAGGAGCATACTTGGCCTCAGTCACAAAGTTAGATTTGCTACTTGGCCTCAGTTACAAAGTTAGCTTTATTAAATGAGTACTTGTTGATTGTATTAATGTTGCTCTTTGTTTACTTTTTTATTATTAAAATATTGATTACTTTTTTATTATTAAAATATTGATTACTTTTGATTAATTCTTTTAATCAATTAATTGAAAACACTGCCATTTGTTAAATTAGAAATGGTTAATTACCGAGAAGAAATCAAATGCGGATTAGGGTTTGTGAAAAATATAACAGAGAGAGCGGAGGAGAATGAAAGTTTGCAAAAGAGAATAGTTCCACAAGGAAAATGAACCTTGGAATGTTCTTTAAGAATAGCATTTTCATTTCAAACTTAGGTAAAATCCCTCTAGCAGCTTCGCCCTGTCGCCCAAATGCAACAAAATCTCGACGACTTGAACATCAAATCGGATTTAGAACACTTAGAATAAAAAACAACATCAAAATCAGGAATCAAATCCATTAACGCAACATGAAGAAGATTAAGAATCTTAAACAACTTCTCAAGTGAATTACGACCAATACTAATAGCTTGAGCAAAATTGCAAACGTGAATAGCAGGACCTATAAAAATTACCATAAAACAAGCATTACCAATTGAAGTGCCAATTCCTTCAAAGATTTGTTCACAAAGTTTCTTCTCACTAGCGAAAAGTGTTCTAACACAAACCTTACCAGCTTTTATCCAACGTCTGATCTTTGTTTCAAGTTGTTCCCAATCCAACCTCTGAACATCACCGATGATAAATTTCTTAACACCGAGTTTCTTGTTTCTTGAAACATGGTGACTAATTCTTGAACATAATTAATTGTCTTGTTTGAGTGCTTAAAGAGATAGCTTCTAATTCGCAAACCTTCATCCTCCTCTCTTCTCTGCAATGCTCTAACCCTAATCCTCATTTTAGTTCATCTCAAAAAATAACCATTTCTAATTTACCAAATGATAATTTTTTAATTAATTGATTAAAATAATTAATCAAAGATAATTAATATTTTACTAAAAAAAGTGCATAATCAGCATATTTAATACATTGATCAGTGCCACGTCAACAAAAATTGAGTGCATAGACATTTTTTAATTAAAAAACACATTAAAGACATTTTTGAAATTACATGGTGTAAATCAAATAATTTTTTTTAAAGATTAAAACCAAAACAGTTTATATTCGCAAGATTAAAAATATCGTTAAATATTACTTTTTATCATTTGATATGATTTGATTATTTGAAAGCAGTTTTCTATCAAAACTATTATCTCCTGGATAATATTTACTTTAGTATCTATTTTAAATTACGTTAGAAATAAAGTCTTAATCGATGATTTTTAAACTACAAAGCATTACATTTTATACTCCTTTGGAACACAATTGTTAGCTACATTTATTCTTGCCTATGGTGAATATACACTATTAGAAAAACTCATTTTAGCTGCCATATTTAGCGACAACTCCCGACTCTGACCCTAGTTAGCGTCGGTCTAGCTGACGCTAGTCCACCAAATTTATTTTTTTTATTTTATTAATAATTAGCGTCAGCTACGCCGACGCTAAATAAAATAAGGCAGACCCTAGTTTATTTATTTTTATTTATTTTTTTTACTTTAATAGTTAGCGTCGGATGGACCGACGCTACGTTGTATGATTTTTTAAAATTAAACTTTTTAATATTATTTCAAAAATTAAAAATGAGTCACCATCAAACTCTCTTGAACCCTCTCAACTCTCACTCTCAACTCTAAAGTCTCTTGAACCCATCAAACTCTCGATGTTGTCACCCACTCTATATACACTGTCGTAAAGCTCAGCCACTCTGAACTGTAGCTCTCGGACCCACTGTGAACCCTCACCGTGAAGCTCAGCCTCTCGCCACCGTGAAGATTATTAGATTTTTCTTTCACAACATTCTTCAAACATGTTTGAGGATAGTTACACTTGAACACATTTCAGTCAAGTTTGTTAAGTAGCAAATAATCATTGACATTTGATGAAAGTTGTTGTTTGAGATGATAACTTGTCGTTATCTCATAGACTTAGACATAACTGATTAATACAGGTAGACATTTAAGATGGTATATTGCATAGCAAGACAGGTTCCATTTTCAAGTGGTTGAATAGTTGTTAAAAAATGAAAGGCATTCATAAAATTGTTGCTATTCAAATTATTAAGGTGATGCTGAACAAATTGAACAGGTGAGTCTGCATACCTCTGCAAAAGATTATGGTAATTAATTTTTTCTTAAATGCTTCAGATTGATGCTCTATCTCGCATTAACCATAAGAACTTCACCAATCTTATTGGTTACTGTGATGAAGAAGAACCATTCGCAAGGATGATGGTATTTGAGTAAGCTCATTCCAACCTCAATTCAGTTTCTAAATTATTAATTGATGACTTTGCTGCTAAGGTACACACTTTTCTTTTCTCCTTTTGTTTTCTTTTATTTTGTTATATGTTTGATAATAACATGTCTCCGTTCTATTGGGCTCTATCAGATTTCAGATATCAGTTTTGACAATAATGGATTATCACCAGCCAGCACACCTGGAGATGAATCAAAGAAATCTGATTTGCCACCCCAACAAGGTCCCGAAATCGATGTCTATAACTTTGGAATGTTGTTGCTTGAAATCATTTCTGGGAAACTACCGTACTCTAAAGAACAAGGCCATCTTGCGAACTGGGTAAGTTTGGAATGTTACATTGTACTGTTCTCCTTTACAACTCCTTTCTTAGAATTTTAGAGGCAACTTTATTCTTGTACGCCTTTTAATAAATAAATCTCCTTCATTCCTAGGCTGCTGATCACTTGAATGATAAGCGAAGCTTCGGCTGTTTGATTGATCCCACGCTCGAGTCCTTCAAAGACATTGAACTTGATGTCACATGTGAGGTGACCAATTATTGTCTTCAACCTAATCAAAGGTTAAGGCCAACAATGAAGGAAGTAGCTTCGAATTAGAGGAAGTGCTTTCTGTATCACCTGAGCAAGAAGTCCCAAGACTTTCTCCACTCTGGTGGGCTGAACTAGAGATCTTGTCGGTGGAGGCCACTTAAAAGCATGTTTGAATCGAAAGCAATTTCACACAATCAGTGTGTCACTGTGATTTTGTCAAAAGCTACATTTTGAAGTTTCAACAAGTTCACTGTAAGTGATTCCAAACATGCATTAATGCATACTCAATCCCAGCAACGCAGTTGCAGATGCCCTTAGGTATGCCATACAAAAACAGTTTCGTGAGCCTATCTGTAACACCCCGAGTTTAAAACACAGCGCGAGTGTATTTTTTTTTTATATAATTAATTAAAATGATTTTCCAATTTATTACTTCAAAGAATTGAAATAAAATTTCTTTAATTCATTTCATAAAATAGTACGTTGTAGATTAATTGATGAACGTAATAAAATAACTTCATCGTAATATCACTAAGTACTTAACTCTGGAAATTTGATAATAAACATTAAGACATTTTCAAAAGATAACAATGTCATATCATTCCAAAAGAACATATCAGAGTGTGGAATAAGTAGTGGAAAAGTAGTACAATAATTTCCAAAATAAAACAAATTACATTTTCCAGCTCAAAATCCTATACATCAAATCTAACCGATCATGCACTAAAGCTACAGTAGCACGGATTTCCTCCGCATCTCAAACAAGTTTCATCCGACTTCGCCGCTCGCCTCGATGTAACCTCCTCCTCCTCATCATACAGAGAAGGATCAGTCTCCTCCGAAGTCAGATCAATGCACAGTCTCGGTCGCTTCGGCGGTGCCGGAATCTCATAACAATCATCGGATATCCTAGACAGACCCGGAATATCAGCTACTACTGGCTTCGGCTCTTCGTTCTTCTCTTCCGCCTCAGAATCACGTACATCCCCACCAATCACCGGGTTAGGAGTCACCACTCCTACGGTGGCCTCCGTCTCAACCCCTCTAGCTGGCTCCTCCGCATCATCAAAAATTCTGTGTGCCTCAAATATCAATCGAGAAGGCACAGAAAAGTCAATCCTCGCATAGCTGTGCTCCACGTAGTACACCACTCCATTGGTCCTACAGGTCCTCTTCAATCTCCCCATGTACGTAGCCCTGCCTGAGATGGGGTCGTATACCCAAGCAGTAGGCACAGAACGATCAATAAAGTCGAGCGACGTTTCCGTCGTCTCGGGACCCACGGGTGTCATGGGTTTGGGGGGCATCTGAGGGCAAAGCCCAAATTCCACATATAATAGTAAAGGGTCACCGACCGAAATTAACAAATAAACATATAGCATTTATATCACAGAACAAATACACCCATGGTATAACATATGACGATGATGAAAAATAAAGATGCTCATTTTGAATTTTCATGACATGTATGCCTTTTCAAAACAACAACCAATTAATATGAGAAATATGTTGTAAGTACAGCCAACACTTCAGCAATCACAATCATTTTCCAGTCATAAAGTACTCACACACATCACTTTCCAGTCATCATCACATAACCAATTTCGTGACCAACCCGGTCAATCCCCCAATGCAATATGTATATGCTCATGTATACAATTTCTTGGAATTACCAAGGTGCAGTCGCTCAACAGACCAGCACATTTAAAATATGTTTGACTTTAACGGCCCTCAAGACTAGGGTGCAATCGCTCAACAGATCAACACCAGTGCAGTCGCTCAACAGATCAGTACCAATGCAGTCGCTCAACAGACCAGCACTCGTGCAATCGCTCAATAGATCAGCACGTTTTTGCGCATTTCAGGTACAATCGCTCAACAGATCAATACCAGTGCAGTCGCTCAACAGACCAGCACTCGTGCAATCGCTCAACAGATCAGCACGTTTACGCATTACTCTGTGGCCCATCACGGGTACCACTTGACTATGCAATGCATGAATATGCAGTGTTTTCTCTTCACTGAAACAATATGCATTATCAGGAAATTTCAACCTTTCCATCATTTTTCAAAACATCACAACACACTCAATATCACCATCAGCACAACCATGATTAAACAGTCAAGCAATCATTAACACTTGACATTATCTCACAATTCCATTCTTACTTATATATATTTTTTGTTATTCCTAGGAGAAGGTGTCGTGGGATCCTCGTGATAATGATATTGTGAAACGTGTGTTTGAACAAAAGGCCGCTAAAAGACTATCTGATATGCTTACAAAGGTGACGAAGAAAGGGACTCGACCTAGTTGGATAGGTGAGGAAGCTTGGACTGGTCTTCAAGCATATTGGGAAGGTGCATTATTCAAGAACATCTCCAACCAAAATAAGACCAATTAAGCTTCAGCAAGAGGCGGAGCTGTCCACACCTCAGGCCACAAGGCTCATATTGATGTTACACTTGAGCTCGTAAGTATTAAATTCACATTTACCTAAAATTAATTCAATTTAATGTTATGATATCTACTTGTGAGTTGTGATCCAATAATCTTGATTTTATTTTAATTGTGGTCCAATAATCTTGATTTTATGTGTAGAGCAATAACCTTCAAAGAGATTTACTTTTCAATGAGTTATTTTTGGCAACCCATAAGAGGAAAAATGGTGTTTGGGTTGATAGTCGCGCATAATCTACTTATGTATGTTCTTTATTTATCTAAATTCTTTATGCAAATTCTTTATATTACAAATCAACCAAAAAAGAATATGATCTCATTTACACCAAGAGTCCTAGATGAGCAATCCCTTTATTATACATGTATTGGTGTAAGTTAGTATGTTATCTATATGTTGACTTGTTTATATAATTTATTTTAGAATTTGGATCATATATTACCATATTAATTTTTTCCATTGATCAAGGAACATTTAAAAAAAAAATAGAGGAAGTACAAACACAACTTGGCGACACAAGTGTAGATGGTTCTAAAGAGTTAAAATTAGTGTGGGCTTAATCTGACGCTAACCAATTGTTGACTTTTCAATTTTGACTTTAGCGTCGGCTGGACTAAGGCTAAAATATAAATAAACTTGACTTTTAATTGACAGTAGCGTCAGCGAAGCCGACGCTAATAGTTTGTTTTCTTTTTCTTTCTTGACTTTAGCATCGGAGTGACCGACACCCCATTACAAAGAACGTTGACTTTAAATTGACTTAAGCGTCGGCTTCATCCGACGCTCACTATTTTGTTGACTTTAAAATGTTGACTTTAGCATCCGACGCAAACAATTTTTTTAATGACGTGGCAACATACTTAATTAGCATCGGATGTTCTATTTTAATTTCGAGCGTCGGCTTAGCATGGGCCTGGCCGACGCTAATAAAGCGTCGGATGGTATTTGGCTGATGCTATGTACTAGCTTCGACCATTTTAGCCTGGGTCCGACGCCGACGCTAATATAGCGTCAAATGGTATTTGGCCGATGCTATGTATTAGCTTCGACCGTTTTAGCCTGGGCCTGACGCCGACGCTAATCTGAAGCTAAATCAACATTAGCGTCGGCTTTTGGCCTGTTAGCGTGGGCTTTTGGCCGACGCTAAATCCTATTTTTCTAGTAGTGATAGTACATACGGGTCAAGTGTGTTGAAGAAAAAATCGTTTTGATATATGTTTTCATGACAACAAACCTTATGAAATAAATGACTAAGTTTTATGAATGGTGGTCTACTAATTATTTCACTTAAGTTTTGTTTAAGGAACATGAATGCATAAGTGAACAAGCAATAATCCATTCACTTCATCAAAATGCACAAGTATCCAATCAATAATGAAATAATCTCAAAAGGAATGTATCATATATCAAATCATTCAATAGAATGATTATTACATCTTCAAGATAACATCTTCATGAAGAAAGATGATCAAATACATTCATAAAATAAATCAATGATCAAACTATGCTAGAAACTCAAACAGGATCATTGTAAGAGAAGCAAGATCAAAATTGAAGATCCAAGAACATTCTGGACAGCATGTCACCAGAGGATGATGTCGTTGAAGGTGCAAACACGAGAAAGGAGGGTTGAATTGTGTTTGACTAACTTGAGAATACTTTTCCTGTTTTTGTACTTTTAAAACAAAACTTGATGTATGAATAAAAACAGAGCTAGCAGCGAATATAAAGTAAAAATAAAAACACAGAATTTTATATTGGTTCACCGTTAACGAGGCTACGTCTAGTCCCTTCACCTTGAAGGATTTCACTAATTCAAACTTTGAATTACAATAGTTCCACTAACCTTCCAACTCAGTCTTCACTAATTCAAACCTTGAATTACAACAGTTCCACTAACCTCACTGAAAACTTGAGTGTTTGCTTTGGAAGTGTATAACTCTTTTGTGATTTTCGATGCTAAGTATTCTGCCTTGAGCCTCCTTTTATAGATGCGAATTAGGGTCTCTTCCAAGCTTAATTTCGAGTTGTATCTTGCTGGATTCTCTTGCAAAAATATCTTGACCAATCGAGATTCACTTAAATAAAAAACATATCTTTTTTTAAGCTTCATATTTGCTTTCAAAAATAACTAGCCAATTATGTCTTTAGTTTCTTCCCACCAACAACTTCTGAATTCCACAAGACTTCACTTTATTTTTGTAACAAATCCTTTTAATACTTTGATCAAATTTAATTCAATCTCCACCGTTAATCCTCATGATTAAATCTAGACCGTTTGATCTTCTGCGCTAGTCCACATCTGGACCATACTAAGTGATCTGCTGTGATCCTCTGATCTTGGCCAACCCTGGACCACACTTTCTGATCTTCTGATCTCGGCCAACCTGGACTTGCAAACTGATCTGTTGTGATCCTCTGATCTCGACCAATGCTGGACCACACATTCTGACCTTCTGATTCCGGCCAACACTGGGCCATGGTCTGATCTTCTGATCTCGGCCAACACTGGGCCATAAACCTACATATCGACACTACCGCAGAGAAATCGGCATATTAAACCCGGAGGCTTTGAAATGGTTAGATAACATACCGCGACAAGATTGGATTCAAGCATTTGATGAAGGTAGCCGTTGGGGTCAGATGACCACCAACCTTATGGAGTCAATCAACGGAGTGTTAAAAGCACCGCGGAACCTTCCTATCACTGCTTTGGTCCAATCAACATATTATAAAACAGGGACACTATTTCCATCAATGGGAAAACTATACGCATCAATTTTAGCTTCTGGTCTAAACATGCTTCAATTTTATGAAATCTGAAATAACTAAATCTAATAGTCATAGAGTTGATAGTTTTGATCGAAGCAACCATACTTTCATGGTCCACGAGACGGTAAATCCAATAGAAGGACGACCAATTGGTCATTACAGTGTAAACCTTTCTAACAATTGGTGCGACTGTGGGAAATATCAAGCTAAACACATGCCTTGTTCACATGTGATGGCAGCATGTTCTAGTATCAAATATGATTATTGGAGGCTTATACCTGATGTGTACAAGGTGGAAACTTTAGTAAAAGTGTACGACGAAACGTTCAGACCTATACCAAACAAAGGATATTGGCCAGAATATCAAGGTGTTAAGGTATGTCACAATCCTCTCATGCGGAGAGTCAAGAAAGGTCGCCCAAAAACCAAACGCATTAGAACAGAAATGGACAATCAAGAAAGTGCGGATTATGTCGGGTCTCTGGTCATACTAGAAAACATTGTCCAAACGCTGCCGGTACATCTACTCAAATTTGATGTATTTTTTTCATTTCAATTTAATGTATTTTATTTAAAATTCATTAATATAATTTATTATTATAATTTACATGGAAATAATTAATTATATTTATAATTTTATTTTATTATTATTACAAATTTTTTATCCTAAATAAATATTATTTTATTTTAATTTTGTTATTATGTTTATTATTATAATAATTTTCTTTTTTTATTTATTATTATTATTATTTAATATGTAATTATTATTATTATTTAATATGTAATTATTATTATTATTAATATTATTATTCTTATTTATGAAAGTTTTTTATTTTTTTTATTTCATTTTAGGGTTTAGGGTTTTTTAAATATTTATAATTTATTATAATTATTTTTACTTATTCAATTAATAAAAAAAATTAGGGTTTAGGGTTTGGGGTTTATGGGTTAGGGTTTAGGGTTAATGAATTATTTTAAATATTTATAATTTATTATAATTATTTTTAATTATTAAATTAAAAAAAAATTAGGGTTTAGGGTTTGGGGTTTGGGGTTTAGGGTTTGGGGTTTGGGGTTTATTAATTATTTTAAATATTTATAATTTATTATAATTATTTTAAATTTTTAAAATTAAAAAAACAAAAAAAAAGGGGGGTGTAGATCATCGCAGCCTGGGGGTGCGATGAGAAAAAAAAATACGCCTTCAGATCATCGCCTCCTGGGGGTGCGAAGATCAATGGGCTGCAAAAAATTTCCCTTCAGTTCATCGCAGGCCCAGGTTGCGATGAGCAACTGGGCCCAAAAAGTAGGGCAACCTGGAAATTTTTTTTCAAAGTGGGGCGTATTGGGAAAAAAGAAAAAAAAAAGGGGATATATATATACAAAATCCTCAATTAAAAGGAATTAGTGGACAAGACAAGGTTTTTTTTTATGTATATCCTTTTTTTTTTTAATTCCAATATACCTTAATCAAAAATTATTTTAGTCATGATTCAAACTCGGGTTACCTCGAACAATTCGTCTTTAACTAAAGTTCATTAACTCAAGAGTTCATTAACTACTTGAGTTTAATCTCTTGGGTTGTAAATAATATGTTTATTTATTAAAAAAGAAATTTAATCTATTTGAGTGGGCTTCGTCCGAGCAGGTTTGTAGTGGAAAACATGACTATTGTCAACATTTTCTAGCGATTACTCTAATGTTTCATTTCGAAACCATGCAAATGAAATGAGTTACCAACCCCACACTCATCAAATAACTCTTGGAACAATAATACTAAGAAACATCTTTTTTGTTTTGACAAAATACTAAGAAACATCTAATGGCCATCTCTAAGTGCTAGAGTATAAGAACCCCTTAAAGGGATGTAGTAATCCAAAAACAATATATAAAAAAAAAAAGCAACCAATATTAATTTCCTGATTAGATTACCAATTATTCATTCACCTTTATCCAATACCAAAATGAATATTCAAATAAAATTATGTTGTATAATTTTATTCACAACAATTCAACTATTTCATCCTGCATCTCCCTCACCTAATCCTACTGGATCAATAATTAGCATCCCCCTATATCACAAGAGAATTCAACATCCTCACATGGAAGCCACAACAGAAATATACCCAATAGATGATGCATATGCATTATTTTTATGGATTGGAACTCCAGTACAAATTATATTAGTTATGTTGGACATAGGAAGTCCAATTTCTTGGTTACAATGTGACCCGTGTAATAGCTGTTACCCTATGCAACGTCCTCCCTTTAATACTAGAGCATCAAGTACCTTTAGAGAACTTGGCTGTTACTCAGATACATGTTTGATTCCAATGATGAGGAAACTTTTTGGTAATTGCACTGGATGGACATGTAGATATAATGTGAAATATGGTAAGGATCAATCTCATTCTTTTGGTGTAATGGTGACTGATACACTTAACTTTGAAAGTTCTAATACAGAGGTTAAGGATTTCATCATTGGTTGTGGAGATTCATTTGAGGGTCCATTTAGAACTCAATTTTCAGGTGTTTTTGGTTTAGGACGTGGCCCACTTTCAGTTCAAAGTCAACTCAATGCAAAGGCTTTTTCTTTTTGTCCTGTAAGTCAAGAATCAGAAAAACCTTCAATTCTTGAGTTTTATGACACTCCACCTGAAATAATGAACCAACATGGCAGTGTTGGTGATAACAGTTCCATTATGGTTCCTTTAAGTGAGAATAGTGGATACCCTTTTTATTATTTTTTGCAATTTGTTGGCATAGGTATTAATGGGTTTATGTTGGATATTCAATCTAGAGTTTGGGGGTATGGCTTGAATTATGATGGTGGGGTTATTATAGATATTGGAACAATGCTAACTTATTTACCAAGTGAAGCTTACAGTGTGTTCAGATCAGAGATACTAAGAACAGATCATAATCTGACAATGAAGCCAGGATATGAGGGGTTAGAGTTTTGTTATAAAGATGATTCATCTAATGTATTTCCAACTATTGAACTTTACTTTGAAAATGGAAATATTGCAGGTGAGAATTTTGTGTCTTACAAGTTGAACAACAATCAATTACTCTTCATAGCAGAAGAAGGAACAGTTTGCCTATCATTTGCAGAAGGAAAAAGTTCTGCTATAACTGTGATTGGTAGTCACCTACTCCAAGGAACTTTATTGACTTATGATACGGTCAATGAGATCCTTGTTCTTACATTTAATAAGTGTTAGGAAATTAAAATAACTATGTTTGTTTGTAATATTATGTATAATTTTTTTTACCATTAATTACAATTCTGTGTTTATGAATGTTGAAGATCACCCTTTAGATTGGATTGCTTGTAATCTCTTTATATTTTTAGAAGTCTACAACTTTGTTGGAAAGAATGCAATAAGAGGGGAAAAAATAATATTTTATCTAAAATAAGCAAATCATATGTTTCTTTGAACGTGTATTTTCAAAGTGTATGGGTGGAAGAGATAAAAAAAATATAATACTTATCAGCTATACATAAATCTAAACAATTTTAAGACCTCATTTATTAGTCTTTTAATGAATGTCGTTTAAAATTTTTTTACTCATTAAAAAATGCAATAATTAAAAGAAAAAAAATAAATAATTTTACTAAATTGTTTATTTTAACTATAACTGTCAATTTCACAAGTTCATTAATTATTGGTATTGGCCCACGTGTTGAAGGGGCAAAAAAATTTATAGTTAAAAAAGACCTAAAAAGAAAGCCCCCAAAACTAAAAACCCTCTAAAACTTGGTAGGTTTAGTGGGACCCACTTTTTCGGAAAAAAATTTCAACAAAAAATTTCTGAGATATAAATTTTTTCGATTTTTTCTTCAAAATTTTCGATAAAAGAACTTCAATTTTTTTTTTCTGATAAAAAATTGATTATAAAATTTTTTTTCTTATTCTAGAAATTTTTCTAATTCAAGAAATAAAAATTTGATTTTTCTCATAAATTTTTTCAAAAAAAAAATGATTTAAAAATTTTTCGTTTTTTTTAAGAAAAAAATAAATTTCAAAATTTAAAATAAAAAAAAAAAATCTCAATTAACAATGAGCCGATAAACCCCCTCACTTAAACCCACAAAACATAATAAAATAATGGATTAATACTTTAAAAAATTATTTCAATAGAGGACTTAAGTATAACAATATTTTACTCTTATCAATACTAAATATAACAATATTTTAAAAGTTGTGTATATAATAATCATTAAACAAAGTATAAAAGAAATAATTAGAATTGTATTAAAAATTATAAATGACCTAATTTTAAAACAAATTTTAATAAAGTAATATTTAAGTGTCTGTATGTGATATTTTCAGATTCAATCTATATGGATGATTTAAATTATTATACTTCAATTATCAGTCAAAATTAAGTTGAGTTTGGTACCCCCTTAACATCATACCTTGGCTATAGTGGTTTGAACTTGTCGATTTTAAACATAAGATTGTATAGCACAAATTTAATCTCATCACACATTGCCACAAGCCCCCATGTTTTCCACCACATTTAAAACATCAACCTATTATCAAAATCAGAAAGATAGATGTGGCTCAACTGAGTATTGTAGTTGATTTTCAAAAGCTTCATTTGAAATATGATGATAGAACTTACAATAAAAAATAACCTTACAAATTAGAAATGTAGGATCATAAACAGATAATCCCGTCAAACAGTATTAATGTCCAAAATTGCACACTCCAGTTTTAACCTTCTAATCACTTTAATAATTTAATGTTGAACAAAGTTGCAAAATCTATCTCGCTATAAAATTGGGATTCCTACCAAAACTTTCTTGGGGGATTTGCAGGAGAGAGAAGATGAGAATCACATCCACTACACAGCTGTAGTATGTCTCCTGCAAATAATGTTTCAAGTATTTCTCCTGCAAATAATGTTTCACAAGTAGCCGCTTATAGTCTGCATATACTTTCTATAAGGATTGCAGTCGCAGAATCAATGTCTTCTTCCTTCCACTTTGCAAATTTTCTTCCTGTGCTTTGAAGCACTGCTGTCTATGTTCAGATTTATCTTCGGTGGGTTTGAAAAACAGAAAGAAGTAGCAACAGCCTGTGCAAAAGCAGTAAATTTTACAGTCATCATATTGTAATTCTAGTCAATATACGATACAATTCAAAACTGTAATTTTTATCTACCAGTAATTCTGCAATGGTGGCATGGTAGGGAACAGTTATTCCATAGGCCAGAATAATATTGGGGTGTAGAAGAGTATACCACAATTTTAATGAGAAAACCCAAAAGAAGGCTTGAGAGAGCTTAATGTATTTAGCCAAGAGCAAAGATAGAAAGGGGGAGAAGGATTAAGGTAGCTTAGGATAGGAGATTTACTATATTTCAAATATGATGTTGTCACCACTCTAATTGTAGCCATTACTAAATTGTTTCAGCAATTTATTCTTATATTATTAGTTATCCAATTGTTACAATCTGCCCCTATTCAGGTTGGTATGTATGTGTTTGTGCACATACACAACTTAAGACCTAGATCAATTTAGATTTGTGTCTTGTGTATTTTACAGACATGGATATTCAGACAGTTCAGGAAATATGAAAACAAACATAATGTAAAATGTGTTGAAAAAGCTGTACCTGTAAATCAAGGCGATGAACATTGAATATTTCCTTCATAGAATGTGCATTATATGCCAATATATATGACCTATAAGCATCCTTAGCCAAAGCGTTCAAATGATAAATGCCAGCCACCAACTTTTCCTGCAAAATCCAGATGATATTGTTTAAGAGAAGCTGCAATTGGTTCTGTATTAATAATTTTTTAATTAGCACTTGAGGAAGGAGGAACATACCAGTTGAGATTGTACATTTGAAAGCTTCTTATCATCAAATGCATACTCTTTCACAGGAATCTTAGCTGCCTGAAATTAAGCACAAAAATAAAATTTAATGATTTACCAATATAATATTATATTTTCATTTCACCACCTAATTTTTTGCACATCCAAAGGAATCAAAACTACTTCCTTATCCTTTACAGTATAAGCACGATAACATACTCAAGGTTTCCTCAAGTAACTTATATTTGAGATAAAGTGAGTGCATTCATTAAAAGCCTCTAGTTAACTATGTAGCTTCCTCCGTAAAGAAAAAGAGTCTGACCTTCAAATAGCGAAGAAATTGCAATTCTTCAGGAATCAGGAAAAGTAAAGCATTTCCTTTTCCACCTTCCCCCCGAGCTGTTCTACCAACTCTATGGATATATTCCTGGAAGCCGTACAATAACATATGTTATACTGTGCATTGATATATAAGATATTTATGAAACAAATTGAACAAGATCGTGACTGTCAACAAAAAGCACCTTTGGTTCATCAGGTGGATCAAACTGCACAATCCAGTCCTGCAAAGCAGAAAAGGAGAAAAAGTGATAAACCTTTTGCATGACCTTTTATAATGATGTTAAATTAACAGAACATAATTGCAGCAAAAAGACAATATTAAATCAAAATTTGATCAGTTTTACAATTGTAATATGAGCTTATTATTGGGGTCCTAACAGTTGGTGCCCAGCCTTAATTTTGAAAAGGGTTCTTGTCATTAGGAATGCAGGAAATCTGGTGAAACTTAGTTGATGTGCTTTTCCTGTACGTTCAAATTTATGTACTATTTGGTACCATAACATTTACCACTGGATTTCATATCCAACAGTCACCCAACCAACAATGCTAGAGTACTAAATTATTCCCCTTCTTTCATTATCTTCATAAAATTTCTTTTCTATCCCCGACCCCTCATTTTTTTTTAAAAAAAAGGAAGACTGTATTAGTGCAAATTTCAACTTAAGAGTTTTGGATGATAACCTTAAGAGTCTGACACAATTGAATTACATTACAGGTCAGAAGTATATTCATGAGTAACTTAATAAGAAAAAATAATATACCACATCAGGTATGTCAAGTCCACGAGCAGCAACATCAGTACAGAGCAAGATCCCCTTTTCTGCTTTGCAGAAGTTGAAGAAGGTAGTTGTCCGTGCATTCTGCTTTTGTTTTCCGTGAATATTTAAACATTCTAATCCAATGCACTTGAGAAGATCTGCATGGAATTTCACAGAGTTGCATGAAGAGAAAAAGACCATCACTTTCTTTGATTGATATCTCTTCAAGAATGAATAGAGAACAACAAAACGCTTGGCACAGGGAACAACAACATAGCCCTGCTCCAATCCTTCAACGGTGACCTACATCATCAAGAAAATTGTTACATACTAGAAAACACTAAAACCAAAAATCTCAAAGGTCGTATAGAAGTGGGGAGGCATCACCTTTTTTCTCCCATCATCTACATCAACATAAATAGGAGTTGTCTGAAAAGACAAGCGAGCAAGGTCCTCAACCTGTAATTGAACAGGGAAAATGTTTTAAAAAACAGACAATAAATTAAGCAATATGTTTGCATTCCCCAGATTTATCACTTTCACATATAACATGCACTATTAAGCATGAACTTCAAATATAAAAAAACATAGTACATTCATATTTAAGATTGAGTGGAGAAAATAAATTGGACATAGGATTTGTTATACGGGAAGGTGCATGATGAGAGATAGAAATTAACAAACCTTCTTTGTTTGTGTGGCTGAAAACAAAGCTGTTTGCCTTTGCTGTTAAATGAAAAAGAGATTATTTAGCCATGCTCATAATAAATTAAGTAAAACCAAAATTAAGATATCAAAAAGCTACATTTAATATACATGTCAGGAAAACATGGAAAATTTAATGAGAGGTATAGCAAGTAAGCAATTACATCCCGCCTAAAAACCTTGGCACCAAACCTCAAAACATATTAATAAGATGAACACAAATAGTTGGAACCTTTACAAGAAATATTGATACTTAAACAATATATCTACCTACCAAAAGCACTGTCTTTTTGTCAGAAAAAACACCAGTATTATTAGAATGTTAGGAAGTTCGACTACACGCAACAGCTGATATTCAAAATCAATAAACTCACTAGCCAGTATTAAGTTAACTTACAGATGAAAGTAGTTAATCATCTCAGTCAGTGGTGCAGCAGAGTAGCCAACACCAAAAAACAAGCAGAAATAAATTACTCTTTGGAAATTGAAAAACTTATATTACTTTACATCTTGTTGACGGAGATAACAAAATAATCATATATTGGTCAAAAAGACAAACCTTCCTAGTGGAAAAAAAAGTCACCTATATTTTTTCTTTCAAAATATTTGAAAACGTACAATCTGTTTGTTTGCATCATAAACATCCATGCATTTTCAGCAACACTGAAAATTATCATACAAAAAGCTATGTACTGCTAATTAATTTTCAAATGTACTTCCCTCTATATAATACATATAATCACTTAAGTATTTTTCATGGGGTTTTCTAGTTAAATAGTCCCATCCAGACACACAATGTGGTTGAACATGATGGAATCTCATGACTTCATTAAACTCTAAAAGATCCAATACCTTTGGAAGTATATTAATGATCTGCTTCATCTCCTCCTCAAAGTTAGCTTCCAATAGCCTGTCTGCTTCATCAATCATGAGACACTGTCCAATCATGCAAGATCTCAGAGTAAGAATGATAAGCAGAATATAGACTTATATATGCATGTATACTTCTACTGATATTCTACTCGGGGTATGATATATCTAAAACCAATAAATCAAAGTACACTCCAAAATTATTTTAAAAAACAAGTAAACTCCAAAATGGTAAAAAAAAAAAACACAAACCAACACCAGTAGTTATATTGATAGGAACCAAATGATGGTAGAAATGCAAACCAACATAAATGGAAATAATCCTTAAAACCAACCAGAGAATAACTTCTCTGTTCTGATCAGTAAAAGAAGCAGAAGAAACAGATCATAGCAGAAACAGAAAATGATAATAGTGAATGAAGCAACCTCCATTCAAGAGGGAGAAGAAATCAAATTAAAAGACAGCACCCTTAGGCAGATGCAACACCTCATGTATTACATTTGAGACACTCTGCCTGCCCCCTCATATTCTTTCCAATTGCTTTATACATGGAGAATATTTAGTTACTATTTATTCTTAAGATAAAACCCCTCAAACAAGAAACATCTGTATGTCTAAATCCACCACTGCATTTAAAGAAAACGATTTAATCAAAAAGGATGTTTTAAATCCAAACTGATAGCCCAATAACTTCATATACATATCAAACTCCCCAATAACTTATCTACAAAATCAATACAATGAACAAAAAATATCAACATTGTTTGCCACTTGTCAGTGTTGGTAATAAAATAAATCCAGATAATTAAGAAGCAAATCCACAACATACCTTCAAGTTTTTATATATGAATCCTTTTGTATTCTGAAGGTGGTCAAGAAGACGACCAGGCGTTGCAACCAACAGATTTACCCCTTTAACAATTCGCTCAGCTTCTCCCTTTCTACCCGAACCCCCAATAACCAATCCAAGAGTTTGCGAATGATACTTGAGTAATTCCTTTGCAACAGCATGTGTCTGAAAAATCAGGTGACCAAATCAGTGGCTAAAATCAGAATAAATTAAGAGCTAGTTTGTCACAGATTATTTGAGAAAAAAACACTATTATCTAAAAAAAATACTTTTTAATGGTTTTAGTTGTGTTGGTTTAAGCCTCTTAAATTAACTAGAAAGATAGACTCTAAAAACAATTAATTGTGTGATTAAAATACAAAGCTTTTTTTTTAGTTTTTTTTTTATTAAAAAAAACTGATTTTATTGAGTGCTGTTAATGAGAAAGGAGATTAAACAATTGATTTTCACTATTGAGTATTGACTATTGTAAACAAACACAAATCAACTTCTACTCCGCATAAAAATCTCCAAAATAATCTAGAATTATTTTATCTTATAATCACTTAACTTTAATTTTAATCTTAGGAAAATAGGCCCCTAAAACAAGAAATAAAAAAGCATTAACAACAACATTTGTATTTGCAATGTATACCTGAATGGCAAGCTCTCTAGTTGGGCAAATGACAACAACACCAGTTCCATTACGAGGTGTGAACTGCACATTGTACAACAACTCCACAGCTGGAACTAAAAATGCAAGAGTTTTTCCAGCACCTGTCCTTGCAGCACCAAGAACATCCTTTCCCATCAATTGCGGCGGAATTGCTTTCGCTTGAATCTGCATTTCACCATTCATTCATTCAACTAAATTAAAACTTTCAATCCATTACTCCTTATGTGATTAGTTAATTAATAGAAAAACTTACAACTCACAATTATTATTATTGAAATTGAAAACAATTAAAAAAACGAGCAAAATGTGTTACCTGAGTCATACGGTTAAAACCCATATCCATAATAGATTTAGAAGTAGGTTGTGACAAACCTAGAGAAGAAAAAGATTCAGTGCTCATAATTCCAGATGAAACAACAATCACCTCCTTTTTCTCTTCTTCGCCATCTTCACCGTCTTCTTCTTCTTCTTCTTGGGCGATGTCATCATTCTTCTCTAGTTCAGATTCTGTGTTCTCATTATCCTCCTCTTGTTCTTTTTCTACTTCCTGCTCCAACTTACGAGATCTTTTCCTCTTGCGAAGCTTCTTTTTCTTGTTGTTTATTTGGTCATCGCGTTCTGGTGAGGTGTGGTCGTCGTGGTCTGATTCGGCCATGACTGGTGCTGCTTTTTGGTTCTTGTACAATTTGGGGAACAGCGATACTGCTGGTGGTGAGTGCCGTGTTTTTTGTTTGTGGAATTGAGCCTCCTCCTTAAACCCTAGTTCACTTCAGAGTATGAAATTTAAGCAATAACTTCTTTTTATTTTAAATTCAAAACGCGTTGTTATTTTATACGTTTTAAAAAAAATATTTTTTTTATAATGGTTTAATTTATATGAAAAAAAGAGTTTTTATATCTTTAAAATAATGGATGGGTGGATACTATGTAAAATATTTTAAACTATGAGTTGATATGCAAATTAAATTCTATCAATTTATTTATCAATTAAATTCTATTAATTTATATTAACGTATTATCCGTGCGTCGCACAGCGTAAATACTTTAATTGTGATAATTTATTGTTTTACTGTCATTAATTTTTAATAAATAATAATATTTACATGTTTAAATGAAAAATGTGCATAGTCTTATGACTTTTATTATTATAAAAAAATATTGTAAATATGAAGATTGTAATACCAAACAAAAATAATGATTATTGAAAAATTAAGTAGGTGAATATCTTAATATTGTTTTACCAACACAATATTTGGAAGAGCAACTAATTTGATTTATTGGAATAGGAATTTTAAAAATAATAGACATGGACAAATTTAAGAAAATTAGTAATTTTAAAGAGAAGTAAGTAATTAAATAATAAATATATTTTTTATTACTCAACATATTTTGTAACTAATATGAAGTACATGAAACTTAAGAATTCATATAAATTTTACTTTGTTGAATCAAGTGGCAAAATATCATTTATTCTAGCACTACTTCTAGATCTTCAACCTCTAGGTCGGGAATGCTTCCTCTAGGCTTCTACTTCCGGAGTTCTGTCTTTGGGCTGAGAAGCATATTGGTATCTACACCTAAACTAGTCTCAAATAATTACACAAAAAAATAATTTCAAGAATATCACTATTTTAGGAAAAGTATGAACAACAAATTTGAACAAAGTGAATGAATTAAAATACAACTAATAAATTAGACTATCAATGTTATTTATTTCCCCATTCAACGTGCAAATATGAGGGGAGAAATCAAGAGTTAACAGAAAATGAAACATGTAAAGTATAAACATAAAACAAACCAAGCACATAACTATTACTATGCTGTATGGCTTTTTCCTTTATTTTCCTTTGCAGGAGTTATAAGCCACCAAATATAATTTTTTAGCCATTTCAAATCGATGATCTGTAAAACAATAATATGTATACATTAAATGAAATTTCAAAAAGAAAAATGTGTATCAGACGAGATGATATGAATCCTATTAATAATTAACAAAACTTAGATAAGAGAGATGAATCAAAATTGTGAACAATAAATACTATTTGTTTTTCTCTATTAAATAGAGAGAATAGATACAAAACATAAGTGAATCAATATTATAGGAACTTGGAAATTCCAGTCGTTTAAGTGAATAGATTGTGATGAGATGATTGATTGACGATTGAATACATTGCTTTGATTCTTGAATAGATGATCAAACATTAAATGGATGAAATGAAAACTGAAGGGTAGCTTTGAGTAGTGAAGATTGATTACATTGATTGGAGTTTTCTTTTCTCTGATTCCCTTTCTTTGTTTTCTGTTTGAATACACTTTTATTAACAAAATATTATAAGTGTTTAATTTATGTTCCTCTTTTTATTTTTTGTTTCCTTTCTCTTTGATAGCATGCCTTTTTATCTTTCCCAAGGGAATTGTACCGTGCACCCCTCCACCATGATCTCTCACCCCATTTTATGTGAAATGACAATGTTACCCTTTTTACTACCTTATAAAATCTTCTCAAAAAAATTACCACTCATGTGTTTCACCCCTTCATTTGAAACTTATAGAATTCACCCCATCATTCGAAATATTCAAATCTTCAAAATAAAAAAAAAGTATGTAATTTATATAAAATTGGAATTTTTAAAATTTTAGATTAATTCGGAAGTTTCATTTGAAGCTGAAAGTTTCGAACAATTTCGGAAGTTTCATTTGAAGCTAAAAGTTTCGAAAGCAATTGCGGAAGTTTCATTTGAAGCTTAAAGTTTCGAAAGCAATTTTGAAAAATAATTAATTTTTTATTTTAAATATTGTATTTATAGTATTATTATTATTAATTAAATTGAGTAAACTTTTTTAAATCAGGCATGAGTAGAGTTAAGGTTCCTACTACAACGATGATTATAGATTCTACAGATAAATTCATCACTGATCAGGTATTTTTATCGATAATTAATTTTAGAAATTTTAGTTTTAATGTATTGACATATATTGATGTTTTATTTGAAATATATGTTGTAGATATTTCCCTCTCGAGAAGCTGTATTTGAATGGGCAAAAAAAAAATTGAAATGCAAAATAGAATTTTAATTGTTACCATTCGATCAGATAAAGCAATTGGAAAGAGAGGCAGAAAAGACAAATTAATTTTGGGATGTGAAAGAGGCAGAAGATATAAATCAAAACCAACAGTAACCTGTTCTCACAAGGCAAACTGTCCGTTTAAACTCAGATGTATACTGTCGAGTTTGGGTGAAGGATGGAAAATTAGTGTTCGTTGTGGAACACACAATCACAATTTAGCCGATACTTTAGACGACCATTCATATTTGGGGCGTCTAAATGAAGAGGACAAAAAATTTGTCAATGACATGACAAAGTATAAGCTTGCACCAAAGTTCATTTTGAATGCTTTGAAAGAGAAAAATAAAGATAATGTCACAATTTCCACTTAAATATAAAGCAAGGAGTACTTATTGATCATCATTGAGAGATTTGTACACAGAAGTGCAACATCTGTTGAAGTTAATACAAAATGTAAATTATGTGCACTGGACAAGAAGACGGGATAATTCAGATGTTATAAGAGACATATTTTGGAAGCATCCTGATTGTATAAAGCTGTTGAACACATTTAATTTTGTTTTGATATGTGATAGCACATACAAAACAAATAGATATCGGTTATTGTTGCTTGAAGTTGTCGGTGTAACATCTACTGGTTTGATATTTTCGGTTGCATTTGTTTATTTGGAACAAGAGCGACAAGATTGAAGGTGCAAACAAGAGAAGAGGGGGTTGAATTGTGTTTGACTAACTTGATTACTTTTTCTATTTTTGCCGTTTTATAACAAAACCTGATGTATTAATAAAACAGAGTTAGCAGCAGATATAAAGTAAATATAAAACACAGAGGTGCAGTGTATCCTTTGACTACCAGCTTCCATAATTCAGGATCTTGAGATATGAAGAAACTTCTCATTCTATCCTTCCAATACTCAAACCTGTCTCCATCAAATAGTGGTGGTCTGTTGATGTTGCCTCCAAAATCATCTTTGGATTATGCCATATTGTTGACCCCTTGGACCTTTCCTCAAACACTTGTTAAGTGCTCAGCCTTAAGACTGAGCTCTGATGCCAATTGAAGGTGCAAACACGAGAAGGGGGTTGAATTGTGTTTGACTAACTTGATTACTTTTTCTGTTTTTGCAGTTTTATAACAAAACTTGATGTATAAATAAAACAGAGTTAGCAGCGAATATAAAGTAAATATAAAACACATAATTTTATATTGGTTCACCGTTAACTAGGCTACGTCCAGTCCATTCACTTTGAAGGATTTCACTAATTCAAAAATCTTGAATTACAACAATACCACTGACCCTCCAAGTCAGTCTTCTCAAACAGTCTAACAATCCTAAACTTTTGAGGAAAAGAACCTTGAATCTAATTGCTAAGTAATCTGCTACTCCTTCTAACTCCTTCAGATTGTAGACTCTACTTCAACAACTTAGATCTAACACAAGGGAAAGAAAACTTAGAGTACTTGCTTCTGGAAAGCGGATACTCACAATTGACCTCACTGAAAACTCAAGTATTTTGCTTTTGGAAGTGTATGACTCTCAAGTATTTTCGATGCTGAGTCTTCTTCCTTGAGCCTCCTTTTATAGATGAATATTAGGGTATCTTCCATGCTTAAATTCGAGCTGTATCTTGCCAGATACGCTTGCAAAAATAACTTGGCCAATCGGGTTTCTCTTAAATAAAAAACATATCTTTTTAGCTCCAGATATGCATTCGAAAATAACTTTGGCCAATCCTGTCTTTAATTAATTTCTGGACCAAATCTTTCTTCCCGCCAATAGCTTCTGAATTCCCACAAGACTTCAATTTATTTTTGAATCAAATCCTTTTAATACTTTGATCAAATTTCTATTCGAATTTAATCAAGTCTCCACTGATTATCATCATGATTAAATCTGGACCGTTTGATCTTCTGCTCTCGTCCACATCTAGACCATACAAACTAATCTACTGTGATCCTCTAATCTCGGCCAACACTGGACCACATGTTCTGATCTTCTGATCTCTGCCAATCACTGGACCATATGATCTGATCTTCTGATCTCGGCCAACACTGGGCCATATGGTCTGATCTTCTGATCTCGGCCAACACTGGGACATGATGCTTAAATCTGGACCATTGATCTGAACATTTTCCCTCTAATCTGGACCAATTCTAGACTGGGTCTGGATTGAACTGAAATTAAATCTGGACATAGGATATTTTAATCTCGACAATTACCTTATGATTTAGATCAAGTCTGGATTAATTTTGGACAATCATTTCTTCTGATCTGGACTTAGTTTTATACTCTAGATCATGCTATCTTTTGGTTGGGGCCAAATCTTGATTAAATCTCTTGTTTTGGATCAATTAATTTCTTCTCTGATTAAGTCTGGACTGTTTCTTATTTCACGACCAGGCTATCTTCTTGTCAGAATTAATTCTGGACCAAGTCTGACTTATGATACCTTTTGGTCTGGAACAAGTCTCCCTGTGGCAGGCTTCCTTCTGGTCTGGTTCAGGTCTCCTTCTGGACTCTGCTTCCTTCTGATCTGTGCCAGGAAAGATATCCACTGATGGTGTTTTGACATCCTGGTGTATCCTCTGGTGCCTTCAGGATGCATCCTTTGGTACCTTCTGGATGCACTATCTGGTATCTTCTGGAGGTGTATCCTCTGGTCTGATTTTATCCTCTGGTAACTTCATCTTCTGGTGGCATTTAATATAATAATTCTAAGTACAAAATAAGATTACATGGAGTGATTTTGTAAACATCAAAATCCTAAGTACTTAGAACCAACTTGGTTCCAACAATCTCCCCCTTTTTGATGATGACAAAACCTTAACTTATTTTGCTAACTTATAACTCGAAGTACTTGAAATACTCCCTCTCAGACCAATCTCTTCCCCTAAGTCTAATAATTACTTTTTCGTCTCCTTTTCAACTCCTTCTTAAATCACTCTTTCTTTTCTTCTCTTCTCTTCTCCTTTTCAACTCCTTCTCTTTTCATTTCTTTCTGTTCTCTTTATTTTTCTCTCTCCCTGTTTCTTCTCCTTTTCAACTCCTTCTCTTTTCATCTCTTTCTTTTTCGCTCCTCCTTTTCTTTTTATCTCTACTTTTCTACTTATTTTGCCTTTTTCTCTCTCTCCCCCTTTTTGTCATCAGCCAAAAAGAGATCCTACTATTTTTGTATTTTTTGTTTTTCTCTTTACAAATTACAGAAAGTAAAAACAGAAAAATAAAAAAACATAAAGTAAAATTACAAGAAAATTAAAAACTCCTAAGATGACTACTTGAGCTAGTCAGATATGGAGATAATGTTGAGATGCTTCTTGATGAACTCGAACCTATCTTCAGGTAATGCTTTGGTGAAGATATCAACCCATTGATGATCAGTGTCCACAAATTGGATGCTTAATGTCCCTTTTTGAACATGGTCCCTAATGAAATGGTGTTTTATTTAATTGTGTTTGGCTCTAGAGTGTAAGATAGGGTTCTTGGTTAGGTTTATGGTTGAAGTGTTATCACAGAACAATGGGATATTGGTTTCAAAGATGTTGTAATCTTCAGGTTGATGTTTCATCCAGATTAACTGTGAGCTGCATCCTGGTGCTGATATATACCCAGTTTCAGCTGTTGACATGGCAATGGTGCTTTGTCTTTTGCTTGACCAAGAGATCAAATTATCACCTAAGAATGTGCAGTTGCCACTTGTACTTTTCCTTTCCAACTTGTCTCCAGCATAGTCAGAATCACAAAAACCTCTTAGTTTGTAGGTGGGGGTTTTCTTGTATAACAAGGTAAGGTTGGTGGTTCCTTTAAGGTATCTCAAGATTCTTTTGACAGCAGTTAAATGGGATTCCCTAAGGTCGGCTTGAAAATGGGCACACACACAAGCACTAAACAAAATGTCAGGTCTAGAAGCAGTTAGGTAAAGAAGGGATCCAATCATACCTCTGTATGTTTTCTGGTCTACCTTTTGGCTGGTTTCATCTTTCTCAAGTGAGCAGGTTGGGTGCATGGGGGTGGCCATAGGCTTACAGTCACTCATCTTGAACTTTTTGAGAAGTTCTTTAGTGTATTTAGATTGGTGAATAAGTATACCTGATTTACCTTGGTGAATCTGAATTCCCAGGAAGAACTTAAGTTCTCCCATCATGCTCATTTGGAACTCTTTCTGCATTAGGTCTGAAAACTCCTTGCACAAAGTGCCATTAGTGGATCCAAAGATGATATCATCAACATAAACTTGAATAATCAAAATATCATTTTTAATGGATTTCCTAAATAGAGTATTATCAATCTGGCCTCTATCAAATTCAATCTTAAGCAAAAAGTTACTAAGTCTGTCATACCATGCCCTTGGTGCTTGTTTTAAACCATATAAAGATTTTTTAAGTTTAAAAACATAGTTTGGAAAATCAGAATTTTCAAATCCAGGGGGCTATTTGACATAGACTTCGTCACTTATATAGCCATTTAAGAATGCACTTTTAACATCCATTTGATACAAAATTATATCATGATTAGAAACAAATGATAAAAGAATTCTAATTGCTTCTAACCTGGCAACTGGAGCAAAAGTCTCAGTGTAATCAATACCTTCCTGTTGACCGTATCCTTGAGCTACAAGTCTGGCTTTGTTCCTTACCACTTCACCTTTTTCATTGAGTTTATTCCTGAACACCCACTTGGTTCCAATAATGTTTTTGTTTGGTCTGGATACCAAATCCCAAACATCATTCCTTTGAAATTCGTTCAGCTCTTTTTGCATTGCAAGTATCCAACCTTCCTCTTCCAAAGCTTCATCAACATTGCTTGGTTCAATTGTTGAGAGTAAACCAAACAGACTGGTTTCTCTACTTGATGATCTGGTCTTCAATGGTTTTGCTGCACTGCCAATAATGAGAGTTTCTGGATGTGAAGACTTGTACTTCCATCCATTCTTTCCCTCTGACTTGTCTTCAGAGTCAGCATGTTCTTCTTCCTTGCTTTCATCTTTATCTTTCTCAGGTTCTGCTGCTGGTCCAACTTCTGGTTCCTGTGCCTCTAGTTCACCTGCAATTTCCTCATCTTGCTTTGACTTTTCAGAGTCAAGCTGCTTATCATCAAACTTAATGTGGATTCATTCTTCCATAGTGTTAGTTTACTTGTTAAACACTCTATAAGCTTTTGATCTCTCAGAGTAACCAATAAAGGTACACTTTTGAGATCTAGAGTCAAACTTAGCTAGATTATCTTTAGTGTTCAAAATAAAACTGTTGAGAAAAAATCTCTTTTAATGATAACAAAATTATCTCAAGATTATGATTATACTAATGCGTGCATTTAAGTATTGTACTAAGAAAGGAACATGATTAAAATTCAAAGATCGCAACCTCCTGTCCATAGAATGAACGTATGTAGGAAACAAAGTCATTAATTCCAGAAGCAGAAAACCTGAAGTTAAAACACCAAAAGCAGAAAATCTGGAACAGAAAACCAGAAGCAGAACACTAGAATATAAAAACCAGAAGCAGAACATCAGAAGCAGAAAACATGAAAGTTGAACACCAAAAGCAAAACATCTGAAACAGAAAACCATAAGCAGAACACTAAAATGTTAAAACCAGAAGCAGAACACTAGAATACAAAAATCAAAAGCAAAACACCAGAAGCAGAAAACCAGAAGCAGAAATCCAGAAACAGAAAACCAGAAGAAGAATAACTAGAAATATAAAAACCTGAAGTTAAACACCAGAAGCAAAAGTTGAACACCAGTAGCAGAACTTCAGAAGATGAACATCAGAAGATATACATCAGAAGATATACATCAGAAGATATACATCAGAAGATGAACATCAAAAGATAAATATCAAGAGATGAACACCAGAAGATAAACACCAGAAGATAAACATCAGAAGATGAACACCAAAAGGTAAACATCAGAAGATGAACACCAGAATGTAAACATCAGAAGATGAACACCAGAAGGTAAACATCAGAAGATGAACACCAGAAAGTAAACATCAGAAGATGAACACCAGAAAGTAAACATCAGAAGACGAAACACCAGAAGGCAAACATCAGAAGATGAAACACAAGAAGGTAAACATCAGAATATGAATACCATAAGGTGAACTTCAAGAGATGAACAGCATAAGGCGATCACCAGATGATGAACTCTAGTTGCTTCTTCACCCTCTTATATTAAAAACAACTAACAGTTCCAAAGTATCAAAAGCTGCATCATTCACGAATAGAGAAAGGTCATGTCTTGGAACCAGAAAAGAGCACTTTCTAGTTGTCAAAACGTATGGAAAGATCTAACCTCCTAGAAAGCTATGTAAAGAAGTAACCTCCCAAGTGCCAGGCTGTAAAAGGACAAAATTCAATGGTAAGGCTGTAAATTCAAAACAAAACTCGGGATCATTATTGTTGGAACCAAGTTGGTTCTAAGTATTTAGGATTTTGATGCTTACAAATGTACTCAATGTAAACTTATTTTGTACTTTGAATTATTAAGTTAAATAGCCCAGAAACTGAAGGAAACAGAAGCAGAGATCAAAGGAAAATGAATTCTGGAATTTCCAGAAGATGTTCCAGGATGTCAAAACATCACCAGAGGATATGTTTGGTGGCCCAGATCAGAATGAATAAAAATTAGAATGAAACATGGATCATACCATTGGAAAGCCTGCCAAAAGGAGAGTTGTTCAAGACATACAGGAATCAAATATCAATTTTATTTTAGAAGTTATTCTGACCAGAAGATGGCCTGGCAGTGAAAAATTACACAGTCCAGACTTGACCAGAAGGTATGTTTATGAGTCCAGAACAAGAGGATCAATCCAGATTTGGCCCAGACCATAAGATAGCATGATTCAGGGCATGGAACTAAGTCCAGACCAGAAGAAATGAATTCCAGAATCAATCCAGACCTGGTCCAAAATTAAAGGTAAAATGTCCAGACTGAAATATTTTTTGTTCAAGTTAATTTCAGTTTGTTCCAGACCAAAGTCTAGAATCTGTCCAGATCAGAGTAAAAACTTCCAGATCAATGGTTCAGAAATAATTATTTGGTCCAGTGATGGTCCAGATAAGAAAATCAGACCATGGCCCAGTGGTGGCCGAAATCAGAGGGACAGACTGTGCAGTCCAACAAAGGTCGAATTCAGAGGATTTTAGCATATCAGGTGCGCGTCCAGAGAAGGCCGAAATCAGAAGGTCAGAGGGTTAGGAAATGTGGTCCAGGAGTGGCCGAAATCAGAGGATCACAGAATATCAAATAGGCTGGTCCAGATGTGGACTATCGCATGAAGATCCAATGGTGCAGATTTGATCATGAGAATTAAAGAATCTGAGAAAAATGCTCACAACATAAGCGGAGCAAAATGCTCAAAACAGATTAGTGAGCAAAAGGCTCAAAACAGAATCTGAGCAAAATACTCCAGAATATTTTCAAAACAGATTAATCTAAATATACTGCAGAAGTAAAGCATCAGTGAAGTTCTAAAGTTCAACTATAAATAGAGACTTAATGCTGAAGAATAAAGTATCAAAAATCACAAAAGAGTCATACACTTCCAAAGCAACAAACACCCAAATTTTCATAGAAGTCAATTGTGAGTTTTAGCTTTCAAGAAGCAAGTACTCTTGTTATTTTCTTTCCACTGTGTCAAATCTAAGTTGTTGAAGTAGAGTCTACAAACTGAGGGAGTCAGTAGAGGTAGCAGGTTACTTGGCAATTAGATTCATAGTGTTGCGTGTCAAATCTAAGTTGTTGAAGTAGAGTCTACAATCTGAGGGAGTCAGAAGGGGTAGCAGATTACTTGGCAATTAGATTGTGATTTCTTCTACAATCTGGGGTTGTCAGATTGGCTGAAGACAGGTGTTTTCCTCAAGAAGTCTAGGATTGTTAGACTATTGAGATGACTAACTTGAAGGGTCAGTAGCAAGGTTGTAATTCAAGTTTGAATTAGTGAAATCCTTCAAGGCGAGGGACTGGACGTAGCCTCGTTAACGGTGAACCAGTATAAAATCTGTGAGTTTTATTTTTATTTTTATCCGCTGCTAACTCTGTTTTAATTATACATCAAGTTTTGTTTTGAAAGTATTAAAACAGGAAAAGTATTCAAGTTAAGTCAAACACAATTCAACCCTGCCTTCTCGTGTTTGCACCTTCAATTGGTATCAGAGCTCGGTGTCAAGGTTGAGCACTTAACAGTGTTTGAGGAAAGGTCCAAGGGGTTCAATATGTCAGAAGAATTGGGAGGCAACATCAACAGACCACCAATATTTGATGGAGAAAGGTTTGAGTATTGGAAGGACAGACTGAGAAGTTTTGTCATATCTCAAGATCCTGAACTATGGAAGATGATAGTTAAAGGAACACTGCACCAACTGATCCAGAAGATCCAACTAAAGAATTAGATTTGGATGATATGACACGAGATCAGAGCAGATTACACCAACTTCATCACAAGTCCATAACCATCATGGTTAGTGCAATCACATTCAAGGAATTTTATAGATGCACAAATAAAGAAACAACAAAGAATATATTCGATAGTCTGGTTCTGACCTATGAAGGAACCAAGCAGGTTCAACAAACAAAGGCTAACATATTGGTCAGAAAGTATGAGCTGTTCAAGATGGAAGAGGATGAAAACATTGACACAATGTTCTGCAGATTTCAGACTTTGGTATCAGGACTGAAAGTATTAAACAAAAGCTATACCACTGAAGATCATGTTTGGAAAATTCTGAGAAGTCTTCCAAAAAGGTGGAGACCAAAGTTTACTACAATTCAGGAAGCTAAGGATCTGAGTACCTTGAGGCTGGAAGATCTGATCAGCTCACTCAGGTCTCATGAAATAGAACTGGAAGTAGATGAACCTAAGAAGAAGAAGAATCTGGCTCTGAAGTCGAAACAAAAGAAAGCTGCAAAGGCAGTATCAGAATCAGAGGATAGTGACAGTGACTGTGATGATATGGCTTACTTAACCAAAAAGATGGTTAAGATCTGGGAAAATAGAAAGAGGAGAGGTTCCCAGAAGAAACATAACAGCAAGGAAGAATCTGACAAGAAGAACATCATATGTTATGGATGCAATGAACCTGGACATATCAAGTCAGAATGTCCAAATCTGGAAAAAGGCAAACAACACAAAAAGAATTCCAGATACAGAAAGAAAGGTCTAATGGCTGCCTGGGATGTATCAGAATCAGAGGAAGAATCTTATGATGAAGAAGAGGCAGAAACAGCAAAGATGGCTCACATCAGGTCTTCTTCTAGTCTTCATAAAAGCATGAATTCCAGAGGGAAAACAGGCAGAAGGAAGAGTGATAGAAGCAATCATTCTGGCAAATCTGGAAGCACATCAGAGGAAACAATTCTGGCTCTGATGGCTTATACCAACTCAAGTTCTGAATATAGCTCAGGCTCTGGAACAGAATCAGAAGAGGAAGACAATGAGGTATTTTCTGATCTGTCTAAATCTGAATTAATTGAGACTTTAAAAGACTTGTTAAATACAAACAATAAAAGGTCTTTAAAACTGAAAACTCTTAGGGAAGATAAGGAAAATCTAACCAAAGAAGTCCAAGTTTTAAAGAATCGAAATTCTGAGTATGCAACTGAAAACAAAAATTTTAAAACTGATGTTGCAAGACTCAAATCTAAAAACCAAACTCTGAAAAGTAATAATTGTTCCACTTCTGAAACTGTTTGTAAATCTGATATGCATGAGCAAGTTTTTCAAAACTTTATTTCCAATGGAATGGAAAGAAGTAAAAATGCATCTATGATTTATGGAAACAGTAATTCTGGAAAAAGAGGTCTTGGTTTTACAGAAACAATTACTAAAAATAAAGCTGTTCATTCTGATGTTTTATGTAGTGTTTGTGCCAAGAAAGGTCACTCTGAATTATCTTGTCCAATGGTAAAATCTGAACAAGATCAGAGAGCTGTTACAACTAACAAACCTGGACCCAATCAGTTTTGGGTGCCAAAAGATAAAATTGTCTATGTTGCAGATATTCTGAGCAACCAGAAGGAGACACCAACAATGGTGCCTGGACAATGGATGTTGGCAACGCACAAGCAGAAGAAGGTTTATGTTCCAACATCTAGCAAACAGAAGCAAAGTGACTCTGGTAGAAAAAGAACTGGTCAACACAATACCTATCAGAACCAGAACCAGAATTATAGGAGGAACAGGAAATATCATAGATATCACTCGAACCAGAATCAGAACTGGAACCAGTATCAGAGGAACAGGAACTGGAACCAGAACCAGAACTGGAGCCAGTACCAGAAGCACAGAAACTGAAACCAGTATCAGAGGTACAGGAACTGGAACCAGAACCAACACTGGAACCAGAACCAGAACTGGAGGCACAGAAACTGGAACCAGAATCAACACTAGAACCAGAATCAGAATCAATACCAGAACCAGAACCTGAACAGGTATTAATATCAAAGGTTGAGGTATGATCATCAGAACTATTTTAATTATCAAAATAAGTATGATTATCAGAATCACCATAAGTTCTAGAATCACCAGAGGAATATGGTGTATGAGCCAAAACAGAAATTAAAGAATCAGAATCAAGAGAGTTCTTTAAACTCTCCAATGAGATTCATTAAGACTACAAACCTGGAAGGGAATTCAAATTCCCTCATCCAAACCATGTAATCTCAGAACATACAGATTAAGAATCTGAAAATCATAAGCAAGAGGATTTTCAGAGTTGACATAGAGGTTACATCTTGCTGTAAATACTATTATTTAATATTTATGTTTACTGTGATAACTAGAAGTTTGATCTTAACAAATCAAAGCTAGATAAGTATTCTGCAGGTTTTCAAAATTGTCAGAAGAACCAGATGATTCACACGAATTGAACACTCAGAAGAAACAACATTTCAGTGATTTCAAAAACAAATAGAAACCACCAGAAGCAGAATTAATGGTTTCGCTGTACTAAGTTCATTTTTAAATTAATTAATTTATATTATGGTATATGAAAAACTGCTTGACAAATCAAAGCAAGATAAAGATAGTACAGGTTCATCAGAACCAAAGGGAGCAGAAGCAGAAGAAACAAAAGTACTTAGAAAGGTAGGGGATACAAGCAAGTCAGCAACACATGACAAATCTTCAAAAGATAAATCTGATCAAGTCAGAAACAGCCAAGATAAGTCATAAGAGAAATCTGGATATTTACCAGAATCTAAAGCTGTTACAGATTCACCAGAACCAGAAGCTGATTCATCAGAATCAGAAGCTGATGCGAACTAAGCATTGTTGATGAAGTTTTGGCAGAGGAAGGTTGGATACTTGCAATGCAAGAAGAGCTGAATGAAATTCAAAGGAATGATGTTTGGGATCTGGTATCCAGACCAAACAGAAGCATTATTGGAACCAAGTAGGTATTCAGAAACAAATTCAATGAAAAGGGTGAAGTTGTAGCTCAAGGATACAGTCAACAGAAAGAGTTTTCTAACCTAATGCAGAAGGAGTTCTAAATGAACATGATGGGAGAACTTAAGTTCTTCCTGGGAATTCAGATTCATCAAGGCAAATCAGGTATACTCATTCACCAATGAAAATATACTAAAGAACTTCTCAAAAAGTTCAAGATGAGTGACTGTAAGCCAATGGCCACCCCCATGCACCCAACCTGCTCACTTGAGAAAAATGAAACCAGTAAAAAGGTAGACCAGAAAACATACAGAGGTATTATTGGATCCCTTCTATATTTAACTGCTTCTAGACCTGACATTATGTTTAGTGTTTGTGTCTATGCCCGATTTCAAGCTAACCCTAGGGAATCCCATTTAACTGCTGTCAAACGAATACTGAGATACCTTAAAGGAACCACCAACCTTACCTTGTTATACAAGAAAACACCAACCTACAAACTAAAAGGTTTTTGTGATTCTGACTATGCTGGAGACAAGTTGGAAAGGAAAAGTACCAGTGGCAACTGCACATTTTTAGGTGATAATTTGATCTCTTGGTCAAGCAAAAGACAAAGCACCATTGCCATGTCAACAGCAGAAGCTGAGTATATATCAGCAGCAGGATGCAGTTCACAGTTACTCTGGATGAAACACCAACTTGAAGATTACAACATCTTTGAAAACAATATCCCTTTGTTCTGTGATAACACTTCAGCCATAAACCTAACCAAGAACCCTATCTTACACTCTAGAGCCAAACACATTGAAATAAAACACCATTTCATTAGGGACCATGTTCAAAAAGGGACTTTGACCATCCAGTTTGTGGATACTGATCATCAATGGGTTGATATCTTCACCAAGGCATTACCAGAAGATAGGTTCGAGTTCATTAAGAAGCATCTCAGCATGACCTCCATATCTGACTAGCTCAAGTAGTCATCTTAGGAGTTTTTAAAATTTCTCGCAATTTTATTTTATTCAGTTTTTACTTTCTGTAATTTGTAAAGAGAAAAACAAAAAATACAAAAATAGTAGGACCACTTTTTGGCTGATGACAAAAAGGGGGAGAAAGAGAGAGAGAGAAAGAAAGGAGAAATAAGTAGAAAATGAGAGTTAAAAAGAAAGAAGGAGAGAAAAAGAAAGAGAGATAACAGAAGGAGTTGAAAAGGAGAGGAAACAGGGAGAGAGAAAAACAAAGAAAGAAAAAGAAAGAGTGAAAACAGAAGGAGTTGAAAAGGAGAGGAAATGTGAAGAGAGAAAAAGAAAGAGAGCAAAAAGAAGGAGTTGAAAAGGAGAGGAGAAGAGAAGAAAAGAAAGAGAGAACAACGAAGGAGTTGAAAAGGAGAGTATCAGACTTAGGGGGAGAGATTGGTCTGAGGGGGAGTAATTCAAAGTTTTCGAGTCATAAGTTAGCAAACTAAGTTAAGGTTTTGTCATCATCAAAAAGGGGGAGATTGTTGGAACCAATTTGGTTCTAAGTACTTAGGATTTTGATGCTTACAAATGTACTCAATGTAAACTTATTTTGTACTTTGAATTATTAAGTTAAATGGCCCAGAAACTGAAGGAAACAGAAGCAGAGATCAAAGGAAAATGAATTCTGGAATTTCCAGAAGATGTTCCAGGATGTCAAAACATCACCAGAGGATATGTTTGGTGGCCTAGATCAGAATGAATAAAAATCAGAATGAAACATGGATCATACCATTGGAAAGCCTACCAGAATGAGAGTTGTTCCAGACAAACAGGAATCAAATATCAATTTTATTTTAGAAGTTATTCTAACCAGAAGATGGCCTGGCAGTGAAAAATTACACAGTCCAGACTTGTTCCAGACTTGACCAGAAAGTATGTTTATTAGTCCAGAACAAGAGGATCAATCCAGATTTGGCCCAGACCATAAGATAGCATGATTCAGGGCATGGAACTAAGTCCAGACCAGAAGAAATGAATTCCAGAATCAATCCAAACCTGGTCCAAAATTAAAGATAAAATGTCCAGACTGAAATATTTTTTGTTCAAGTTAATTTCAGTTTGTTCCAGACCAAAGTCCAGAATCTGTCCAGATCAGAGTAAAAACTTCCAGATCAATGGTTTAGAAATAATTATTTGGTCCAGTGATGGTCCAGATCAGAAAATCAGACCATGGCCCAGTGGTGGCCGAAATCAGAGGGACAGACTGTGTTGTCCAGCAAAGGCCGAATTCAGAGGATTTTAGCATATCAGGTGCGCGTCCAGGGAAGGCCGAAATCAGAAGATCAGAGGGTTAGGAAGTGTGGTCCAGGAATGGATGAAATCAGAGGATCACAGAATATCAAATAGGTTGGTCCAGATGTGGACTATCGCATGAAGATCCAATGGTGCAGATTTGATCATGAGAATTAAAGAATCTGAGAAAAATGCTCACAACATAAGCGGAGCAAAATGCTCAAAACAGATCAGTGAGCAAAAGGCTCAAAACAGAATCTGAGCAAAATACTCCAGAATATTTTCAAAACAGATTAATCTAAATATACTGCAGAAGTAAAGCATCAGTGAAGTTCTAAAGTTCAACTATAAATAGAGACTTAATGCTGAAGAATAAAGTATCGAAAATCACCAAAGAGTCATACACTTCCAAAGCAACAATCACCCAAATTTTCATAGAAGTCAATTGTGAGTTTTAGCTTTCAAGAAGCAAGTACTCTTGTTATTTTCTTTCCACTGTGTCAAATCTAAGTTGTTGAAGTAGAGTCTACAAACTGAGGGAGTCAGTAGAGGTAGCAGGTTACTTGGCAATTAGATTCATAGTGTTGCGTGTCAAATCTAAGTTGTTGAAGTAGAGTCTACAATCTGAGGGAGTCAGAAGGGGTAGCAGATTACTTGGCAATTAGATTGTTATTTCTTCTACAATCTGGGGTTGTCAGATTAGCGGAAGACAGGTGTTTTCCTCAAGAAGTCTAGGATTGTTAGACTATTGAGAAGACTGACTTGAAGGGTCAGTAGAAAGGTTGTAATTCAAGTTTGAATTAGTGAAATCCTTCAAGGAGAAGGGACTGGACGTAGCCTCGTTAACGGTGAACCAGTATAAAATCTGTGAGTTTTATTTTTATTTTTATCCGCTGCTAACTCTGTTTTAATTATACATCAAGTTTTGTTTTGAAAGTATTAAAACAGGAAAAGTATTCAAGTTAAGTCAAACACAATTCAACCCCCCTTCTCGTGTTTGCACCTTCAATTATAACTTGGGAAAACGGTCAGAAAGGAAAAACTTTCTTGAAGAGAAAGTTTCCTTCTCTCTATTAAAAGATGGCTGCTCTTCGAGACACACGCAACTACACGCACAAAAAGAAAATATCAAAAGGCTATCAAGAGCATTTTCAATCTCCCCTCAAACTTTCTTTAATCTTACACTAGATCTTTGATTCATCTTTGTAGAAAGTAATACCAATCAAACTACTTCATATCATCTTTAGAACTTCAAGTGAATTACACTTGAGAGAAATCAGAAAGAAAGAATTGTAAGCTTGGTGAAGCTTTAGAATACACGATTTGTAATCAACCTCGGTAAGAGGCTGATAGCTTTTGATACGTAGTAAAAACTCACAAGTGTGTGAGGACTGGACGTAGCCTTCATTGGGTGAACCAGTATAAAAATTTGTGTGTCATTATTCTCTCTCTATATTTCAACGTCTGATAATCATTCTTTCAAAGAGGACAATGGTTTAAAACTAAAACAGAATTTTTAAAACCTCAAATATCTCTATTCAACCCCCCTTCTTGTGATATTCTAGCCACTTCAATTGGCATCAGAGCAAGGTTCTCTAAAAAACTACACCTAA
This sequence comes from Cicer cuneatum, assembly GCA_037974295.1. Classification (NCBI taxonomy): domain Eukaryota; kingdom Viridiplantae; phylum Streptophyta; class Magnoliopsida; order Fabales; family Fabaceae; genus Cicer; species Cicer cuneatum. The sequence goes on along the minus strand of JBBPBO010001984.1, from coordinate 33,092,571 downwards.
TAGTGTAAGAGAAAAAGATCCAAAAGAAATATGTCAAAAGCTAAGTATATCCCAGAAGGAGGATCATCTAGCAGACCTCCTTACTTCGATGGAACTGACTACTACCACTGGAAAGGCAAGATGAGATTGTTTCTCATATATCAAGATAACAACATGTTGCCAGTGGTAGAAAAAGGAAATCATGTCATTAGAATCAACGACGCAGATCCAACCTCTGACGAAAAACCTCAAACACAATGGACAGCTGAAGAAAATGCCAAGGTACTTCTAAACTCTAAAGCTAATTTATTTCTAACGTGTGCTCTGAGCAGGGAAGAGTATGATAGAGTTGAAGAATGCCAAAGTGCTAAGGAACTATGGGACACCTTGAAGATCCATCATGAAGGTTCAAGTCACGTTAAAGAGGCCAGGATTGACATGGGAGTAAGAGAGTTCGAGTTGTTTGAAATGAAGGAAGAAGAAACAATTGATGAAATGTTCTGAAGGCTAACAATCATCCTGAACAACTTAAGGTCTCTGGGAAAAGAATACTCTGTCCAAGAGAGAATAAGGAAGATATTAAGAAGTTTAACAATGGAATGGAGACCCATGGTGACTGCCATCACAAAAGCAAGATATTTAGCCACCATGAGGTTAGAAGATCTGGTTGGAACTCTTAGAGCTCATGAACCTCTATTGCTTGCTGATAAACCAAGCAAAAAGGGAAAAATGATTGCATTGAAATCCAGTCAAACTAAAAGTCCACCTCCAAAATTTCTGAAAATATCACAAAAAAGGATAACACAAAATATACTCTTTCTGAGGAGAAGGATGAACTGGCTCTAATTTCCCGAAGAATCCAAAGAATAATCAACAGAAGAGGACAAGACAAAAGATCCTCTCTAAAAGAAAAGATTGACAAAAGCCAGATAACTTGTTATGGATGCAATAAAATGGGACACTACAAAACTGAGTGTCCTCTAAACAAAAGGAACATAAGAAAATTTCACAATAAGAACAAATCTATGATGTCCGATAATTTAATTACTCATAATTAAATTAATTTACTTTTCATCCAATAATCTTAATTCATCTTCCAAAATAAATATTTATATATATATATATATATATTCACTCAAAAATACATATATTAAATATTTTACAAATATCCCCAAAATACACTTAATATTACTTCCATAATTTTAATTTTAAATTTAAGGGTCTTACAGTTAACTAGGCTATGTCCAGTCCATTCACTTAGAAAGATTTCACTAATTCAAAAATCTTGAATTACAACAATACCACTGACCCTCCAAGTCAGTCTTCTTAAACAGTCTAACAATCCTAGACTTTTGAGGAAAAGAACCTTGAATCTAATTGCTAAGTAATCTGCTACTCCTTTTGACTCCTTCAGATTGTAGACTCTACTTCAACAACTTAGATCTAACACAAGGGAAAGAAAACTTAGAGTACTTGCTTCTGGAAAGCGGATACTCACAATTGACCTCACTGAAAACTCAAGTACTTTGCTTTTGGAAGTGTATGACTCTCAAGTATTTTCGATGCTGAGTCTTCTGCCTTGAGCCTCATTTTATAGATGAATATTAGGGTCTCTTCCATGCTTAAATTCGAGCTGTATCTTGCCAGATACTCTTGCAAAAATAACTTGGCCAATCGGGTTTCTCTTAAATAAAAAACATATCTTTTTAGCTCCAGATATGCATTCGAAAATAACTTTGGCTAATCCTGTCTTTAATTAATTTCTGGATCAAATCTTTCTTCCCGCTAATAGCTTCTGAATTCCCACAAGACTTCAATTTATTTTTGAATCAAATCCTTTTAATACTTTGATCAAATTTCTATTCGAATTTAATTAAGTCTCCATTGATTATCATCATGATTAAATCTGGACCGTTTGATCTTTTGCTCTCGTACACATCTGGAACATACAAACTGATCTGATGTGATCTGAAGGTGCAAACACGAGAAGGGGGTGTTGAATTGTGTTTGACTAACTTGAATACTTTTTCTGTTTTTGCAGTTTTAAAACAAAACTTGATGTATGAATAAAACAGAGTTAGCAGTGGATGTAAACTAAAAATAAAAACACAGAATTTTATATTGGTTCACCGATAACGAGGCTACGTCCAGTCCCTTCATCTTGAAGGATTTCACTAATTCAAAACCTTGAATTACAACAGTTCCACTGACCCTCCAAGTTAGTCTTCTCAAACAGTCTAACAATCCTAGACTTTTGAGGAATACAACACCTTTCTTCTCTTGCCAATCTGACAACCCCAGATTGTAGAAGGAATTACAACACTTTGAATTTAATTGCCAAGTAATCTGCTACCCCTTCTGACTCCCTCAGATTGTAGACTCTACTTCAACAACTTAGATCACACGAGAAAGAAAATAACAAGAGTGCTTGCTTCTTGAAAGCTGGAACTCACAATTGACCTCACTGAAAACTTGAGTGTTTGCTTTGGAAGTGTATGACTCTTTTTGTGATTTTCAATACTAAGTATTCTGCCTTAAGCCTCCTTTTATAGATGCAGATTAGGGCCTCTTCCAAGCTTTAATTTCGAGCTGAATCTTGCTGGATTCTCTTGCAAAAATATCTTGACCAATTGGGCTTTATTTAAATAAAAAACATATCTTTTTTAAGCTTCAAATTTTCTTTCAAAAATAACTGGCCAATCATGTCTTTAGATTCTTCCCGCCAACAGCTCCTGAATTCCACAATACCTCACTTTATTTTTGTAACAAATCTTTTCAATACTTTGATCAAAATAAATTAAAATCTCCACCGTTAATCCTCCTGATTAAATCTGGGCCATTTGATCTTTTGCGCTAGTCCACATTTGGACCATACTAAGTGATATGCTGTGATCCTCTGATTTCGACCATCCCTGGACTACACTTCCTAACCTTTTGATCTTCTGATCTCGGCCATCCTGGTCTAGCAAACTGATCTGCTGTGATCCTATGATCTCGGCCACTGTTGGACCACACATTCTGAACCTCTTAATTTCGGGTAACACTGGGCCATGGTCTAATCTTTTGATCTCGGCCAGCACTGGGCCAAATACTTAAATCTGAACCATTGATCTGAAAATCTTCCCTCTGATCTGGACCAATTCTATACTTGGTCTGGATTAAACTGAAATTAAATCTGGACAAATAATATTTCAGTCTGGACATTTTACCTTCTGTTTTGGATCAGTTCTAGATCAATTATGGAGATCATTTCTTCTGGTATGGACTTAGTTTCATACCCTGAACCATGCTATCTTCTGGTCTGGGTCAAATCTGGATTACTTCTTTTGTTCTGGACCCATTAATTTACCCTCTGCTTAAGTCTGGATCAAGTCTGGGCAGTTTACCATTTCACTGCCAGGCCATCTTCTGGTCAGAATAACTTCTGGAATAAATATGATATTTGACATCTTCTGGTCTGGAACAACTCTCCCTCTGGCAGGCTTTCTTTTGGTCTGGTCCAGGTTCCCTTCTGACTTTACTTCCTTCTGATCTGGGCTAGCAAAGATATCTTCTGGTGATGTTTTGACATCTTGGTGTATCCTCTGGTAATTCCAGGATGCATTTTCTGCCTCTGCAAACTTCAATTTCTGGTGGTATTTAATGTAATAATTCAAGGTACAAAATAAGATTACATGGAGTTCTTTTGTAAACATCAAAATCCTAAGTACTTAGAACCAACTTGGTTCCAACAAAAGAGATCAATTTACATAAAGACCTTTATTCCAAAGTTTTTGATGACAGCGTTGAAACCGTGCAGAACTCGTTGATCATTTCTAGATTGGGTGCTCAAGGAAAAGATAAGTGGATGACTATACCAGATTTGGGTTACGTGATTGCAACAAGATATAATGTCATATTGGTATCGTTGTCTCATAATCTGAATATGACATTCTTTTCGCTGAATAAAGGACCATTGACAGATTATTCTCTTAATCGTTTAATAGCAATTGGATTCGTCAATGAAAGTCATTGGGTATAGGTAAGTTTTATGATCGATTGTAATGTTTAATAATAATATTTTCTTGTTTAGATAATTTAATGTTTACTATTTTATTGTTCAGATCAAATTGAAGTTTGATTGTCCTTTGCCACCTACCTCAAAAAAATGGAAAGACTTTTGTAGTGATTGTGCAAAGACATGGGAAATAGCTTATGCATGATGTATTAAGCATTGGGAACACATTGATCCATCATTTGACAAATCATCTTGTATTTCATTAAGTCAAGATTAGATTATATGTTTGAACTTTTAGACAAATCATCTTGTTCTAAGTTGAATGCGCTTATAATTTACTTATGGTTATATAGTAGCAAGTTGAACTTTAATCATTTACTTATATGAAATAGATATAAAAAAATATATATATTAATATTAAAATAGAAATTCATTATATAAAGCATTCATAATAAAAAATATATTTATACAACTAAATCACAACACACAATCACTAATTGTCTCCTAGGAACATTCAGCTTAACTTGGTTAATATGTCATGAACTTCACCAAACGGAGCTACAATATGTAATCTCGTACGTATAAGCTCAGATGTTATACGGTCTCGTTCCGATGATGGACCAACATGTGCAGAAGATGATGGAATATGGGGATCATGTGTAGTAGTAGGTGACCTAGAAGGTGGAGCAACAATAGGTGTACAGGAAGAGGGAGCATCAATAGGTGGAGGGAGGATCAGATGATGTGAAATATTTACGTACCATGCATAGTAGTCTGCAGTAACTTCTCCGGTAAACATCGCCAGAGGAGATAGACTCTGGAATGTAGCTATACATGATCTAATTTATTCTGCCACTCCCAACTGTCATCAGTCCACCTTTAACTGCGTGTTTTGTAGTCCACCTACGTGCTTTTGGAAGATGCGCAAGAACCGTTCCATGTCACCCCACTTAAGATCCTAGGAAAGTGCTTGTAAATCCAGCACTGCACCAATTAATAAAAGACGAATAAATAAATAAATAAATAACACAACTAAATAATTAAATAAATAAGTAACTTAATAAATAAATAACATAACTTAATAAATAAATAATTAAATAAATAACACAACTAAATAAATCAATAAACTTAATATAAAATTCGAATACCTGTAATAGGGTCATGTAACCCCCCAACCGTCTAGTGTGATGAACGACTCCATCTCTCAGGTTGTCATATAGCACAACCAGTGCAGCGGCACCCCATGCATAATCCCGACAACGATCCAAATCGACAAACAAACTAATGTATTTCGTCTCCACACAAGTGTGTGTTTTGTCGTCAAAAATGGTGTTGCCAACTAAATGCAATAGATATGTTTTGACAGCACACTCATACATGTTAGTTTGAATTAAACACTGATATAACTCGCGCAACCATAGTCAAGTAAGCGGAAGACAAATGTAATAATCCATATTCTCGAATCCAATGCTGTACAGCTTCTGGTACAGGAACATCCACAAACTTTTTCAGCTTCAAACCATAAGTAATCACCTTTAACGAGCCACGATCCTACAAGTAATTAAATAAAAAACATATCAATAAATACTTATTCTTAATTAATGAAATAATGTACTGGGTATAAAAAATAATTATACTTAGTTACAAAATTAATTAATTAAAATTTACTTCTCCTTCCCATATCTTACGAGCCACGTGGTGTTCATATTGTGTCAGCACAGATGTCACTAGTGGTTCTCCAGGGAATCTGGGCTACTGATCCTGCTCTTCCATGTTCTGGTCAGCCTCATCATCACCAGCCTCATCATTGCAAACCTCATGTTCAGATTCCTCAAGCTCCATCTGTGGAGGCTCATACTCCATCTGTGCAGGCTCAAGGACATCTTCCTGAACATCCTCAGGCTCAAGGACATCCTGTTGAACATCCTCGTCTCTAACATCGCGTCTACGATGACGCTCACAGTTGGCTTCATTCCATCGTTTGTGTGATGTTGTATGCAGAATTCTATCCGCTCTGTCGCTGCCATCACCTCCCATAACACATCTGGCAATAGTGCGAATAATTTGCCCAAACGCGCCTCTGGTTCTAGGCACTGCAAAATTTAGTTAATATAATTGTTATATCAATATATCAATAATTGAAAAAAATGAAAAATAAAATAAAATTTTCGAATGTTTTGAAATTTTCGAGAGTCAATTTCGAAACTTTCACTCTATGTAAAACTTTCGAAACCTTCAAAACTTTCACTCCATGTAAAACTTCTGAAACCTTCAAAACTTTCGATGAATACCAAAACTTCGAAGTTTTCAAATCTGGAAAAAACTCAGAAAAACCTTAGATCTGCACCAAACTTTCGAAAGTTTCGATGAATACCAAATCTTCGAAGTGTTCAAATTTGGAAAAAAACTCAAACTTTAGATCTGCACCAAACCTTCGAAAGTTTCGATGAATACCAAAGCTTCGAAGGTTTCAAATCTAGAAAAAACTCAGAAAAACTTTAGATCTGCATCAAACCTTCGAAAGTTTCGATGAATATCAAAGCTTCGAAGGTTTCAAATTTGGAAAATACTACATCGAAAGTTTACAAAGCTTCGAAGATTTGAAAAGTTTCGAATATACTTACTTTTCTGGATTTCAAATGTATGAAATCTTTGAATGTTCTTGTTCCTGCCCTTCGAACCTTTTGAAATTTTCGAATGTATCCGAGTAATGCTGAAAGTTTCGAATGGAGGGATGAAAAAATTAGTGATAATTTTTTTGAGAAAGATTTATAGTTAGTAAAAAAGGCAACATCGTCATTTCACATAGAATGGAGGTGAGAGATCAATGTAGGGGTACACGGTACAATTCTCCTTTCCCAAATGTCAACTTTGCACCCGTTAACTCTCTATACGGCTGTTACTTAGTTTTTTCAACTTTCAATAAAATGAATTAATATTCGTTTCTCTCTCTGTTTTTTTTTTCCTTTCTCTTTGATATCATGCATTTTTATCTTTCCCAAGTGTTAACCTTGCACACCTTAAGTTTCTATACGGCTGTCACTTAATTTTTCCAACTTTCAATAAAATGAATAAATAAATTTGAAATGAATGTATAAATTAAATAATAATTAATAGATAAAGTATCTACGCATAATAATATATTTCTACTTATAGAAAGATTAAATTAGCTTAAGTAGTCTGGTTAGATGACATGTGTTATATTTGCCATAAAATAAAATTTGATATATTATTATGTATAGATGTAAAAAAGTTTTCATAATATAATCATCTTCAAAAATAATGGACATCGGTGGGTACGGTTTAAAATATTTAAAACTCTAGGTGCACATGCAAATTAAATTTTATCAATTTATTTACCAATTTATTTTTATATTTATCAATTTTTTTCTTCATATTTTAATAATAAATATTTGTCTCGTACTTTTTTTAATACTCCTATTTATTAATGACAAAATTTTATTTTTATTTTTTTTAATTCATAACAAATATTTGTCACGTATTTTTATCGTATTAATGACAAATATTTGTTCTATAATTTTTATATTCACTACTAACAAATATGTGTCATGTGTTTTTTTTATGAATCAGTTATAAACTTGTGTCCCACATTTTTCTATTTATCAATGACAAATATTTATCCTAAGTTTTTTTAATCTTTATAAATAACATATATTTGTTTCATGGTAAATATTTGTCCCGTAAATTTTTATATTTATCACTAACAAATATGTGTACCGTGTTTCTTTCATACATCAATTATAATTATGTATTTTTTTTTGTAATTACAAAATGATAAATCCTAAACTCTACTAAATTTTAATGCTTTCACTTAAAATATCATTATTTAGATGATAGTTAAGTTTCACTTGCAGTATTTTTCTTTTTTGAAATTTTAAGTCTGAAACAGGTCAATTATTTTCTTCTCTCTTATTAATGATCTAATAATAAAGTTATTTTCTGCATTTATATTAACAATCTAATAATAAAATTAATTAGGACGGTATATATAATTTTATTAGTATTTAGTTTTCTTAAATTGATAGTTGAATATTTTTTAAATAGTCTAATTTTTTGTATTTTTGCTGAATTTTTTTTAAAATAGTCTTATTAGTTTTTTCTCCATCCAGTTTCATAAATTAAAACAAAAGAGTCAATACTCATTTGAGTCCTGAAAATTGAATTTAGTTTTTTTAAAAATAAATATAATTTTTAATTATTGATAAAATTAAATAAAGTACCTCATTTAGTTGACAAAGGAATTATAGAAGAAAGAAAAGAACACAAAAAGTGAGAATAATGATATAATTAAATAAGATAAGTATTTATATTTTTATTTACAGATGATTATTTAGAAGTTTACTGTAAAATAAAAATAATTTAATTTATATGCATCAATAAAAAAAGTCAATTTTAACACATCAACTTAGTATATTCAATGGAATTAAAATAAATAAATAAATAAAAATGCAGACAGAAAGTTGGATGAATTTTTAGAATTTTTTTTTTCAATTTGCAGACCGTGAAAAAACATATAAATACTCTTGACAAATAATATTTGTATTTGTTTTAATATTTGTTGCATCATAAAATATCTTTATGCAAAATATAAACAAGGAATGCATAAGGGATGGTGTGTCATGGACGAGATTGTATTTAAGAGCATGCAGTAAATGTTACTCGTTTAGTTACCGGTTAGAATTATTTTTAAATTTTTTAAATATAATTCAATTAAAAAAGTATTGAGTTGATTTGTCAAAAATGTCATTTTTAACGATGATATTCCAAAGTAATTTTATTAAATGATGATACTCTAAAGTAATTTTATTATCTGTATATATAAGTTAAACTATAAAAAAATTAAAAAAATATTAAATAAGGTTTTTATCTATAAATATACTAAATTTTGTTTTTAGTATTTTTAAAAAGTTTCTTCAAAACAATGGTCTTTTAATTTTTGAATTATTTTTTATAAACATATTTAGAATGTTATAAAAAATTTTGCTCCAAAAAATTTAATTTTTTTCACAAAAGATTAAATATGAATTTTTAAGCGTTAAAAATTTTAAAAATAATATTTAATTCATCCCTTGTTAAAAAATTTTAAATTTTTGTGGCAGATATTTTTATCATGTTCTAAATATACATAAAAAAATACTTCAAAAATTCAGACAATACACATGAACCGATTTAAAAGCACGTATAAAAATTATTGAAGGAAAATATTTGAGGGACTATTTTTTAAAGAAAAACCTTAGAGTGACTAAAAACAAAATATGATATATTTATAGAGACAAAAAACTTATTTAACTTTTAGAAAAATTTGTGTATTTATAAAATGACTTAAATGTCCTTATGCAAATTAGATATGATTAAAAGAATAAAAATATAATATTTAGAATTCAATTAAATTTACTATTTAATAAATCTCACTAATAACTCAATTTAATTTCATTAAATAAATAATTCATTTACTATAACATTTTTGTTATAATGACTAATGTTAGTAATTAATATTGTTAATATTATTAATATTTTGTTAGGTGAGGATCGAACCCAACAAAATACCACCATCACACTCACTTCTACTCCTAATCAATTTTCACATTGAATAGAACGTCGGAGTAACCACCATGCTAGAGACAAAGTACTACTTTTCCAATCTACAACTCGACCATCCTCGTCGAACTATAAAATTTTAAATAATAGGTATATAAAGTTTTAAATATAAATGAATTAGTGACTTTTTATTTTTATATTTGATCTGAAATCAACTTACTTTGTTTGTATTTTCATAAAAAAAAATTATTTTTTTGTTTATGAATTGTCAACACACTTAAGGGAGAAAATTCAAATTCACTTGAAGACTGTTATAAAATAGTCATTGCCACATTAATTATTTTTAATTTTTCACTTCTCCATTTTTAAAATGAGTTTATTTGTTTATTTTGTATAATTGATATTAATTATGTAAAAATATTTGTTGTATATTTTATTTATTAAAATTATTGTCACTTATCTATTATTAATTTTTATTTTATTTTCAATTTTTTTCATTAAATGTCATTTAAGATGTCTTTTTAATTTATTATTTCTTTATAATAATAACAACTTTTTTTAAGTAAAATAAAGGATTTATTACTATTATTATTGAAACTGTATGCAGTGCATCATGCATAGTGACTAGCAAGAATGCGCGAGGACAGAACGGAAGTGAAAAAACATAAGCAATGTTGTTATAATTACCAACATGCCACCGTGTTTTCAATTGAAAATGTTTTTTTTTTCTTCATGTTTTCACTTTTTCCATTTTCTCTTGAAATATTTCAACGAGAATGTTTTCAAAATTTTAAACAAATATGCTTTCTATATCATTTTCTATTTTTAATGAAAATTAAAATATAAAACACGGCAAGTAAACAGGGCCTTAAGGGAATAAGAAAAACATCTCCCCTTCCTATAAAAACAATTTATCGCCACCATCATCATTATTTTACTATTATTTTTTTTTTAAAAGATATCTCCTCCAACTACAAAATTGTTTTACTATTTGAGAGAATTGCAAAGAGTTAATAATAACTAGTTGAGGCAATTATTTCTTCAATCTTTTCTCTAAAACCGGTGAGCATTCTTATATAGGGGGGAAAATGTTTTTTTTTTTTTTTTAAATATTTGAGCTTTAATCTTGCTTATTTATCACTACTATGTTTGTTATCAGTGTTTAGGAAGTTAAAGGAAGTATTTTCAACTATTTTTCTTTCAAAATCCAAAAC